>QEOT01000192.1:0-77443 GCA_003123785.1 Pterocarya stenoptera
CGTTTTCAGGTTTGTATACAGCCATGTATCAGTGCTCAATTTCTTTGTTCATAGACGATGTTGATTTTGTTAATCTGAAGTTGGAAATATTTGGAACAAGGGAAATTAAAGATTGGAAGGCTTATAGTTTACTACTTTGGATTTCAAACGTTCATGGTTTGGCTTAGAAGTCTAGAATATCAATATGGGAACTGACAAAAGACTCGCAACTGCAGTAACGCTATTCACTTTTTGATATATATCGTCTTTTCGTGAATACAAAATATCAGCGTTAATAACTAAGAATACTGTTAATTCACTTTAAGAAAGTGGTTATTAATATATTTTTATTTTTATTTATTTTTTTAAAATGTTTAAACATGTTTAAAAATTGTTTGAAATAAAAAGGAAAAAAAAAATAATTTACACTAAGCGACACAAAGAGTAAACACTACATGTTGCCAAGTAGCATGTATAAATAATAATAAAAAATATTTTTTAATTTCTTATTTGAAAATAATAATAAAAATGCTGAAATTAATCTGTTTGAATATCTAAACCTGTTTATATAGTTATAAGAAGTGTTACATTTATAAAAATTTTTTTATAAAATAAAATTTATAAATTAATTTAATTTGTTATAATACGTTAAATTTATTCTATAATAAAAATAATTTTATAATCTAACGCATTACATTACATCACACTAGTAAACTTTTGTGAAATCTCTGTAGTTAAAATATTTTTCAATCGTTATACGTGGACTAATCACTCCCATCAATAACATCGCTCTTAATTGTAGCTGTCTTCGTTAACTTCAGGACTAATATTTTTAAGGAAAATGCTAGTTGGACTTGGGTGGTTTGGATTCACATCTTAACTCATCTTAACCATCTCAACTCATCTTAATTTATCTTATTTTTATCATTATAATTTTCTCAAATTTTTACATAAAATATAATAAATAATTTAACTTTTTCAAATTCTAAAATAATAATAATATTAAAAAATAATATTCTAAAAATATTTGATTCTACTATTCACAAATCATTTCAACTCATATCTGAATCCAAACCATCAAAAGTGACCGATAAAAGTGATCGATTATTTTCTTTTTAATTTTTTTTACTTAATGGTTAAGAAAGTAAATATTAATGAATTTGTATTTTTTTTATTTTTTAAAAATGTTTAAAGATATATAAAAAAAATGATTAAAAAAAAGAAGACAAAAATATAAAGTGCATTTGCACTTGTCGGCTTGAATTCATTGGTTGATTATCGATCCTTGTAGAACTACCCTATTTTTTTTATGGGAAGTCGTAACGCCTGTCGTCATGGTGGTACTTTAAAAAATAGTTTTTAAGAATAGGAGACGGAAATTACTGATCATTTGAAAACTTTTTCTCTTTCCTTTTCAAGATTTGAAAGGTCTAAAATTTAAAACTAAAATCTACTTTATAAATATAAGAAATGGTTTTGCAGCAGAAATCATTAAGTTAAATAAAATGCCTTTTACAAAAATACTCTTTCATATTTTATACAAAATTCCTAAGCTTCGGTCACTCTTATCTTGGCCCATGTCTGTCTTAACGTCTTGTCCTCATGTTGTCCCTGTGAGGGGGGGACATACATAAAAATTAAAATGAGTCGAATGCTCAATAAGCATTACTTCATACAGTTAAAATATACTAACATAGATTTTCAGTCACGTATTCATCATTCCATACATACTATATATAAGACATACATTTGTTTAAACATTGTAAGATGGGGTTTTCTTTAAAAAGGTTTTCTTTTTGTAAAACGTTTTTCCACACTTCGCCTTCGTTTCTTAAAGAATTAGAGTATACATACATTTTCTTATCACTTTCCTTTGACCGGTACACACTGTTACGTCCCGTGTGTTAGGATTAGCAGTCTTCCTTTGGACCCGGATTTCCTGTGGCTTTAGGTTGGGAATCCGTTTCAGTTAGGGGGTAGCACTGGGTATACCGTCAATACTACTTACCTGGCATTGCAATCTGCCCAGTCCTTTGGTACCCATTCATTTAATCATAGTTGTTATATATTTTCATACATTAAAACATTCATTTCCTTTCAGTCTTTTCTTTTTCATTCATTTAAGTCATCAGTCCATTCATTTCATAAACATCGTTTAAAAACATAAGCTTAAATATCATCTTTCAAGGCATCATTCAAAACTCAGTTCATGACGTCCTTTTAAAACATCATTTAAAAGTATAAGACATAAACCTCAACATTTAGTTTCATGAAAAATACATACAATACATACTACGCATAATATCCATTCACATGCATACAATTAATACTTTGGGTGCATAAATAGGGGCTGTCAAGTAAGGCCATACATACATATACCTTTAAACACTTATACTTAGCATACTTTTCATAAAACATAATTTCATTTCGTTTTATAAAGCCTCATAAAGAAAAACATTTCATTTTCATTTCATATCATTTAGAAAACTCTAAAAGAGTATGAACATAATACTTACTTGGACTCCATGCCATACTAATTTCATGTCGTCCATTCATGTGCATGTCAGATGACAACCTACATGCACACACATAACCTTGACATCATTTTCTATCTAGTGCATAAGCATCTAAACTAGAAAACACCGACGACACTTCACTTAGACTTTTCTCACTTAGACACACTTCCTTCTATCCCTATCCTTTATGTTTTCCTTTATCACGTTTCCTCTTTCTAGAACCTTCTTGAGGTTACCTTTTCCAAAATCAGCACTCTACTTCAAGATCTTATCCTTTAAAGTGAACCTCCATGATTCACCTTAAAGTTAAGACACACTCACATGCGTCCTACTTCAAGTTCTTATCCTTCAAGATGAACCTCCTTGATTCACCTTAGGGTTAAACACTAATACCTTCATCTTACTCTTCCTATCAACCACATCTCGATGCATAACTTGAATCAACCAAGTCATGCATCCCAATCCTAGTCTATACACACGTCACTTCCTTCCTACATCCTAGCCCACAGGTCATCTTCATTCCCATCCATGCATGCCTCACAACTTTAAACTAGATCTGAGGCTTAAACATCATGTAACCATGCTCGGACAGATTACTTATTATATATGGTAAAGCCGTCTGGCACATATGCCTAACCAGATTACACATGTACCCTACTCCCTTTTATCACTTAAGATCAACATATAATCCGTTGAACGCCCACTTGTGTAAACAAGCTCCATACTCCAATACCAACCTTCTACTTAAACTCGGCTAGCACGACTCTTCATACTACCCATCCAACTTCACAATTCATCCCAACAATTAACAAGACATAACCACATCACAACTACATCTCCCAATCACATCACGTTACTTCCAAGCCACACTGTGATCTCGTTACGTCACATGGCATCTCGCTACTACACCAACTCCTCACTAATCACAAGCACGACTTTTCACTTACTCCTGTCACTTCATGACACCACTCCGTGTGGCGCCTCCAGCCTCCGCTTGGGATTGGACGGTGACTAAAACGCTAGAACATGTAACACAAGGCTACATACCCCTCGTACATGACAAGTAATATGCTGTGCACCTAAATATACTAGTAGTATGCAATATCGTAGCAGCGAAAAAATAATAAAAGTCAGAAGTTCTAAGCAACGCAAACAGTAATTGCAAAGTATCATAAGATAAAATATCCCAAAATATCATGTAATAAAATTTAGTCTCCCAAAAGACAGGACCTTCTCAAAATATTGTTTCTTAAAAGGTCTAAGCCATAAGTTCTTTCACAAAATAGCTAAGTTTCCTTTTCCTTTATAGTTAAAGTTCCATCATGTGCCAGATACCAAAAGACTCTAGAAAAGGTGTCGTTCTTTTCCTCTTCGTCATAGGTGTCGTCTTCTATTCTTATAACAACTTCTACCATTTCGGTTGGGGAATGGTAGTGTAAACTACCACAATGAGATTTCGAAAAATCTCAGCAAGTAATCATACAACATACAATAGTTAATGTAAGATACAAGAGGTACATTATGAAATGCGTGCATGGACATATACTTGACATGTGCATTTGACTATTTTCAAAAGACTTATAACAGGGACTTTGACATTTTCAGAAAAACTTCTTTAACTTTCTTTTCTTGTTGATTCTTAATCCGAACTTTTTTTTATCAAAATATATTACAAGATTTGCATTGAATGATCCTTATTATGTCACGAGATTTGCATCGAGTGATCCTTATTTTATGAGCTCTTATTCTTGTTCATAGGGTGGACACAATACGGCTCCTCTCCCTACACCATGTGTTCTTGCTACCGTACCATCAATGATCTGTAGGCGAGAATCACATGCAGGACTCTACCACTATCCCTGCTTACCACCATCTCTACAGCTCGAGTTAAACAAAGAATCATATTAACTCGACCTTACTTCGTTGAATTACATGCCTTATGCACCCAATAGAATTAGGTGTTTCCTCGCTCCAACATTCTTTAAAAAAAATCCATTCGAGATTCGTTGACTATTCTTCGTCTACCTAGGGGTTACCATTCCATTCTTAAGCACTCCAAAGTGGATATAGGAGTTCCACTAGGAAAATTCCCGCTCTAGCACTTGGGGTCGTAATAAAACATTTAGACTATTTTCTTTAAAAAAAAACACTTTTCATTGAAAACATTTTCCCCAAATGCATGTGACATAGAGCTTAAGATATACGTACTCATACTTGAAATGTGACATATGGAATGCCATACAAGAAGTAACCAAGCATAACATGTTCAATTCATAGCATGATTACATGAAACACATGAAACATTCAAACACATTCATGAAACCATGGGAGCATGCTTAGGCTGAAATACATAGGGGTAAAAATCATGAGATTTATCACTTAAACATGTTTCAATCTTCAAGTATATGACATAGGAATCAAAGCATAGTGAAACAAAGCATGGAATCATAACATTTGGCGAAGGTCCGAAACATTCAAGTCGAAACCTCATGTTGCATAAACCATCAATCTTAAACATATGAAAACCGAAACTTATAAGAGTATATCATGGCATTTTCATCACAAATTCAAAGCAATTAATTCCTTCCATAGATTTATATAAGATCATATTAACATAATCAAACAATCAATCAAGAAATAGCAAACAAAACAAACATGACAATGAAAAGATTTACATAATCATATACAAGTATTAACCAAGAGCAAGTTGAGTGTATACTTACAAAAATTCGCGTAAAGAAATACTAGCAAGCTGTAAATCTGAACATTCTATATTAGAAAGAGTAACTAAAAACCTTATTTCATGTTCTTGAGTATGTGAGTGGATTTCTAGGGCAACACTTGTCCATATTCCATTCTGCTTCTAGGGTTTTTGGGTAAAAACTCCTTCATTTCACTCATAAAGTAAAACAAAACCCTAAGGTAAGCAAAGATACATGTAGTGGCTGAAAAACATGGAGGATAAACTCTTCTCTCTACTCGGCTTCAAGGGTTTCTTAAGAACCCTGAGTCATTTCCAAGAAAACATAAGAAAGTATGGGTGTTCTATCATTCTCAAAGTCCAAATGGGATTGGAATCTCATTTTTTGGTTGAGAAAGTAACATGCATGTGCAAAACCTAAGAGAAAACCGATTCTTATCTTTTCTATACTTAGTGGTGCTGAAATCTCTCATTGAATAAGAAGTCCTCTTGTTTGGTTGGAAAGAAAATACAAGAAAGTGAAAAAATCTTCAAGAGAATATGATAGAGTTATGTGGAAAGAGTGAGAGCATACAAAAATCCCTTGGGCGTGTGGTCTTTCTCTCCTTATATAGAAAACTCCTCATTCCCTCATTGGTGGTTGAAATTCATTGCATGCAAGAGNAGTGAGAGCATACAAAAATCCCTTGGGCGTGTGGTCTTTCTCTCCTTATATAGAAAACTCCTCATTCCCTCATTGGTGGTTGAAATTCATTGCATGCAAGAGAAGTGACATAGGTTTTCTTCTTCCTTTTTCTCTTTAGCCAAAAATGCCTCTTGAAATTCTCCACTTGGATTGCATTGGGAAGGGACATCTTGGGTGGCGTGTAGGGTTCCTTTTTCTTGGCCGAAATCCCCTTCCTTTCCTCTTATGCTCGTCCTTTCTTTAAGCAATTGAGTGTTTATTTAAGGGTAACTTAGTAAAATATCACATGACACTTCCTTTTCCCAAACAAGTAATCTTTGACATGGATGACAAGTGGCATTGGGCATGTGCATAGCCTTAGCCGTCCCCCTCCTTCCTCCTTTCTTAAGTTGATGCTTCATCTTCCTAGTGCTCCTTCCCTAGGTGACCTTTCATGCTCCATTGGTCCAAAATAGTCTAGATGACAAGTGGCAAGTGAACAAAGTGCTTGGGAGTGTACTAGCCAAATTCTTAAGGGTATTTTTGTCCTCCAATACAAAAGCTTCTTCACATATTCTTCTAGAAAGTTTATGCATACTTGATACTTGGCAAAATCTGACTAAATTCGAAATCCTATAAGTCTCCCTTTGGTTTCCCATACAAATCTTTTAGAAAAACTCAATTTCAATTCCCCAAACTTCCATTCCCAAGATATCTTCCTTGGAACTTGAATTTGGGCAAGACAAAGGGTCTAAACATGTGGGAAATTGATCTAGCCGAAAATCTCTTAGTCTTCTTAGGTTCTTTTTGTCCCTTGATCCATCTAGAAGGTTTCTAACATACTCACAATTGGCAATTTATCTAGGATAGGCGTATAAGCCATTCTTTGGTATTTTCCTATACTTCTCTCTCTCCCTTAACCCATTATCAGGTCTAATTCACAATGTATCTCTTACATGCCACTTGACTCGTTTACAGGTAAATCAAGCTCGAGCTCAGCTCGAGCTCGGCTCGAGATTGGATCAGTATCTTGTTTTATCAAAATAAAAAATAAAAAATTTAAATAATATCATGAAGCCTTCAAGATTCTACATCATGACAGATTAAATGTAACAGCCCACTAGAAATTCAACAGTGGAATTTCTATTGGCTTTAGGAACCTCGTGAAAACTCCAGAAGTTTTCACGAATCGACCAATTTTATAGGTTTTAGTCTGTCAACATAGTTTGTGTTATCACTCACTATGGTGCCAGAAGTGCGATTCTATTTATTTGAGGTGATTATAAGTGTCATCATACATTATGAACTGCGCCATTAGACTCAGTTGATTATTTAGGATTTTATGGCGCAATAAGTTAATTTTCATATTTTCGGACGAAACGCCTGTTCGAAACTATGAATTCTTTTTTTGGGGCACTTCGGGATTGAATTTCGGTAAACGATTTTCACTGTAGGTTAATTTGAATATTTAGGATTTTTCAGTACTAAGTTTATTATTTAGTTTCTGGAGTGAATAGTAACTTCAGTTATCATACCAAGTGCAGTGTTTTCAAAATCACAGTGTGGAATATCCAAACTAGATTAGAGAAGTTTTTTTTTGGACACTTGGCATGATCTTAGCCACAAAATAGTGAATAGTATTAGACACTTGATACTGAGAGGAATGTTTGATGGATTTGGGCTTGATAGCAACCCAAACCCTCTTAAAACCCTAAAATTTAGGCCCATTTGGTTTAGGCCCATTAAGGCCCACGAATTTGGTCTTTTTAACATTGCTTCTTGGCTAAGTTTGCAACCCCACTTGGCTGATTAGATCTTCCAAAAGAGATTCTAGAAGGTTTTGAAGAAAAATATCTAAAGGGCCACCTCACTCTTTCACTCTCACACTCCATCTTGAGATAAGATCTTGGGCTGATTTTTTGGGGAAGAAAAGGCCAACACTCAAGCTCTCTTTCAGTTCTATCACTTTCCATAACCTGTGTAAGAGTCTCTCCAGTCCACTTCCCACGAAAAGCAACTCTCCTTTACACTTTTCTTTGACAAAACACAAAAGACTCTCTCGGACAGTTTTTGTGGTCTCTGTTGAACGCCTTATTCGAAACTTTTGTAAGTATTTTCTCACAAATTTTCCTTCATAAAAGTTGTTCCTTTTCGAGTCTAGTTTACGTGGATATCTTATTTGTTCCATTTGGAGATCATTTGATTGATCAAAAGTTATTCAAACCCCAGATAGGTTAATCTGGGCGATAAACTGGAGAGTGTGTTGTAGTTTGGAGTTTTTGACCAAGCTAATGGATAGATCTTGATCCGAAATTTTTATGGAGTACTGTTAACATGTGTATATGATTATTTGTTGAGGATTTGTTGCATGATTAAAGGTTTTGGTGAAATAATTTCTTAGATCTAGAAACCTAGAAACTGGAAGAGGAAAAACAGTTTCTGTTTTGAGAAAGTTTAAATCTTTTATGGTTTAATCCTAATCCAATGGCTTTGATATTTTTATTTGAGGATCCTAAGCCTCTTATATACATGTTAGAATGTTGTTTTGACCATATTTGATGTTAGTTACGAAGATATGAAATNGATGTTTAACCATGTGATCTTGATTTTGAAGCTTAGATTTGTTTTAGGACACCTTTTTAAATCATGTGATGTTTTTATTGGAAGATCACATCTTTATATGTCATGGGTCAAGAGGTTGATCAAAACAAGTTAGAAACAAAAATCAAAGGAATAGCCTATGTAAAATTTTGGCCCTATAGAGTTTTAGTGGTTGTGTTTAGTTTTAAATTTTTATGAGTTGATATTTGAACTTAGGACAAATTTTACATGAGGTATGTAAATTTTGGTGATTTTTGGAGTTAGGATGCAAAATCCTTAAGTTAGGGGTAAAATGGTCATTTTCCCACATGTAGAGGGTAAAAATGGTAATTTTACTCTAAGTTAATNAGTTTAATGTGTATGAGTGATAAGTAAAGGAACTACAGTGTATATATGTATATTATAACATGTGTCATGCCAAGTCATTACATATTTATCTGTTACACATAATTTATTCTGTCACAAGTTATTCATCTGTTGCACAAGATATTCTGTCATGTATTTCTATACATTGCAAGTATGTCATGTTAAGTTAAGTATATCATCCGTTACATGTATGTTATATCATATAATATTCAATATTGCAAGTATGCCATGTTAAGTGTGTTGCCTGTTATATGTTATGTCATGTTATGAAATGTTTCTATTTCAAGCAAGTCATATCTTTTGAGTTATGTTCAAGTCATGTTGTGTTACGTCAGGATTTCTGTCCTTTAGTACTTCGATCACATTTTGTCTTGAACAGTTTGTGTATTTCAAGAACAGTCATGTCAATCACGACTCTAAGTGTTAGGATGGAGTAATATCCTNTTCCCTGAGTTGACGAAATATAGTCAACGGGTAGCGGCCGGGACCTAACTAGCTGGTCACCGGAGCACGCCAGGCTCTAATGCCGATGGAGCCACATTTTAGCTGGTGCAGATACCAGACAGATTTCAGTTCTCGTGGAGTCCATCATGAGTATGGCACACGAGGTATGTGGACCATATAGAGTGTGGCACATACGGTTGGTGCAGATACCAGTCATAACGCACTCACAGCTGATGCAGATACCTGTGATGTGATGCGGTAATCGGTAGGGACACATGGTTCTAGGGAACCCATGTAGTATCCAAAAAAAGACAAGCTTAAGCAGATAAAGAAAATGATTTCATGTTAAGTCAAGTTTCAGATCAAGTCTTGTCAAGTCAAGTCTCAGTTGAAGTCTAGTTCAGTTTAAGCAAGTCAAGTTCAGTTCATGCTTTAGTTTAGGTTATGTCAGTTACATTATATGATGTGTCAAGTTATTCTATGATTACTTATGATTTTAATTATGCATTCATGCTTTTACTGTCATGCATGCATCATTAACCTGTGTGAAGGTTTTCTATTAACTTACTGAGATTTGTAATCAAATCTCACTGTGGTAGTCCCACTACGATTCCCACCCGAATGGTAGATTTTGTCACAGGACCTGAAGAAGAAACGGAATTCGACCAACTGGACATGGTTGACTAAGTGACGGTGCGGCGTCAATGTTAATATAGTAGTTAACTTAAATTACTACTTGTATTATGGAGTTGCATCTCCAGTACTCTTTTGATCATAGCCATTTTGGACTAGTGTTATGATCTCAGCTATTTAGTATGTCCTTTTGTATGAAATATGTTTTAAGTTTTTGGGATACTTTCAGTTTGGTGCATAGTATTGATAATGAAAGAAAAAAAAAAAAATTTATCCGCTACGATTATTACATAATGCTAGATGCATGTTAGGAATATCGCATCATATATGTCATGAACGGGGGCAGGTAACCGTGTGTTGCATGTCTCGACGCTTCAAATGTCCGTCCAATCCCAAGCGGAAATTTGGGGGCGTCACACTAAATATAAATGTTCATCATGAAGTCTTCAAGACTCTACAGTATGGCTAAGATACATTAAATGACATTGACATCCTAATGGAATAACTTACAACTTACAAGGGAATCAAAAAATACATATACAAGTATACAACAATAAATTTTGTAACTAAGTACATTAAACTAAAAAAAAAAAATGTGGAGTAAACTCAAATTAGAATAATGTTCTGTCTTCATGAATGGAGCTAGAAACCTTAACACCCACTTGTTGTCCTCCAGCTGCAGCCTGCATATAGTAATAAACTAAAAAATTAAGCTTATTTTTAATTATTTGTATGATTATTCAAGTAATTTTAACTTAGTAATACTATCAAGGGATGTTTGACAGGAATGCAAAACTTAATTTGCTTCAACCATCAATGTCATAACACAGAACACAAGCAATCTAAGAAATAAAATAAACTATCAGGGAATCAATATAGTTGTAGGCAGGCCGTAAGTTACAAACCAGATTCCCACCCCAAAAATTGCTCGACTAAGCCAGATTCTCTTACATAAACAATTTACCAAACCAGATAAGATAAACATAACATGACACAAGTTATCAATTTTGGACAAAATCAGCAAGTTACCAAATCAAATAAGATAAATATAGCAACCTAGCATGACACAAGAAGATAAACCAGAAGGTAGCAGTAGGCATACTACATACATGATACACTAAATTACTAAAAAAGTGAAGCTTATTTTTAATCCTTTGCATGATTACTCAGGTACTTTTAATTTGGTAAAATAAAATAAACCATCAGGTAAAGCAGACAACAGTAGCCAGTAGGCAAGTTACAAGTCAGATAAGATAAAATAGCAATTTAGCATATAGATAAGATAATAAATATAGACAAGTTGCCAAATCAGATTCTCTTATAGAAATTAGAATGACACAAGTTACCAATTTAGCAAAAAATAACCACAAAATCAGCAAATTTACCAAACCAAAACAAAATCAATAGGACACAAGAAGTTATAAACTCAGCAAGTAATCAAATCAAAACAAAATCAGCATGACACAAGTTCAGAACAATTCAATAAGTTACCAAACTTCAACAAAATCAGCCAGATAACTGCAGTTACCAAATTTCAACAAAATCACAATGACGCCTAGTTACCAAACTTCTAAAAAATCAGAAATCACCATGACAACAACCTGCATACACTGATACACTAAAAAAAATATTAATCTCATTTAAAATCCCTTGCAACATTACTCAAGTACTTTTAACTTAGTAATATTGTCAAGGGATGTTTGATAGCAATGCAAAATTTAATTTGCCATTTACACAATTTAGGAAATGAAATTGGTGAGGAATTAGAATTTAGAATTTACCTGAACTGTCATGACTCGTATCATTTCAAACAAAATCAAATAGAACAACCAAACTGTCCAAATATAAGTCAGCAAGTGGAAATAATACAAAGTTGGGGAAATAATACAAAATTTGTAAATAATACAAACTGTGGAAATAAAACAAACTGAGTCTCTATGGCTATAGCAAGAGAATCTGAATTTCTGAGGGAACATCATTCTATTGACAAGAAAAAATCATTAGAATTAATTTCAATAAATAATTGGTGTATAAAATAGTAAAATAGCAACTTAAAATTCAAATAAATGCACTTAAAGAATTAGTAGATGATCTTTTAAGCCCATATAATGCATTAACCCAATCAGATCCACATAACAACATTTAGACAGTTTCAGTTGACAATGAAGCTCGATGAGGATTAATGACTCTGCCTCCTGCGCTGAATGTTAATTCTGAGCTAACTATGGTAATTGATGTAGCCAATATATCTCAGGCTAGTTTGGACAAAATTTGAAACTTAAGACTATTTGCTTTCCACCATTCCAAGGCATCGAAACTTGCATCTGAACCCTTTTCACATATATATACTCTCCTCTAAATAATTGTCCAGTTCATATTTACTAGGCTCCACGTATCAACACTTCTAATAAAAGATTTAAATAATGACTGGCCACTCTGCATGTTTTTCCCAATATTTGAGGAACAACTGGATACGTGTATTCGAGTATTTTCCTACCCTCTTTGTGCCTCAAGAGTCGAATTATATTCATGAACATACTCGTCATATAACTCATGCAACACTTGAGAGACGTGATCAATATTCTTAGAAGCGTCCGGCTTGATAAATTGAAGGAAAATAAAATTGGATCATGACCATTTTGAATCTAGGGTCTAACACCACAACGATTGCCATCAATAGATTACACTCCCCCCAATATTTCTCAAACTTAGAATTCATTTTCCTTACCATTGATTTCATGTATTCATTCTCATCTCTACTCTTCTTACCTAAGATTTCTTTCATTCTCCATACTTCAGAAAGAAATAAGTTTGTTGTTGGGTAATCGTTTCTGAATACAATATTCGTTACTTCATTGAAAATAGCAAGTAGTTGACAAACATTTTCAACTTACCCCCACTCTTTAACAGTTGGAACCCATTCAAAACTGCTATCTCTATCACCAGATCTAGGAAAAACTTATTTGAATTGAATTGCAGCATCCAACATGAAACATGTGCTGTTTCTTATAGGTACATCTAAAATTAGCTTCTTTGAGGGCAATTGCAACTGTTTTGCAATTTCACTAAACTGTTTTAGCCTACTCTCTGATGCTACCAAATATTTTATACCATCTCTCACACAATCAACAATCTCCCTAATCTCCCAAAGTCCATACTGAACAAGTAAATTAGTTATATTCGCACAACAACGTACATGAAACAATTTTCCTCCTACAGACAGTGTTTTCTTCAATCTAAAATCATTTTTCAAGATCCTAATGGTAACATCATTAGAACTTGTATTGTTAACAGTAATTGACCTAATTTTATTCTCACTTCCCCAACCTTGAAAACACTTTTCTAAAGCATCATCAATAAGAAGGCCAATATGTATAGGTGACACATTACAAATGTTCAAAACACGCATCTGAAGATGCCAGTCAGTATCTATAAAATGGCATGTCACTACCATATATGAAAGTTTTTGACAAGAAGTCCACATGTCAGTTGTGATATGAATTTTGTTAATAGATTTAAGCAAAACCTTTAACTTTGCCTTTCAGTTTCATAGGTTATCATGCATTCCTTCTTTGCAGCAGCCCTAGACATTTTTTCCTAATATGGAGTGTTTGCACTCATGAACTTATTAAATACCACATGCTCCATTAAAGAAAATAGATATTCATAGTAAAGTATTATATGAGAGGCAAGCTCTCGGACCCTACTAAGATCATACGTAAATTTTGAGACAGTGAAGCTACCATTTTTCTTCTTAGATTCAACTTGTAAGACTTTCTGTTTTTTCTTAGAACCCATGTAGTGTAAATAAGTTAGCAAGTGCCTACGTAGTGTAGTCGTAGAACTTGATCGAGATGCCTTAAATAAAGATTTACACCACTTACATTGAGGCTATTTAGTTCCATCTTGTTCAAGTTCAACAAAATCATTCCATACATTAGAAGTCCTTTTTTTCTTTTTTCTTTCAGTGTCTACTGTTTGAACATCGATTGCGCCCTCGGTAGAAACAGTATTAAGGGCATCAGTATTTGCAGTGTCTCCACCATCATCAGATATGGGCTCTACATGGCTAATCCCAATAGAGTTTTCATTTTCATACTCCTCCACCGCATCAACCAAATTTATACGATCATCCATTTGCTAGGGTCTAATATTTTTAAAGCACAAAACTAGAAACACAAAATAAGCATATTAACATTGACCATACAAGACACAAGTTATATTAATCAACTAAAGTGAAAACAACTTTGTCTTGATGGCTTAAGGTGCCTCCAGAAGCAAGGACACTAAAACATGTTAAAGTCAAAAATATTTGACTCCAACAGTTTTGCCTTGGCAACCTTGCCTTGATGGCACAATGTGCCTCCAAAAGGCAAGACTAATACAGTTGATATAATCAACCAAAACATATTAAGAGTCAAACAATTTTGACTCAAATAGTTTCAATAGACTCTTGCCTTGGTGGCTCTATATGCCTCCAAAAGTAAGGCAACTCACAAACATAAACACAGAACAAATTGTAAAAGATTAATCAACCAAAGAATGATGAAGATGACATAATTAAATAGTTGAAGCAAGAACCATATATGTTAATTTATAATCAAACAAAAACATGTTGAAGAAAGCATATTTAAAGACTTGAAGTAAGAACATAAACACAAAACAGATTTTAAAAGATTAATCATAGATGACAAGTTGAAGATGTCATAATTAATTAGTTGAAGTAAGAACTATAGATAAGAATTTTTAATCAACCAAAACAGGTTCAAGAAAGCATATTTAAAGACTTGAAATAAGAACATAAACACAAAACAGATTGTAAAAGATTAATCATAGATGACATGTTGAAGATGAATTAATTAATTAGTTGAAGTTAAAACCATAGATTATAATTTTTAATCAACCAAAACAGGTTCAAGAAAGCATATTTAAAGACTCGAAGCAAGAATATAAATATAGAACAGATTGGATAAGATTAATCAACTAAGACATGTTAAATAAAGCATCTTTCAATACTCATGACAATAACCAAATATGAACAATTAAGCATCATTAAATACTTCAAGCAAGAACAACAAGCATTAAGCAAGAACCAAATAGGGTCAGATTAATCAACAAAAAAAATTTAAAAGAAAGCATATTTAAATACTGGGAGCAAGATCATACAGCCAGAACCAAATCTCCACACTCCAATCAACAATATACACAAATAACCCGAGACAACTCAGAGAAGCAAATGAGAAATTGAAAATCTATAGTAAATAAATAGAACATAACACTAGGTAGGAGGGGGAATAAGTTAAACTCATAGTGGGCTGTAAATGTTGATTCAAGGAATCAAGCACAGATATGTAGGCAAGCTCTTCAGAGTTTTGTTTTCCCACAATTCTTATATATGAAGGATAAAGCTTGAAACATATATTTATTTTTGTAAACAACAGCATATTACCAACACAGTCTAAATTCCTAAGAGGGCATATTCTGCCATTACGCATAAAAAATAGATTACACTCCATAAACTTATCAATTAGAGTGATGGACATTGAACAGTCACAAAGCTAGCAAAACCGTATGGCAGAACAATGTCACACCACTAAGCACAGAGCATGTTTGGCATACATTGTACTTAGATGATTAGATCTAGATCTACAATCTAACAATTTACAATACTACAATATAAAAAGAGTTAGGATAGAACCAGAATGAATACTCAAAAATATTTAGATAAATTTATAAATTAAAACTAGATAAGACCAATCAAATTTGCCAAGTTCCCAAATCCTAACCAAATGGTTAGAAACAAGAAAGTAACAAAGGTAATCGACTCATAGACGGACGAATCGACGAACCAAAGAACCATGAACTAGAGAATCAGGGATACAGTTGGTTGGGAGTCATAAATGCATGCATTTAATGACCCATTTCTCGAGGACCGACTGCAATCTCAGAGGGTGAGATTACAGCTACGGCTCCCTCAAAATATGGCTGCCAGCTGCATCTGCAACTGCTAGGGTTTCTCGCAGTTACAGTCTACAGATGTTATCACAAAAGGCCCCTCATGAATCCCTGCCCCTAGCTGAAACAAGAAAGCATTCAAGAATCAAGGATTGAACACTTGATTCCATCATTCCAGAAACATGAGAGAAGAGATTCGGGATGGAGTGAGTCGAAGTGCAAGTCTAGGGTTTCTCAAAAAAGTCTAAAGGAGTGAGTGAAAGTGTGAGTGAGTCGAGACTTGAGAGTTGAGAGTGAAACGGCCCAAAGAGTCTAGGTTAAACTTAAGTTTGTAACCCTAGGGTAATCGAATCAACGGCATCTAAGATATCTATAGGTTGATCCAACGATTTAAGGCCCTAACAGTCAAAAAACCAATTTACCATTTTACCTTAAGTAAAAAATTAAATAATACATGTCTAAACTAATTTAAATATTATTCTACTTAAAAAAATACTATAGTCTATAAATTATAATACATATTAATTGCTATATACTATAATTTTTAAAACTAGCAAGTAGTGTTGTAAAAAGACTATATTTGTTTATAGTATTTAGTTATATAAAATTGTCTAACATTATAAATTATCAAACATTATAATTTAGTGGTCATAAAATAATATTATAGTTATATTAATTAGTATAATATAATAATACTATTATTTATGCTTGTAGTTATAAAATAAAATAAAAAAAATTTATGCTTGTAGTTATAACTTATTATACATATGTATTATGTAATAATCAATACTAAACTACTACTACTAGACTAATAGTCACTAGAGTCACTACACAACAATACTCAATAGACACTAGTCTAGTATTCTAGAAACATGTATATTAATTAATAATAATAGATATT
The DNA here is from genome assembly GCA_003123785.1 of Pterocarya stenoptera. Lineage (NCBI taxonomy): Eukaryota > Viridiplantae > Streptophyta > Magnoliopsida > Fagales > Juglandaceae > Pterocarya > Pterocarya stenoptera. The sequence goes on from QEOT01000192.1 coordinate 16,761, forward strand.
AACACTAAACATGTATATTACTATAGTTTATATAATTTATGAATACAAATTATACAATATTACTAGAGTTTAGCGATTATTGATTAATCATATATAAAGTAATAAGATTAATAATAGTGAATGAGAATTCTGATCAGTTTAGGAGAGAAAGGGGGAGAGAGAGAGAATACGTGCCTTTCTTTGTTTTAGGCGAGTGAATGGACCAGAAGATTTCTACCACAAGTTTATGACAGTGTCTTAAACGTCATAAATATTAAATTGTTAATAGATCTTAAAAATGGTGAAGCAAAGTTTGTCGGCAAACTTTTCTATCCCTATGCTTTGATGTGTACCAATCCATCCATTTGTTTATTTTGCAGGTCCCAAGCTGTTTAAAATCGTTTTACAAGGCATCTGCATGTAGTTATAAAGACGTTTGTAGAAATGTTTGTATTATAGTTATCAATAGTTTGTAGATAATATATGTGATATATGTTGTAAACATGGAGAACTGGGCCGTCTCACTAGTGTATATATATATATATATAAATATATATTTATATATAAAAGATGGGCCATTTGGTGTAATTTGTAAACTTCTAATGTTATATATTTATTGGACTCATGTATTCATCATAACTTCTAGTTCTATAAGCCTAGAAGTTAATATTATAAATTTATATATAGTATATGTAGTGGACTATAAGTAAGACTAAGTCTATATACATAATTATGAATTTTATAAATTATATATATCTAACTTTTGGCTATTATATATATATTGTATTATATATGTATAAATATATACGAGTCGAGCTTCATACGAGTTTGTTCACAAACATTAAATGAGCCAGTCGAGTTTTATACGAGTTTGTATCGTTTAATAATCGAGCCTAATTCTATGTTTACGAACAACCCATTTAATATTCGATTCGAGCCGATTTCGAGTTTAATCGAGTCAAATTCGAGCTGCCTATCAAGTTGCCTGTTCATTTTATAGCTCTAGTTATGATATTGTTTAGTGATGTTTATATCAAAAGACTTTTGTATATCGTATTTTTTGTAAATAAATGTTTTTGAAATGCCACTTTGTTATTTTGATATTTTGTTTTGTTTTGTATTATGTAACTGGCTCATATTTACACGATAGTATAGGTTCGCTGCTTATTGAGTTGTTAATAATTCACCCAATTATCTCCATTATGTTTTAGATAATTTTAATGTTTCAGTTGAGAATCAAGAATACAAAGCATGAGCGAGATTAGTTGAGAGTAGTGGAATAACAGCCTAAGAGGCACAAGTTGATTAACAGACCAAAATAAGTGCCAAAGGGTACAACAGACTATTAGAGGATCTTACTCGGGAAATAGCTTATTTTCCTTTTGAATGGTATTTTGGAATATTGATACATTTATTAAAACTTTGTGGAGTTCTTTATTATATATTTTGGAGGAGTGCATTGACGTCTCTAGGTATATTTTTGAATAAATGAGTTTTACATGTTATAGAGCCTTTTCATGTATAATTTGGAGTCTATGTTTATATTGTTGGGGTATTTTAAGTGGTAAGAACTCACTCCCTAACCCTCTGGGTACGAGGCGTGACATTATTAGATCCTCCAATTCCCATCATAGATAAAGATTTTCTTCATTTGCAAGTAAAATGGATAATTTCCATCTAGTATAAAACATGAACTATTTTGGTCATTTCAGTTTATAACATAATGTGAAATGACTAGAACATCCTACGATTTACACTAAATGCATCCGATTTATTAATGGATTGGCAATTCATGATGTCATGGGCACTTGGGCCGACCTTCCTTAGTTTTCCAGTTGTTGTAGCATGGACATTCTTCCTTGTTCCCATATGTTCCCGAGGGAACACAGAGACATTTCTGACAACATTTGTTGCAGAAGAATAAACATGGCTTCCTGTGATGTGTTTTTGAGCATCGGTAGTTGCAGGCCCTCGGACAAGCTGAAAAGGAAATATAAAGAAAGCAATAAATAAATTAATTAAAAGCTTGTGGGTGGATTGATGTTTTTATCTAAACCGAATATTAAAGAAACTTCATATGAGAAATGAGGAGATTAAAAGAAATTAAAAGGTCGAGGAACTTATTAATTTCTTTCAGACCTTCTCGACGAACCGATCCCTCCCCGCCAGCCTATTCATATATAATGATCAGTGGGAATTTTGTGTTAAAACATTACATGATAATGGGATTATTGTGAAATATTAAACTCAAAAGACAATGGATTCATATATATATATATATATATACATATATATTATCCAACGAGGGCTCAATAATACAATTTTGGAGAATTTATTCAGAATTTTGAAAGGGAGAAAATAGCATTAATATGTTACTACAAGAAAATAGGTCATTTTCATCAATTTTAAGATCGCTGCAAAAGATCATTACCATAACAAAAATTTACACAACGAGAATCAAACCCAACATTTTGTCTTTGTTTCATTCAGTGTATTAGGTATGTTAGAGAGAGAGAGAGAGAGAGACTCACGTCTAAAACCTCAATGGCAAAGGCGAAGGCCGTAAGGATGAGAAAGAAGGAGAGATGAAGCCATGACATCCTTGCCATGCTTTCCTTAGCTAATAAGTTCTTCAGGTATGCATACACATCCATTCTTACGTACATATATATATATACACTCGGGTGCACAACATTACTCTCTCAATAAACAAATTAATGGAGATCGACTGTCGAAAGGCCATTGGCACGAGCATGCATGGAAGTATTTTTAAGAAAAATTCCTCTTATGGAAATTGGAAATCTGACAATATAATTAGGCATTAATATAGCTTCAATCTGTTACCAAAATTGTATATATATATATATTTTTAATTTCCTTAATTATTTTGTTTGTAATAACTATTTATAATACAAGGTAGTCTAAATACAGTCTCTAAGTGAAAACTGTTCATGCAAGCTCATACAGTTATATTTAAAACAAAATTAAAATTAAAATAATATCCTTTTTAAAATCATATTTTTTTCCCTTTTTATCCTTATTCATTAATAGGACTGCACATACAGTCCACACTCAGGACTGCAAATATAATTTCTCCTATAATACTAATAGTAATAGATATCAATTATTTTTTCTTTTGGATATGATTGTGCATCATGTGGATAGATTATGTTCCCCTTAGATATGATTGTGCATCATGTGGATAGATTATGTTCCCCTTAGATATGATTGTGCAAATTTTATTTATATAAATATATGGTTGTCCAACATATATTATAGTCTAAGGTCCCCAATAGTAATTGATCCTGGGATGCCTCTCGACCATCACTAGACCCTACGCATTTAACGTGACCAAGCCACAAGCTTGACTAAAAAGGGGATATACTTGTTATGAAATATTTATGTAATTCAAGTACCTTTTTATTGTAGAGATCTCTCTAGAAAAAACTACTCAATCTAATTCGCCATAGTCACATTGATAGAAGTTGGTTTGTTAATTTAACTTAATTATTAATGTTTTTATATTTTCTTTATCTTAATTCAGGTTTCTTTATTGCAAGAAGTTAAATATGTGATGTGCTTCTTTTTTTTTCTTCTTTTTTTTTTTTTTAATTTATAATTTTTATTTGTGGAGATGTCTTAATTCATGGGTGCTTGTTTGGGAACTGGCAATTTGGAGTTTTGGGTGCATGAATCTTGAATTTGTTTTGAAGTTTATTTGTTTAAATTTTGGGAATTTGGAGGATTTTTATTTTGTATGTTGTTAGCTTTTGTAACTTGTTATATTATGTTGTTGTGGATGTTAGCGTTATAGTTTTTTTCCTTTTTGTATTTGATACATATATTGTTTCAAATTTATTGTATCAGAGTGAGATGAGATAAGATGATTTTAGATAAAATTTAAAAATTGAATAAAATATTATTAAAATATTATTTTTTAATATTATTATTGTTTTAGGATTTGAAAAAGTTGAATTGTTTATTATATTTGATGTGAAAATTTAAAAAATTTATAATGATAAGATACCATGAAATGAGATGAGCTGAGATAATTTCTCAATCCAAACGGGACGTTGCAATTATTTAAGGGCTTGTTTCTTTTCAGAGATAAGATGAAATTAGTTGAGATTAAAAGGTTTGGGGGGTGAGATGAGAATTTGTATTTTGTTTTAAAGTTTAAAGTATTAGTTTTTAGTTTTGTAATTTGAAAATGTTGAATTAAAATTTAAAAAAGTTGTATTGAAATTTGAAAAAGTTGAATTGTTTATTATATTTTATATAGAGATTTGAAAAATATGTAATGTCGAGATGAGATGAGATGAAAATTTTATATTTTGTCTTGTGCTCTAATAAAGTATTGTTAGAATATATTTTTTAATATTATTTTTATTTTAAAATTTGAAAAAGTTGAATTGTTTATTTTATTTTGTATTTAAATTTAAAAAAATTATAATAATTATATGAGATAAGATGAGATGGATTTGAAAAAATTAAATTTTTTATTTTATTTTATATTAAAATTTTAAAAAATATAATGATAAAATTAAAATAAGATGAGATGAGATATTTTCTAAAAATAAACAAGGCGTTAGAATTGTACAACAAATCTAATTGAAACTAAAAAATGTGTTGTTTTAGGCCTCACATAAGCTAAAAGCCCAGTTGGTCGGAGCCTCATTGGGTGGGCTGGTCTGCTCACTCACCCATTAAACAGAAGATATGGAAGTTATAGTAAATAGGCACGTGAGTTTGAAATCTAATATTAAATTTTATTTTTAATATAAAAAATGGCATGGCTGTTTTGAAATACCCTTCCTCGAGTCACAAGCTGGCGCGACCTATTAAAATTGAGTTAAGTTATATTCATAAAAAAAAAAATTACATAAAAATAATCACACAAATTGATGTGATTTTATCTGATCTGTTATATCTATTTTACCAAAAAAAAAAAAATCCTTATAATATGACGAATGACATCAAACCACATCAATTTGTAGAATTATTTTTATATAATCTCATTATATTTGAATTACAAAGTAGGTTTTGAGTTCAAGAAAAAAAAAAGGTTTGCACTTATTAAAATAATTTTTTATTCACCTTATTGATATTTTCGTAGATTTAGATTATGTTTGGAAAAGAAGTTTTATTTAAAATTTTCATCTTCATCTCATCTCATCTTTACACTTTTTCAAATCCCTATATAAAATATAATAAATAATTCAACTTTTTCAAATCCCAATATAACTTTTTTAAATTCTAATTCAATTTTTTCAAATCTCAAAACTAAAAAATAATATTTTAAACTTTAAAACAAAACATAAAATTCTCATCTCATCTTCCAAACATAATCTTAACCAAATCTGAGATTGAAGCAAGCCGAAAGAGCTAAAGCCTCGCTGCTGCATAATTCACACCTTCCCGGCCGCAACGCACTTTTGCACAAACCTACAAGCAGCAAACAGCAACCCTTGTTACCAGACAAGATGTCAATGCTGCTAGCAAGCATATTTATCCTTTGATTTTTATGAAATTCTTCCATTGGAGTATACTAAGCAAGTACGTGCATATTTCTCCACATGATGCGAATGCAAATCTGACTGAGAAAGTTCTTTCTTGGCTCATTAACGAATAAAGTGGGTCCGCCAATTATATCATAAAGCAAGAAGACGTTTATATTTAGTTGAGTAGTCTCCAATTACAAAGCCTCTTGTTAGTTTATTTTAGCAATTTGTCAAGCTTTGGTCAGTCGAGTAGATGATCCATAATTACCTAAGTAAGCCCGCGCGATCAATATAACCAAGTTTTTCATTGCAGAAGCCGAAGAGAGTTTAATTACAATCAGGTTTTGCTCTTTCTCTCATTATTTCCTTTGATTTCTTTCATTATAAACAAGAAAACATGCCTGAGGTTGCAGGCCTACTTCTCTCTCCCTTCCTCCAAGTGTTTTTCCAAAGAATGGCATCTCGAGAGTTTGTTGAGATTTTTTAGTGGTCGAAAACTCATGATAAACTCCTAAAGAAGTTGGAGATAGCGCTGCTTTCAATATATGCAGTTGTGAGGCAGTAACGCAAAAGGGGATAGACCAATTGTAGAGTTGAAGGAAAGACAAAGATGAGAAGCACTCCAATGGCCTTAAGAACTAGCAGCATGAGACAATAGCCAATCCAACATCTGGGCAAGAGCAACACATGAGAATCCTGCTAAGGTAGAGATGAGAAAAATCGGCCACGGTAGACAAGCTAGAAAATTCGTATCCCATGAGGACAAGAACAAGAAATCAGAGGGACGGATGAGCTTGGACGAGTTGTGCACTACCCGCCCAAGGTGAGAAAGGATTACTCGCCAAAGAGAAACTACGGACAACTACTGACACAACCAGTCATGAGAACTTTTGGGGATAGCACGGAAGAGTTCAGAAGTGTGTCAGTATTGTACTCAAAGCCATACCCCATCTGAAGGCTCTCGTTAAGACTGGGTCTATAATTAAAGGTGAAGGCATGGAAATTCGTATCAATTGGACGTAGAAGCATGGCCCAATGCCAAGTGGAGAACTCTCGTAAAGGTGGGATGGAGGAGTTGGCAGACCGTATGGGTGTGCAGACCATACTCTAGTCACCTGTCTCTGTCATCCTACAGTATAACATGACAGGGAGAAAGACTCTTATCCTAGCATACCTGGAGTCAGAGATACATCAGAAGGAGCATATGATATTCCCATTCTATTTAAAGGATTTGAACATAGGATAAGATCTCACTTTTGAGACCTTATCCACGGAAAGAGCTCGAGAAGCGACTGCTGCAAAAAAGCGAGGAGCAAGGAGACAACAAGAAGACTTTCAATATAGAAATGTAAGTTAGCTTTTGAGACAATGTTGGATAATGGGGATAAATGTTGTGTGTGAGAGACATTGCATTATCTCTATTATCTTATTTTTCGGTTCTACAAGCATAAAAAATATTTCCAGCATTATGTTTCTAGCTATATTTACTCGTTGATTTATGATGATTTTAACGTTTTCAATGCTTTTAATTGGTTTCTGTTATTGATAATGATATCTTATGGGAGCTTGGATACCTATTTATGTGTTTGCGAAATCAGCGAGAGTCTATCATCATGATACAGTATAGGGAATTCCACTGGACCATTCCGCGAAGCTTTACCACATACATCACACGAAAAGGAGAATGAGGAGTGGGGTGGAACGATGCCATACTTGGCCTCACTTGATAGTTGGTGTGACGCTCCCATATTTTTGCTTGGGATCGGACAGCCATTTGAAGTGTCGAGGTATGCAACACAAGATTAGGTTACTTGCCTCCGTTTATGAAAAATAAAGATGCAATACACCTGCATGCATCTAACAGTATATGCACTAAACTAAAAATATTCCAAATACTTAAAACCAGGGGCAGAATTGTGTTGTAGTTCCCCCCAAATTTTTTTTTTAAAACACTAATATAGTATGTAGATAATTATAATTTTTCTTTATATATTTAAAATTGCCCCCCCCCCCAATACCCAGACTTCTAAATTTTTTATTAAAATTATCCCCCCAAATCCCAATATTTACTAATCCTACTTTAACTTTTCACTTCACTTTATATCACCTGACACGGTGACAACTGATATCAAAATCTGTTTGTTACCAATAAAAAGTATAAACCTCGAGGCTCAGCTTTGTCTTTCTCTCTCTCATTGGGTAAGAAGTCAGACTTCAGTTCCTTCATCTTCCTGACTTATGAAGTTCTTAGTTTCTCTTTCTCTTTCTTTCTGCTACTTCGACATTCTCTTTCTCTCTCTCACTGGCCGCTGGGTAACGCTTCAGTTGAATCAGTTCCCTTCCTTCATCTTTGCACGTCAATCTTCCTCTCTTCCTTTTTCTCTCTCTCATTGGGTAATCATGCTTCAGAAGGATAATCATACACTGATTACTGATACACGGTATGACAGTGACTTCTCATTTCTTCATTCACTTATTTTGTTGTTAGAGACATTTGTATGCTCTTTTTTTTTTTTTTTTTTTTTTTTAATAAAGTAAGCTTAGTTTTATTCTTTTCTGTTTGTAGAAAGTTCTAATGTTTGGAGTCTGTTACTGACTGCTAGGTAAAAGGCAAGAGGCTAGAGAAATTGAAAGTTCACTGAGTCACTGACAATGTGCTATATGTTTGTCCAAGAGAAGCCGAAAGGGCTTAACTCAAATTTAAGGTACATCTACTTCAACTTGAATACCCTATGCAGCTATGTTGCTATTCTTTTATGGTAGTCGACGGACTTTTGCTTTTGAGTTTAGACTGTTGCTTTTGCTTTTGTGTTTAGACTATTGCTTTTTAGTTTTGACTTTTCTTTTGATTTTTGCTATGGCTAGATTCTAGAACACATGTTACTCACCTACTTAAACTTTGTTTTTGAGTTTTGACTAGTTTTGACTTTGCCATAAATTCACACCTTGTATCATGTATCGTGTATGTTTCTGCATTGAATTTGATTTAGTGATCTGGTATGAATTTTTCAATTCTACCGTGATGATTATTCTGTTGTTTTATTGATAGTCTTATAGAACATTTGCATCTAATTTTTTTTGTTCACTTAGTAATAAATACAAACTATACAAAAAAATCTGACAACTTTATATTATTATTTATTAGGTAATTCTCAGGTTTACTCTTAATCTATAATTTTTTCTTAAAGTATACAAAAATATGAGTAAGCCAAGAGCAATTGATTCTTTTTAAAAAAAGAAAGATAAGGATAATTCAGAGAGTAATATACATTTAGAGAGCTCGATAACAACGGAACGTGATGCTTCTATCACGGATAAGCGTCCCTCTAAAACTTCAAGAATCCAACCTGAAGAGATGGATGCTACATTTTTGAAACGTGATATAGGATTACGTTCACAAATATGGAAATCTCCTACTAATCTACAAGATGAGATCCAACGTGCTTATATTAAAGTTGGTCCATATCAACCAAAATTTTCAGAATATCCATTTTCAGGAATAGGCAATCAATGTCGCCGATTTCAATTTTCTTGGTTTCAAAGATATTCGAATTGGTTGGAGTACTCACCATCGAAGAATGTTGTATTTTGTCTTCCATGCTATGTTTTTGTTAAGAAATCAATGGGCTGTCCAGAATCAGATGCATTTACCAATAAAGGTTTTGACAATTGAAAAAAAGTGAATGATAAAATAAATTATCCTTTAATAGGACATGTGGGGAGAGATCCCAATTCATCACATAAAAATGATGTAACATGTTGTGAGGATCTAATAAATCAGTTAAGACATATTAACAAGTTAGTTGAAAAACAAGTATCATAAGAGATGGAGAATAATTGGTTGAGGCTCAAAACTTCGATAGATAGTATTCGATGGCTTACGTTCCAAGCTTGTGCCTTTAAAGATCATGATGAAAGCTCTGACGAAAAAAATCAAGGTAACTTCATTGAACTGATAAAACTTCTGGCAAATGACCAAGTTAATGGAGTTGTCATGAAAAATGCTCCACAGAATGCCAAACATACATCACCCAAAATTCAAAAGGAAATTTTGCATATATTTGCAAATAAAGTGTGAAATGTGATTCGGGAAGAAATTCGGGATGTCAAATTTTGTATTCTTGTTGATGAAGCTTGGGATAAATCTAAAAGAGAACAAATGGCTATCATTTTGAGGTTTGTTGATAACGATGGTTTTATTAGAGAGCGGTTTTTTCATATTGTGCATGTTCAAGATATTATGGCTTTAACTCTTAAAATTGAGATATGTGTTCTTCTCTCTCATTACGACCTTCAAACTGAGAATATTCGAAGTCAAGGATATGATAGAGGAAGTAATATGAATGTGAATGAAATGGGTTACAAGCTTTATTTCTTAAAAATTGTCCCTATGCATATTATGTGCATTGTTGGGCCCATAAACTACAATTAGCTTTAGTTGCAGCCTCTAGAGAAGCCAAACATGTTCATTAGTTGTTTATCCATTTGACATCCATTATCAATATTATTATTAGTTCTTCTAAACGTAATGATGAATTACAATTTTCTCAAACTACTGAAATTGAAAGTTTGATCGCTTCCAATTAGATTGAGACTGAAAAATGGGCAAATCAAATTGGTATGCTACAACGAGCTGAAGATACTAGATGGGGATTTCATTTTCAATCTATTTGTAGCTTGATGAGGATGTTCAGTGCTATTTGCTTAGTTATCAATACTATCTCAAATGAGGGATCAAATTATTCTCAACGTGGTGATGCTGAAGCGGCTTGCATGATATTAACATCTTTTGAATTTATTCTGATATTACATGCGATGAAAAAAATCATGAGAATCACTAATGCACTTTGCCAATCTTTGTAACAAAATTTTCAAGATGTTGTGAATGCCATGAGCCTAGTTTCAACCACAAAAATACTCATTTAAAAGCTGAGAGATGATGAGTGGGAATATTTGCATACTGATATTAAATCATTTTGTGAGAAACACCAAATTGATATTCCTGATATGAATGGCCAATACATTAGAGCTCGAGGCAAATCTCGTCGTCAAGTTGACATGTCATTGACAACAATGGAGCATCATTTTAGGATTGATATATTTACTGCTACAATAAACTCCTAGTTGCAAGAATTGAACAATAAATTTAATGACCATGCAATAGAATTTGTCATTTTTAGTGCTGCTTTAAACTTTAAAGGTGCATATAAATTATTGAAAATTGCTGATATATGCAAATTAGTTGAGAAGTTTTACCCACAGGCTTTTACTGAGCTTGATGTGTTGACACATCTAGATTTTCAAAATATGTCTACATTATCTGAGCTATGCAGAAGACTAGCAATTTCAAAAAAGTCAAAGATTTATTACTTGATTGACAGGTTAATTCGTTTAGTATTAACTCTTCCAGTATCTACTACTACTACTGAGCGAGCATTTTCTGCCATGAAACTTATAAAAACTAGATTATGTACTCGAATGGAAGATGAGTTTCTTGCAGATCATTTGCTAGTTTATATTGAGAAAGAAATTGCTAAAAATTTCACTTCAGAGATGATAATAAATGAATTTTATTCTGTGAAAGATCGTCGTTGAGCTTAATTTGAAGGGAAAATCCTAAGTTGATATTTTCTTGTCTTTTCTTTTTGTAATGGTCTCTAGCGAACTACACAAATAATACTAAGAAAAATTATCTTATAAGATGATTTATGGACATGTATTTTTTGTATACAATTTTATGACGTATGATTATTGTTTACAATATAGTCACATGCAAAAAACACATATTACTTATACTCACACATACCACATACTTTGTCAATTGCCCCCCAAACACCAAATCCTAGTTCCGCCCCTGCTTAAAACATAATCCCTAAACATTAAAGTGGTAGACCTTCTCGATTACATGATGAGTCCAAAAGGTCTATGTAATCATAAGAGTATTAGAGACTGAGCTCCTTAAGTACAAGTAAGAACTAAAGCAACTACTAGGCTAATCCATTGAGTAACTCATGCAACTCAGTCAAGGATGTCATAATACTAACGATAAATTGGAGCATTGAGGCTATGAGCTCCACGTTGTGCCATTGCCGTCTAATCGACTGTCTCTAGTCAGTCGACCTCTGGTGCGCCTCCTGATCCTGACACATGGTCTACCATTCTAGAGAGAATGATAATTGGGATTACAAATCTCAATAAGTTAACATACAGGTCAAAGATGCATGCATGATAGTAAAAGCATGAATGTATACATGATCATAAATAAACTTTACGTGACTTGACATTTAATATGGCATGAACTGACATGACTTGAACTTGAGCATAGACTGAACTAAAACTAAACTTGATATGACATGAACCTAACTAAGACTTGATTTGACATGACAGGAACTTAAACGTGAATGGACTTGGACATGAACCTAAACATGAACGTGAACATAAATTGAACTTGAGTTGAAACGGAATATGAACTTAATGTGAATTGAAACATGAACTAAACGTGAATTTGAAACATGACTGAACGTGAACTTGAAACATGAACTGAACATGTACTTGAACTTTAATAACATGAACTTGAATTTGAATAACATGAGCTTGAACGTGAAATACATGAACTTGGAATCTTGTTCAATAAATTGAACTTAAGCATGAACTTAAACATGAACATGAACATGAACTTTGACAATCAAAATGATTTCGCCAGTTGTTTTCTTAGGAATAGTGAACAATTAGAATGATTTTGCCCAACATATTTTATTAGATATACTTAGACAATCAGCATGATTACACCATGAATATTTTAAATGAGATACCCTAACAATCAGAATGATTATGCCATGAGTACCTAGTAATATTCTGACAATCAGATAGACTACGCAAAGAGCATTTGAGTAGAGGTATTCTAAAAATCAAAATGATTACACTGGAAGTACCTCGCGTGTCTTATAAATGGAGATGCTCGGGCAATCATAGTGATTACATCACGAGTATCCTACGCATGACTGACTGAGAAAATACTGTTTTAGAAACACATGGTACTTGAGACATGACATGATGTGAAACGAAATGACAGATGACATGACATACGTAACATGACATATACGTGAGATGCATGACTTGACGTAACCTAAAACAGATAAACAAAATGTAACATGGCATAACATGTAACATATAACATTACGCAACATCGAATGACATGTAACAAAAAACATTACGTGATATGGCATAACATGTAACATATAGTCTTATGTGACATGGAGTAACATATAACAAATAGCATATATGACATGGCATAAGGTGTAACAGATAATTATTTAATGACATAATATAATATATGTAACAAATAAATATTTCGTGATAGAATATAATATGTGTAGCAGATAAACTTGTAGTGACATGACATGGCATGGCATGGCATGTATGATAACATAAGTACATAACCAATAGTTCCCTTACTAACACACATACACAGTAATCTGATAATAAGTTATAAGCTAACTTATAGTGATCGTTGCATTTTACGAAGCAAAGCACGAAACACGAGGAATTGTAAATAAGAGTTTTAAATGTTAGAAACTTTATCACTAATGACTTAAAAAACATGAAAGATTCTAACTTAGAGTAAAATGACTATTTTACCATCTACATCTGGGAAAATGATCATTTTAACCCTAACTTAAGGATTTCATATCCTATTCTAAAAATCACCAAAATTGACATCCCTTATGTAAAGTTTGTTCTAAACTCGAATATCAATTTAGAAAAATTTAAAACCAATCACAATTATGAAAAACATTATAGGGTCCAAACTTCCAAAGGCCATATCTCTTGATTTTTGTTGCAATTTCTTCCAATTTCAAAACTCATAATCAAACCAAAATATTGCAACAAAGATCCTCATATCATAAGTTTAAAAATATGTTGAAAACATCCAACAAAATATACTTCTCAGAGACACAAAACCTTTTAGTAAAAATATCCAAACTTTTTAACTAAAATACAAATTCTTGAATCTCAAGATTTGACCAATTTCTAACCATTTTTCAAGAACTCAAAAAATCCAAAAATTTCTTCTAACATCTTCATAACAAATTCATAAGAACTAAAATACTTTCAATCAACACATAAAAATCATCAAAAATCACAAAATCTCACTTGAGTAATTGGCTCCAAAGCTTAGTCAATTATTTCTCAACTTGCTTTGATCAAACACTTGATCCAAGGCATACCATGATTTGATCTTCAAACCAAAACATGATATGGTTTAAAAATTTGTCCTAAAGTATATCCAAGTATTAAATTTAAAATTACATGGTTAAAAATAAACCAAAACATAGATCTAGCCGAAATCATCAAAGTTTTGACCTAAATGAGTATTCTCTTGCATAAAAAATCATATCTTCACAAATCAACATATGAAATTTCCAAACCAACATCCTAACATGTAGATAAAGGCTTAGTACCATCAAATAAAATTATTAAAGTCATTGCAGTAAGAATAAACCATAAATATCCAAACTTTCTTAAAATAAAAACTGTTTTTTCTCTTCCAGTTTCTAACCTTTTAGATCTAAGGAAATCTTCCATCAAAAACTTTAATCATGCAACAAATCTCCAACAAACATTCATATAAACATGTTGACAACACTCCATAAAACTTTCAGACTAAGATCTGTCGATACTTGACCAAAACTCCAAAATACAACACATTCTAGATTATCGTCCAAATTGATCTTTCCATGGTTGAAATAAAATTTGACCAATCAAATGACCATGAAAGAATTATCATGAGAAAATACTTAAAAGGGTTCAAAAAAGGGCACAAAAAAAGGCTCATAAAACTGCCCAAGAGAGCGTCTATGTGTTCTCTCTAAGAACGAAAATGAAAAGGGTTGAAGTGGGTGAAATGATAACTTGTACACCTAATACACTTCTAAAAAGGGAAGTATGGGCTCAAGTTACACCTTGATGGATGGTGATTAGGTTACAAAAATGTGTAAATAGTAAGTGGTTTTCAGCTAAGGAAACTTCCAAGAGAAGGGTGGTTAGGTGGCCTTTGGCATTCACATCATGCACGACTTTGGGATTGTTATGAGCAATGGATGCTCAGCTTTGAGTGGGTGGAAATTTCCTCAAACAGTTTTACCAAGGTGGCCAAAATTCATGGGCCTGATGAGCCTTAAATAAGTGGGCTTTATTTTGGGGTTTAAAAAGGGTTTGGTTGGGGTTTGATATGCTATCAAGCTCAAATCCGTTTTTTTTTTTTTTTTTGCCTAATCAAATTTTCAAGGTTTAAAGTGTTGGATAATGATGTTATAACATGAATTTGAGGAATTAATGGCATGTGAAAGTGATTTAATCAAGTGATTAAGTATAAAACTAGAAATCGGATCAAATAAGGTTTAGAGGCCAACTTTAGGATTTGGGGATATCGTTTAGAGTTTTAGTTTCAACCAAACTTTTAGGGTTTCAATTAAATTCCAATCATTTAAGATTTTACTAGGTTGAAACCTTCTTTAGTTTTGGTACAATTTAGATAGTTGGATGGAATAGGATTTTGCTTATAAGGCATGATCTCACACCTTGATTTCCTTCACATTTTCATCTAATGGTTTCTCTTGGTGCCAAGTTTCAATACTATTCAGAAAGTATGGCTAACATCTTGCCAAGTGTCTAAATAAAACTTCTCTAACTTAATTGGGACATTCCACACTGTGATTTTGAAAATATTGTACTTGGTACTACAATTGAGGTTTCTATTCACTCTGGGAAAAGTCAAAATAAATTTTGCACTGTAAAGTCTTAAATATGCACACTAATCTAACTGTGAAATTCACTTATCAAAATTCAACCCCAAAATACCTCGAAATAAACAAAATGCATTTTCGAACAAGCGTTTTGTCCTAAAATTGAAATTGAGATTATTGCACCATAAAATCATAAATAACCAAGTAAGTCTAATGGTGCAAATCATATCGCATTCTGACACTTCTAACTATCTCAAAGAAATAAAATCACGTTTCTGGTACAATAATGAGTGATAACACTACTATGCTGACAAACTAAAACCTACGCGATTAGTCAATTCATGAAAACTTATGGAGTTTTCGAGAAGTTCTTAAAGCTTATAGAAATCCCACCATTGAATTTCTAGCGGGCTATTACATCCTCCCCTTCTAAAAAAAATATTTCGTTCTCGGAATCGATATAAGTACTAACAATCAATAATACTTGGGAAAAGACATTGCTCACTAAACCTACTATCCATCACTGGACGTATCGTAGCTGGTCGGTGCTGGTGGTGGTGCATCGATGTCCATTGGCATGGCATGCTGGGGTAAGTAGTAGAATACGTCATCGTCTAGATCATACATCATGTTATGCATTGGGCTGGGGTGCTGCTCGATCTCTTCATCGTTGTCACTATTTGGTACTTGACATTCTACCAACAAATGTCCACATTGAGTCGATGACATAGGTGAGCTTGACGTTACGGGCTCAACGTTGGTGGCTGCAGCACTCCTCTACTGCTCCGCTATACTCAGCTTGGTCCTGTACGATCATTACTTTGAAGCTATCTCAACCCATCCAAGTGGTCAGGTGAAGAAATGGATAGCGCTCTTCATGCAGCAAAGCCTTTTTCTCATAGCCTACACCATTCATATCTATATCCATAACATGGGTTCATAGAATAACTACTACCATTTGAGAGAAGAAGATACTACTCACAAAGGTTACTGCCTAAAATGAACAAGGTCTAGGCTAACTCTCCTAGGACACTAAATCCCTACTTAAGCGAAGTTACTACTTTCCTTGTTACTCAAAGAGTTATTCACCACATATATTTCTACCACTAAGATTTTGTCATTCCTTAACTCCCTTTCTTTCCAATCAACAATTAGCATCTGAATCCTTCTTCAAATTAGGTTGAGTCATACCGACATACTCTCTAAATCTAAAACTTCATGTGTTTGCGCAATTCAATTTGGAAGAATTTAATCCATACACAATTGAATTCACTTTCTCTATTTCCTCAAGGAATCTTATCCACCTAGGACTAGCTTATTCCTTCATAATCAAAACAAATCATTCCTCCTCCTAGGTAGTACCTCGATAATCGTTTAGGTATTAATCTAATCTCAAAACTTTCTCTCTTATAATTGACATAACTATTATATCATTTATAAGCTTCTTCTTATTCTGACCCTAATCAAAAGAATCTGTTCCTAACATTCATGTAAATCCTCAAGACCAAGATTTTACTCCCCACATAATTCCATTATAAACGCAATCTATGTTTTCACAAGCACAGTACTTTGCTAGAAACCATTTAATGGCGGCTGGATAAAATTGCTTTCAAAAGTGAATCATATTAAGGATAAAACTTCTCCCAATCACTTTACTCTTCCAAATACAAATTTTATTGGATCTTCATAATCGAAACAAACTCCAAATACACAGAATAGTAATTCATCAATCTTCAATATCCATCCTCGTATTACTAAAAGGTATTCTATATCTACACTAGTATGAACAGTAATACTCCTAATGAGAATTGTTACTTTTAGCACTTGGTAACAATTCGGATTCCGAACTGAACTCTCATGCAATACTACAATCACTAAAAAGAGGGACTTGTTTGAATCAAACAACGTACCTACTGCAAACCTTAATGGCTTGACATTACTCCAAAACAACAATAATGCAATAATACCATCAATTGCAATCCAATCAACCTTAACTAAGCTTAACAATACATAGGTCTTAGAAAAATACTAGAAATGACATTTGCTTTATATGTTCATGGGGCATCAGCATCTGCGTCTCTAGGAGTGACTGCATACACTCGAGTTGACATTGTCACATTTGACTATATTTGGCAAAATCTTTTGGCTACGACTAGAAATTTTTGACAAAAGATTTGTTGCAGCAAATATTATGCTTTTACGGCAATAAGTTATCGCTGCAAAAAGTCATATTCCTTGTAATAAATATTGAATTAATTTGATTAGAATATATATATAATTAAAACATGCAAAGGTAAATTGCAAGTAGTAATTTGGATCAGTGGGGGATTTGGATTTTAGTTCTGAGACGCCTTTGGATTCTGAAGGTCTTTTGTTGCTTAAGGTCTGGCATTGTTGCAATTTCGAGACAAAATATTTTGAGTTCGTCTAGATATAGGTGATTTGGCGGATGAATCCACATACAAAAGCTGACCTGGACCGTTGCTGTTAAAGCATTTTTTATTAAAAAAAGAAGAAGAGAAAAACAATAAGAGAAGAGAAGAAGAAAATAATCGACTTCCCAGATCCATTTTCGCCTCCCCTCCCCCAAATCCCTCGACATAGCAAATGTAATTGTCATTGCTGTTAGTGAGATCATCGTCGACATCGATGATCTTGTGGTTGAAATGGTTGATTTGGGTGGAAGGCTCGAGCTTGATTGAACCCAGTGTGGAGGCGGTGAGAGCGACAACATGGTAGCTATCGCCTTGGCTCTGTGGTGGGAGGTGGCTGTGCATAGAGTAGCTTCAAGGGCAGGGGAACAAAGCAAAAGTAAAAGGTGTTAATGAAAAATATGATAATTGGAACTAGGATTAGATTGAAAAGAACATTCCCGTGGGAATGAGATGGATGAGTTGGGTTATTGGTGGAATGAGGCTCTTTAAAAAAAGACAATATATAGAGAACTTTTATTAAGGATGATGAACAAAAATGCTTACCTTCTTTTTCTTCAGTGGTAACGAAGACACCCATTAAATCCCGTAAGCTCAAAAACTACAAATTTGCAATAGTAAAATTCGAAACCGTCAAAGGCCTAGTATCAGAATTTGGAATTTCCAAAGATCCCCCCTTGTGAAATGATAACAAAAGAAGAAGAATTGGAAATCCGTCCCTGAAAAGAAAACTTGCTAATCGAAAAACAGAAAAGTGAAATGGAATCCTGAAGTCAAAGAACGAGAGTGACGAAGAAGAAAGGCAAGAATCACTTGCAATAGAGAATGACACTTTGAATACCATCATGCTGCTCCCATAGCAAATCATCTCTCCTACTTACTGGCAGTGTCACTCCAATCGAATTCGATGCAGATTTGCTCTTCCTGAAGTGCTTCTTAGGAAACGGTATTGTCGCCAGAGAAGAAGACGGTGAAGCCGAGGGTAAGACTTTCAAAAATTGTAACTTTTCTCTGTATCTTTTTCACTAATTTTCTCTTTCTCACCCCGCTGTTAATTTCATCTCCCACTCAAAATTAAAATGCCCAGTTTTTATGTTGCAAGTGGCATGTTAGGTAAGGGGGTACTATAGAGCCATGTGCGGCTATGTTGCATAGCTCTCCAAATCTCTCTCTTAGCTGCTCTCGTCCAGACTCTCTCTCTCTAAAAAAACCCTACCATCCGATCATAGCTGGGGAGAGGGGAAGCTTCGGCTTCCTCATCCCCTTTCCTCTCATCCCTCTCTACCGCTGTATCCGATGGTTTCTTTTTTTTTTCTTTTTTTTTTTGTTTTTCAGGTTTCAGTCGAATAAATGGGAGGTAGTCGATCCGAGCTTCTCTGGTGGATTTTTTCCTACACGCATACCACCGAGAGAACCCTCGCTAGCCGATCTTGCAACCTCCTGCTTTGAGCGCCATTTGGAGCGGTGCATCGCCCCCACGTGTGGATTACAGAGAACGCGTGGCATATGCGAGCCACCGCATATCACACTGCGTCGGAACCATGTGCGGTAGCTCAGGGTCCAGTACACTGGCACTGTCTCTACCTGTTGTTTGGTTGCTTCCCATAGTGGCGCGTGACTTTCACGCGCCACCACCGATCTTGTTTTGCTCTGCTTTTCCGAATCTGTTACTTTGTTTAGTTGTTGTTTGCAGTGTCGTTTTTGTTGGGTTTTTTCTCTGTTTGTAGTGTTCTTTTTGTCTGCAATGTTGTTTTTGTTGGATGTTTGTTTTAAGCATTAATAAATAGAAATAGGCTATTGGATCTTTTTGGTGTCCATAGCAGTTGAGTCTTATTCTTATTTTGGGAGGAGACGGTGTGATAGGACTCCTCCTTATAGGGAGGACAGAAGATGATAGAACTTCTCTTCTTTTAAAGAGAAGTCGTTTAGCTCTGTTTTTATATAGTGTTATTCTCTCAGACAAACCTAGTTTGTTTAGAGAGAGTTTATAGAAGTTAAGATAAAATTCGTCATAAAGAAATTTATGTACGGGGGTGTTACAGAGCAGATATGAAGAAGAAAAAGAGAAGAAGAAAAAGAAGAAGAAGAAGAGAAGGAAAGGGAGGCGCAAGGATAGTGCACAAAATCGACTTACTTTAAAATTTTCCAAATATATTAGATTGTGTTTGAGATTATTTTATTATTATTTATAAATAATTTATTACTATTTAAAAATTATTTATTATTTATTTATTACTATTTAATCATCTAAAATCATAAATATAGCCAAGACTTGCTGAGGGTGTTTATTTGCTTACGAATCCTGTTCTGGATGGTGTGCTGACCTGGCTCCTGAATATGGACCTTATGGTGTTTGATTAGATGGGAGGCTCTATGTTGGACCGCCGTTGTGCCAAAGCCTTCATCTTCCTGTCTTTTTTTTCCCGAGAGTTCCAAAATATCTCATCAACATCCTGCACAAAGTTACCAACAACTGTACCACTTCATTTGTACTAAAGACCTATTCCAAAATATCTCCGCATTTATGAGTATTGATAGATACAATATATTTTTTATAATATATTTTATAATAATATTATAAATTAATATTATTTTTATAAACTATTTTATAAAAATATTTCTCATTTAACATATTATTATAAAATATATTATAAAAAATATTGTGTATAAATAAATTTCTTTTATAATTAGCTTTATTTGTTTGTACTGGATCTTGCGTCTCAGTCCAAAATCCAAAACAAATTGTTCTAATAAAAAAAATAATAGATTTTGTAATTTTTTTATTTAATAATTAAAAATGAATTTTTAATTAATTTATGATTTTTTCAAAAAGAAATATTAAGGAGTTTAAAAAAATATTTAAAAAAGAACAAAAACAAAATGAAAAAAAAAATTAGTAACTTTTGTCGATGGTATTAATCGGTGGGTGGAGCAGTACTTAGATAAGAAAAATAAAGGAAAATTCGGAGCTATATGTATCAAATCTTTTATCTTCTTGGAATGAGCGTAGGAAACTAAAGAAACAAGCCGATAATGGGAGGTGGAGTAGCGGCTTCTTCCCATAAATTCCACTCAATTGGGCCAGTGCGTTTTCAGTTTCAATATAGACCACATGAAACGAGAGGTTTGAGAAAGCTCTTCCATGGTGATAGGTATCCTCCTCCTCGATATCCTCATGCTAATATTTCCTGCAAAAATGTTAGCAGCAGCATCACCAACTGCACTAGCAGTGCTACACCCATCACAGCAATTTCCACCGCTTCTGAAGGTGGTAGCAATCTGTTGGAGTTGGCAGAGATAAAGGAGAGCTACCGTAAGTGGCAATGGAAGGGCCAATATTCCATCAATTACTTTGTTTCTCATTCTTTATCCTCTTCTTCTTCGAATTCGAATTCCAGCCCTCCTCTTCTTCTTGTTCATGGTTTTGGAGCTTCGATTCCACACTGGCGCAGGTAGTTGCTAGCCTTTAAAATCCACCGATTTAGTGGAAATTCACATTAGCATGCATACTTTGTTGTTATTTTGTGGCATATTTGTTTCTAGTTTCTGTTCAATATAAATTGTTATTTACTATTCCGCCACTTATCCACATCCCTATCTTTATCATTTTCCTGCAATTCATTTGAGCCCCACAAATTGCACAATTAACAGCGTGCACTCTCAAAAACAGTGTCTACAAACAGTGTCTACCCAAGAAATAAACGCTTCTAAAAAACCTCACAAACAAGTATTGTCTTGTCTCTTTGTTCCTGTTACCAGAAGAATTGTGTGAACGTGAAGCTCAGCAGTTACTTGGAATCCGAATTTCGGAGGAATATTACTTGAATAGAGAGTCTGTGGAACGCTGGGGATTTACAATTAATATAGAAGTCCCTGTTCTTTTTGATACATTTGGGGAAGGGTTTCGAACCAAGACCCCCATTTTAAAATGGAGGCTGGGGATTTATGCGGCCACAGGACTTTGGCAC
This sequence comes from Pterocarya stenoptera, assembly GCA_003123785.1. NCBI lineage: Eukaryota > Viridiplantae > Streptophyta > Magnoliopsida > Fagales > Juglandaceae > Pterocarya > Pterocarya stenoptera. Next base: position 38,387 of record QEOT01000192.1, read on the forward strand.
ATAAAAGTCCCTGTTCTAATTTTGCCTTTTTTGTTTTTTTCTAGAGTATATCACGTTCCCAAGTACCATGTAACTTTGAGATGATTAGGGAATCCAACGGGGAAGAGGGCGTTATATTTTTTGTTAAAAAGATAAAAAAATAAAAATGAAAGTAGGTTCTAGTAAGGGAATGGAATTATCTTTTTGTTTTTTTAAAGTGCAGAATATTGTCTTTTGCATTACATTAGTGTATATAAAAGTTCTATAATATAAAATTTCTAAGTACCGGATCTCATATTTTTCACTAACCTGTGATTCCTCCAGAAATATTGGGACGTTGGCTCAGAATTCCACTGTATATGCCATTGACCTTCTTGGCTTTGGTGCTTCTGATAAACCAGCAGGCTTTAACTATACTATGGAAACATGGGCTCAGGTCTACTTATCTTGAAGCTTAAAACTTGAATTTTATGGGCCTATATGTATGTATGTGTGTATGTCAAGTGTCAACCCTTTAGCATTGCGAGTTTAGCCTCTAAAACTTGAACTAACTTTAAACAGTTGATATTGGACTTCCTGAAAGAAATTGTTCAAAAGCCAACTGTACTCGTTGGCAACTCTGTTGGAAGTCTTGCTTGCGTAATTGCTGCCTCAGGTAAGCTCTACCCTTTTGTGGGTAAAGAAAGAATCCTTGTCAATTCTGCAATGATAATCATTAAACCTGGTTGGCTCTTAGATATGATATGTGTTTTGTCTCAATTCTGTTTTATCTTCTCTGATTAGAATCTAGTAGAAGCCTAGTTCAAGGGCTTGTACTGCTAAATTGTGCTGGTGGCATGAACAATAAGGCAATTGTAGATGATTGGAGAATCAAGCTATTATTACCTTTGCTTTGGCTGTTTGATTTTCTTCTGAGGCAACGGGGAATTTCTTCGACAATCTTCGAGAATGTTAGAAAGAGGTATCAATATATTTGGTCCCAGACGCATAACAATGGAAATATAAGAGGAATGAATCTAAAAAAATGCTATGTCCCTGATGTAGAGAAAACCTGAAGAACATTTTATTGTCTGTTTATGCAAATAAGGAATCTGTGGATGAAGAACTAGTAGAGGTAATACTATCATCTGCTTGGTGCATCCACATTTTCTTAGAAGATATCTATGCTAAGTATACATGTTCTAACCCAAAAAAATGCAGATCATTATGGAACCAACTGAGGATGCGGGTGCACTAGATGCTTTTGTTTCCATTGTGACAGGGCCACCTGGGCCAAGCCCTATGCAGTTGATGCCTAAAATCTCCCTACCTGTGCTAATATTATGGGGGGATGAAGACCCATTTACTCCTCTTGACGGTCCTGTTGGTAAATACTTCTCTTCGCTACCTTCTCAACTTCCGAATGTAAGTCTCTTTGTATTGAAAGGGGTAGGGCATTGTCCCCACGATGACAGGCCTGCCTTAGTCCATGCAAAGCTTCTTCCCTGGTTGGCTCATCTTCCTGCTTCATGAGTGGATTGTTAACTATCTACTACTTTCCCTTTGTCTTATTTGTACTTTTATATTGGAGTTTCAATCGACAAAGTCATTGCCCTTTTCAATTGATTGATTTTGATATATCATAATGTACATGTCATGCTACGCAGTAACCAAAGTTTTCCATATGTTTTGTTCTGATAAGTTATTTGAACCTTTCTGCCTTTCTGGAATGTGGAGAAGAAAAACAAAAAACAAAAGAATATGAAACTCAGCTTGAAGGTTTTTATCCAAAGTCTCATTTTGCATCTCTTAAGTATTATACATTTTTTTAAACCAAACCCAAAATTACCAAAAAAAAAAAAAAAAACTTGGTAGTCCTATGAAATTTTCTTCAGCATGCAAATTCCAAAAATATGACTTAACCCTAAAATCATGAGTGAATTGTCTAAAATGCACTATTTATAATTGTCGATGCATTTTTCGGTCATGGTTAAAGCCACAATATGGTCAGATAACCCTCTCCTCTCATGCGATTTTTTGCGGTGGTGGTGTGCTCAAAACCCTCATTCATAGCTTCTTTAATCATAAATAGCTACAAATAAAGGAGGTTAATATTTACATGGTTCGACATTGAGGCCTACATCCACGGCCTGGGCTGTAAATTTACTATAAGCAGAGTTTTATACATGTTGTCAATCTTCAAAAAGCTGTTTACAAGTGTTCTCATGGAGTTCTTTCTAGTTTTCAAGTTCTCCCTCTGGCTCTTTGGTCTTCATTCTCTCTTCAAGGAAGCCAAAATCGGAAGTCACCCTTCTCATTTTGCCCTCGTCCTCTTTTATAGTCTATATCCTTGCTTTTTGTCTCATCTTTCAGTTTTACGTCTTATTTCCCTTATTTTATATATTCTCTTCCAGCTTTACATCTCATCATTGTTGTACATCCGATCATGTCTTTGTTGGTGCCTTCCTCTCTCTCTCTCTCTCTCTCTCTCATACCTTTGCATACTGGGCCTTCAATCTCCTTAGGCTCTTTGGTGGGCTTAACTCTTGCATTCATTTTACTCTTAACAGTACCTTGATTCTCAGGATCAACTTGTCTTGCTAGGAGGCCATCAATAATCCAAGACTTGCTCTCACTTGTCGTCTCACATTTTTCCTCATTTTTTTTTCTTAGCTATTTGCTATTTCCTGGTGCCTACGGCCTCATCGCATTCCTAGTGGCAGTCATATACACTAGGCCAATCTTGCAATTCCCGAGTGGGCGGTAATCTTGGAGCTTCCGAGATCACGACTGGAAGAGGTGGACCATTCGCGGTGCTAAACGTTTGAGGCATCTTCGAGGGTGAGGCTTGGAGAAGACTCGCCCATGATGATGCCAAATATCATGTGCGGATTGCCTAGCCTTGATCTCGCTCGGTCACCTAATCATGAAAGTTATATCTCAGGAGTGAGTGCCATAGTTAATTACCTTCATCCCAAAGAAAACTCTTCCGATTATTGTTGGAAATAAAGTGAATACTTTGAACAAGAACAACAAGAGAATTATCTGGATAATTTGGAGTACGTATCTCCTTTTTCGTAATTATTCATCTTAACTTTTCACAAGTACATGATCTTGTTATTTATACTAGTCTCTTGGACTATTTTTAGATAATGCAAATTACTAAGCACTTTCCTGGTACGTACACATACATGGTACCTAACCTCCTTGATACTCACCCATACATGTATTTAGTAAATCAAGAACACATAATAATCCTAGGGAAATACATTAACTTCAATACTTCTCCTTAATGTGTTTTCCAGTAACTCCAAGTATATCTCTGAGAAATTAAAATTTGTTCCTTGGAATGGCTTTTGTAAAAATGTCTGTCAACTACTCTTTTGTGTTGCAAAACTTGAGTTGAATTTCACCACTTGCTTCTACTTCACGCAAATAGTAATATTTGACGGCAATATGCTTAGTTCGACTGGGGTACACTGGATTTTTTGTGATTGATATAGCTAACTTGTTATCACAGTATAATTCAACCGAACCTTGCTTCTTTTCTCCCATATCACCCAAAATTCTTTTAAGTCAAATTGCTTGATTTGTAGCCCCTGCTGCTGCCACATACTCAGCTTCTGCAGTAGACTATGCCACACTGTTTTGCTTCTTTGAACTCCAAGAAAGTATTCCTGAGCCAGGGCTAAAACAATATCCTGAGGTGCTCCTCATATCATCTAAAGATCCTGCCCAATCACTATCAGTATAGCCAACTAACTTTGCATTAGAACTAGTCTTGTACTAAATGCCAAAGTCAGTTGTTCCCTGCAAGTATCTGAGGACTCTCTTTACAGTTCCAAAGTGGACTTGACTTGGACTTTACATAAATCAAGACAGCAAACTTGTAGCAAACATAATGTCAGGTCTATTGGCAATTAAATAAAGTAAACTAACAACTAAACTCCTGTAAATTCCAGCATCTGCTTTCTTGATTATGTCTTCCTTCTTTATGTGATGACCCAAATTTTGCATAAGCATGGCCCATAGAGTTTTATACTTAGTAGTCGTGACTTTTTTGGGAGCTCTAGTTATTTTAGAAAGTTTTAGAATTGTTGAATGGTAATTTGAGACCAAAAGAAGACTAACATTAGAATGCTAAGTGAAATTTGGCCTTATTTAGGAACTTAGACCCATTTGCTTTAGGTCCATGGCCCAGATTTTTAGTCACAAGTGCCATGTGGCATGTAAGTAATGTATTATGAATCTAGACCTGATAATGGGTTAAAGGGAAAATAGAAGTGTAGGAAAATACTAAGGAATGGCCTACATGCCTACCTTAGAAAAGTTGCCACTTGTCACTATGTAAGAAACTTTCTAAATGAATCAAGGGATAAAAGGAACATAGAGAAGACTAAGGAAATTTTAGGCTAGATCATTCCTACATGTTTAGACATTTTGTTATGCCCAATTTGAGTTACAAGGAAAATATCTTGGGAAGGAAAGCTTAGGGAAGTGAAATGGAGCCTTTCTAGGAGTTTTGCATGGGAAACCGAAAGGAGGCTTATGGGATTTCGAATTTTAGTCAGATTTTGCCAAGTGTGAAACATGCATGGAGCTTCTAGAAGGATATGTGAAGAGACATTTGCATTGGAGGACAAGAAGATCCTTTGGAATTCGGCTAGCACATTCCCAAACACTATGTTCCTTTGCCACTTGTCACCTAGGCTAATTTGGACCAGTAGAACATGAACGGTCACCTAGGGAGGGGGCATTGGAAGATGAAGCATCATCTTGTGAAGAGAAGTAGGAGGTGGATGGCTAAGCCATGACACATGTCTAATGCCACTTGTTATCCATGCCAAAGGTTACTTGTTTGGGAAAATGAAGAATTATATGACATTTTGCCATGTTACCTTTAAAAGTAACACTCAATTATTTGAAGAAAGGAATGGCATAAACGGAAGAGAAGAAGAATTTGGCCAAGGGAAGGGATCCCTATATGCCAACTCCAAAAATGCACCTTCCCAATGCAATCTAAGTGAAAAATCCAAAGAGGTATTTTCAGCCAAAGAGGAAGGAAATCTTTACCACTTGTCTTGGATTTCAACCACCAATGAGGAAATGATGAGTTTTCTATAAAATGGGAGGAAGACCACAAACCCAAGAGCTTTTCCTTTTTGTGAATTTTGGTTTTTATATGCTCTCACTCTCTTCACCCAACTCTCTCAAATTTTCTTGAAGATTTTCTTATTTTCTTATACTTTCTCCTCAGCCAAACAATATGATTTTCTTATTTCAAGAGGATATTTTGGCACACTAAGTATAGTCAAGGTAAGAATCGGTTTTTCCTTCTAAGTTTTACACACATATCACTTGCTCAATCGAAAAATGAGATTCAAATCTCATTGGGACAATGAGAAAAATAGAACGCCTACACTTTCTTGTGATTTCTTGAAAATTACTTAAGGTTCTTAAGAAACCTTTGAAGCCAAGTAGAGAGAAGAGTTTATCCTCCATATTTTTCGGCTGCTACTTGTATCTTTAGTTATTTTGGGGTTTTGCTTTATTTTAACAGTGATATGAAAAAGTTTCTACCCCAAAACTAGAAGCAAAATGGATGTAGACAAGTATTGCCCTAGAAATCTACACATACACTCAAGAATACGAAATGATGTTTTTAGTTACTTTTCTAATATAGAATGTTTGGATTTACAGCTTACTAATATTTCTATACGCGGATTTTTGTAAGTATACACTCAACCTACTCTTGGTTAATACTTGTATATGATTGTGTAAATCTTTTCATTGCTATGTTTGCTATTCTTGATTATTAGTTTGATTATGTTAATATAATCTTGTATCAATCTAATGGAAAGAATTATATGCTTGAGATTTGTGATAAAAATGCCATGAAATACTTGTATATGTTTCGGTTTTCACATGTTCAAGAATGATGGACTATGTATTATGATGTTTCGGCCATACCATGTGTTGAATGTTTCAGACTTTAGTCAAATGCTATGATTTCATGCTTTGTTTTACTATGTTATGATTTCTAAATTATATGCTTGAAGATTGGAACATGTTTAAATGATAAATCTCATGATTTTTACTCCTAAGTGTTTCGGCTTAAGCATGTTCTCATGGTTTCATGAATGTGTTTGGATGTTTCATGTGTTCCATGAAATCATGCTATGAATTGAATACGTTATACTTGGTTATTTCATGCATGACATTACATATGTCACTGGTCAAGCATAAGTATGTATTTCTTAAGTTTCATGTCTCATGCATTTGGAAAAATATTTTCCAAAGAGAGTGGTTCTTTTTAAAGAAAAAAGTAATATTTTATCACAACCTAAGTGCTAGGACGGGGGGATTGTCTTAGTGGAACTCCTCTGTCCACTCTGGAGTGCTTAAGAATGGAGTGATAATCCCTAGATCGACGAATAATAGTCGACGAGCCTTGAATGGATTTTTTTCAAAGAATGCCGGAACGAGGAAGCACCTAATGCTAGTGAGTGCATAAGGCATGTAATTTGATGAAGTAAGGTTGAGCTTTTATGATTATCTGTGTATCTTGAACTGTAGGGATGGTGGTAAGCAGGGATGATGGTAGAGTCCTGTCTGTGATTCCCGCCTACAGATCGTTAATGGTACAATGATTAGCTGGAGCACGCGGTGCAAGGAGGGGAGCCGTGTTGTGTCCACTCTATGAATAAAAATAAGAGCTCATGTGATAAGAATTACTGGATGAAAATCTTGTGAAATGTTCTACCATTTCCCAATCCAGAATGGTAGAAGTTGTTACAGGTATCTCGAGTTCTTAAGAATCATGAATATTGATGATTCCACAACTGGGGACGAGTATTCTATACTGGCTTGTTCCAACTTTTTAAGGTTCGATAGACTAGTAGACCAGATGTCCGCTTATCTTGGGCAATCATCGAAGCCTTTACTTGACCCGAAGACAGTAGCTAATGAATTAGAGTCTTTTTTGTCCCGACGACAGAAGTCTCATAGAGTCTTTTGGTGCTTGGCTCCTAATGAGACTTTAACAATGAAGGAAAAAGAAACTTAGTTATTTTGGTGAAAAGAATTTATGGGTTTTAGGCCTCAACTTTTGAGAAACAATATTTTAGAGAAGGTCCCGTGTGTTTTGGGAGACAAAACTTTAATATTTGATATTTTGAGATATTTTATCTTATGCTACAATGTTATAGTCCTAGACAAAGTGTTAATGTTTTATAGTACGGTACCATGTACTTTACAATTGCTGTTTGCGTTACTTAGAATTTCCAACCTTTATTTATTTTCCAATGCAACAATATTGCATATTGCTAGTGTACTTAGGTGTATAGCATATTATCTGTTGTGTACAAAGGGTATGTAGCCTTGTGTTACATGTCCCGGCGTTCCAGCAACCGTCCAATTCCAAGCGGGGTCTGGGGGCGCCATACTTTAACTTCCTACTTGGAACCAATGGAGTTGCAACTGTCTTGCATCCAAGCATCTTGAACTTTGACAGCATTCTTCTATGCACTTTTTCTGTGAAATGAAGATGCCTTCTTTTTCTTGACAAACCTCAATTCCAAGAAAGCAATATATGAACCCCAAATCACTCATCTCAAAGGAACTCATCATGTCATTCTTGAATCTTCTAATCATGGCTAAGTTGTATCCTATAAAAATCAAATCATCCACATACAAGGAAACAATAAGAACGTCCACTTCTCCTTGGGTTTTCGTGTAGAGTGTAGGCTCACTCTTGCTCTTGACAAACCCTTGTTGTACAAAATAGCCATCAATTTTTCCATACCAAGCTCTAGGAGCTTGTTTGAGTCCATACAAGGTTTTTCTTAGCCTAAATACCTTATCTTCTTCCTCCGCGAACCCTTCATGCTGATCAACATAAACTTCCTATTCAAGTTCTCCATTGAGAAATGCTGACTTGACATCATGCTGGTAAATTTTTCATCTTTTCTGAGCTTCAAGTGCCACAAGGGTTGGTGTCTAACCGAGCAACTGAAGTAAAAATCATTGTAATCCACTCCATACTGCTGAGCATAGCCCTTGGCTACGAGCCTTGCCTTCTGCTTTTGAATGGATTTTTCTGGATTTAGCTTAGTTTTGTAAATCCATTTCACCCCAATTACTTCTTTGTCAATAGGGCGATTCACCAACTTCCAAGTATTATTCTTCTTGATCATTTTCATATTCTCCTCCATGGCTTTAACCCACATAACTTCCTTAGAAGCTTCTGCAAAATTGTTAGGCTCAATAGAAGAGAAATTATAGCTTTCATAAATCTCACTCAGAGGTCTCATCCTCCTAGGTGTTGTTTTTGGTGAGGAAAGCTCTTCTTCTTCAGTCACTTGTGGAGTTTCTCCTGCTTCTTCTGCAACATTTTGGTTTTCAGCAGAATTTTCCTCTGGAATTGTAATGCTCGACCTTGTTACCTGCTCTCCCTCCCAATTTTAGACTGCATCCTCATCATAGACAACATCCATGCTTGTAATGAGCTTCTTTGTTTCAAGATCATAGATTCTATACCCTTTTGAAAGAGTGCTATAGCCCAGAAAAATCCACTTCTCTATTTTCTCCTCCAGCTTGGTTCTTTTATGAGATGGTACACAAATGTAGCACACACAACCAAAGACTTTCAGATATCCTGCTGAAGGTTGTCTACCACTCCAAGCTTCAATTGGAGTTTGATTAGGCATAACTTTGGTAGGACACTTGTTTAGCAAGTATACTGCAGTGTTAACTGCTTCTGCCAGAACATCTTTGGCAAGTTCTTCTCATGAAGCATGGATATTGCCATCTCAAGAAACAAAAAACTTCAAATTTTGCTTTCAAAAAATACACCCAAATCATTCTAGTATAATCATCTATAAATAGCATGAAATGCCTCTTTTCATTTTGAGAGGGTGTCCTCATAGGACCACACACATCAGTATGCACAAGCTCGAGAGGTTTTGTGGCTCTCCATGCATTGCCAGAGGGAAAAGATTGTCTATGTTGTTTGCCTAGCATACATCCTTCACAAACAACATTCTTAGCTTCTACTAGAGGTAAGCCACTGATCATACCTTTCTAATGAAGAAGCCTTAAGACATTGTAGTTGTAATGTCCAAATCTTTGATGCCAAAGTGTTAAATCATCAACTGTAGCCACCATAGCTTTAGGACAGTGCCAAACAATAAGAAAGTTTATGCTTCCTCCCATGTTTACCTCAGCAATATCCACATCATGTTTTTCATCAAAGATTCTACACAAATTTCCCTCAAAAGTGCAAAGAATACCCATGTTGCATCATCTGACCAACACTTAACAGATTTTGGTCTAAAGAAGGAACTAGAAGAACATCTTTAACGAATCTAGTACCTTTCTTTGTTTGAACAGCCACTGTGCCTTTGCCTTTGTACTCCACCAGATCACCATTCCCCATCTTAACCTTAGCCTTGACAAAAAGATCTAGGTCAATGAAGATGCTCTCCTTAACTACCATATGATTCTACAACCACTATCAATGAACCATGTATCATTGACTTCTTCTACTGCAACGTGGCAAGTAAAGAACAAATGCTCATGATCTTCTTCAGAATAGTTAGCCTGATGCTCTTTTTCCTTATCTCGGTAATCTTTTTCTTTATGACTAAACTTCTTACATTTTGTACATAGGGGCTTCCCCTTGTGAAAATAATTTTTCTCCAAATGATTGATCTTTTTGCAGATGCCGCAAGGTGGATATTCATTATTTTTAGCCTTTCCTTCTGAGGTACATTCTTGTTTTCAAATAAGCGATCGAGACGTGGTTATGGCCGACAAGACTTATGGAGCTAAATTTCCAAAGCTACCACGTAAGGAAATACCCAAGCTTGAACTCAAATTGCTTCCATCAAATTTAAGGAACGAAAAGGCCACGGAGATCTCCAACGGGTACATGGCTGCACCTTCGAGGAAAATATTCAATTGGAAAACCAGGAAAAAAAATTAGGAGAGCATCTGTTACCTTCTCTTATTCTTTGCTTTAATTTTTCTTCCTTTTTCCCATTGAGGATAATGTGATATTTAAGTTTAGGGGGAAATGATACTATTTTATTCAAAAAAATAAAAAAAAGTATGGTTTGATGAATAAAAAGCCTATGATAAGAATATGATTATAATTTTTAAGAAAAATTCTCATTGCTTAAGTCTAGTTGTTAATTTTTTACTTGATCTTACTTAATTTGATATTTCCTATGTTCAATGAATGCTTCTTATGATCATTAATTGTTTTGAGTACCTAGATAAATTTTATTTGAATTTTGTGAATTTATATAGTCTCAATTTACTCTAAAATTTGTTTGATTATACTCGAGGCGAAATTCTAGACAAAATATTACTAGAAAAATGATTAAGGCATGATTGATCTTTTTAAGCTTACCAGTTTATTCTCTTTATCTCTAATCGCCCATTTGAGCTTTATTGAAATATATTTTGGCCTTATATTTTTCTTTCTTGTAAACCTCATATGCCCTACCCTAATTGAGCTTAAACACTGGTATCCTTGTCTTTCAAGAGAATTAAGTTTATACAAAATCATAGACTCACAAGGAATGAAAGGCAAAAGAGGTAGAAGGTCTACAATAAAGTAATTATAGCAATATTATCAAAATTATAAGTTTGAGGGAATGAAAGTCAACTCGTCTATTGTGTGGCCAACAAGAAAAGGCTGATGAGAGTTATCCACAAAGGCAGTCGAAAAGGTATGAATAATTTCAACAAAAAAAAAAAAAAATGTCCGATCTGCCGAATAGAGGGGTAAATAGAGAGATACTTGAAAGTGCAGTAAAGAGATATACTTGATAGTGCAATAAAGAAAGGTGTGTTGAGAGATTTACAAAGATTGAGAAGGGATGTTTGTGCTAGAAATAAGAATGCTCTATTATCTATTAGTGTTCAAACTTAAGTTCTCTTACTTTGTTTAAATCCTGCATTTTCTTTGTAGCCCTCACCCTAAACTTACATTACAAGTTTAATAAAGACCTATTGATCCCTGGTGATAGTTTCTGTTCTACATTAGTGCAGAGCGATTTGAAAAGCAAGCCTATGGAGTTTTTACAGATCCATTATTTATTTAATTGTTTGCATAAAACTATCTGGGATGCTAATGATGAAGTGAGAATGATGGGTATGCATGAATGTGAGGATGGATAATGTATTGGAATTGAGTTTTGAATTAACTTTTGGACTTGATTGATCTTGAATGATTTCTTTGAATTATAGACTTCAGACAATCTTTGAGGTAATAAATTTTGTGAATCAAACAAATACTTGTTTTAATTGTCTTTCTTTCTTCTTTGCTCGAGGGCGAGCAAAGCTTAAGTTTGGGGGTATTTGATAAATGTTATTTTTATGTGATTTTTATCACTATTTTATTTATGAAAATTGTCATTTTTCCTTCACTACTATGGATTTTATTTTATTTCTACATATTTTTATTTATTTTCTTAGATTTGAAGGAATGAGAAGATTTAGTGCAAAATGAGAGTATTTTGGTACGAAAGAAGAGACTACGGATCTAGATCGATGAGAGACAGCGAGATCTGAAGAGAGTCAATGAGATTTGGGCAATGAGCCTTGTCCCGTGGATAACAAAGAGATTTCACTCGTCAAAAGGCAAGAAGACTTACCTCTCGGTAGGTGAGAAAGCTTGCGACCAGAATGTGCGAAGATTTGGCGACAAGGCTCTAGGAGGTTAGATTGGGTGACTAGTTTAAATGACTATCTTAAAAGATCAACCTAAACGACATCGTAGACATCAACTAGAAAAGGCGAGAGAAGTCTTTTATCCCGGTTGGGAGTCTTTCCATTCCATAGGCAAGGAGAGGGCCATGTGGTCTTTGTGGCCTCCACGCCCGTTCATTTGTAACCTCCATGCCAATTATATTTAGCGTAAATGGCATCTACCAGGTGTGATAATTCCTCCCGACCGGGATCAATTTGCTGCTGACCTCCAAATCCGAGTTCCGCAATCAATCTGTTGGCAACCGAGTCCTCCCAAACCCCACAATTCAAGCCGCATATCACTGAGTCTTCCATTTTGGATAATTCTATTATTCTTAGGAGAATTCTTTTTATGTTAACATTTATTTTTAGAAACTAATTTCCAGATTTTCAGACTAGATTGTAGCTGCATTTATCTTGTTTCCAGATTTGAGTTTTCACATCTATTTAATTTTGTCTTGTGGGATGAATAAACGAGAGTTCTGAATCGGAGTTTTGTTTTGAGTTTTAAAGAGTCTGAGTTTAGGTTTCAATAGTTTAGAGTTTATTATTTGAGTTTCTTTTAAGGAGGCAGATATGGGAAGCAGAGGCGAGAGCTGCATGCTTCATCCACTGACTCCAATGAAGAACACCAGTTTTATTATTTTTTTAATTTCATTATTAACTAATTTTATTTTCTACAGTTTTGATGTAGCCTAGCATTGAATACACAGTTTATATTTCAAGTTATTTTATTTTCAATATTTTCATGATTGAGTATTTATTCCTTATTTTTAATGCTTACAATTTTCTAGCTAACTATTGTTCAATCTTTTGGATTGCAATGAGATCGAAAGGTGATTTGTGATTAAAATTTTAGGATTAAACACTATTAGTTGAGCGAAAGTAGAGATGCTTTATCTCGACTAATGTGATTTTCAAGAAAAATCCAAAGAACTTAATGAGTCTCCAATTAGTTAAATTCACATATAGATACGGAGTTATTAGTTGGAGATATTTTTGGTATTGTTTGAGAGAAAATATTGAATAGTTAAGGGATTTTTATCATCAACTTGGGATAATTGAGATTCTATAACAAGGAAGAATAAATTATGTGAGATTTGCTAGGTGAAGTCAAACGCTTTAGATTTATTTTTCTTATTTTTAAATCTTAATTTTAATGTTCTTTTCTTCAGTTTAATTTAGATAACCATTTTTCAAATTTCAGTTTTTCAAATAATAATTAATTTAGTCAATTTCAATACTCAATAATATAATTATTCATTGTGGGTTCGATAACCGTTTTCTTTAAAACACTTTACTACTTATTACAATTCTGTGTACTTGCAGATATATTTTTATGCGAACACACGGCAACAAAGTGCTCGGAACCTTGATGAGCAACAAAGAACTGGAAAGTGCTCGCCTGGGGGCAATCACCTCATGAGCAATGCGGAAAGGGATAGTGCTTGCCAGTTCAACAATCAAAGTGGAAAGGCGAAGTGCTTGTACACCAAAGTGGAAAGAAAAAGAATTTGTACCCTATGCGAGCATTATGAGAACAAAAGTGCTCGCTCTCAGGTGAGCACTACAGAAGGTAAAGTGCTCGCCTCTATCTGAGCACCAAGGGAGGGAAAATGTTCCTATCCCAGTCGAGCACCTCAGATGCAACACAGGTAGGTGAAGTGCTCGTACCCAAGGTGAGCACCTCGCGAGCAACGTGGAAAGGTGAAGTGCTTGTCAGTTTGACGGGCTTAGTGTTAGTAACAAGTAAGATTTTCCATGTACTGTCAAATATTTAAACGAATTTTGTGGTTTGGGGTCCGTAAGTGTCACACTAGATATATAAATTGACGATAATATGCAACGAATAAGTTTTTTTACATAAGCAAATAACTCTATAAAAATCTGAAATGAAGGGCAATTCCGTCCACACAACTACAAGAATAATGCAGAACTCGATGCAAAACTCGCTCTTTTATTTTAGGTATATATATTAGTAAAAATATGAGTAGATGCTAACGGTACAAATTAATTTGATGAAGAAAGTTGATAGACTCAAAATCAATGTCAAAGTAGTAAAAAGGATAAATGATCAATAATATTTTGTGTTTACCTGGTTTGAGATCATGTTCTTGTGCAATTATTTTTTTAGGATTAACACCCTCTACTATCACAAGTTTATAATTTATAACCTCATCGTCTTAAATTATGATATCCTACTAAACGTACCATTCTCAAAAGCCATCATGCATTAAAGTCTTTTTTACATAAAAGATTCAAATTCAAATAAAAAGTAAAATTATAATACTTTTAATTTAAAAAGAAAAAAGAAAAAAGTTAGGGAGAAGGGACTCCTCTGTCAACCACCATGGATGATAGAATCTTAGGACACCATGGGGTAGCTGAATTTGGCCACCCTGTGATGATCCACGTGTTAGCCACCACCACAAGGTTGGCCACCCAGCAACTGAATCTACGTACTTCAGTGACCACTGGCAAGGGGAGTCCCTCCAAGGGTGAAAAACGACTCCTTCGATATGGTTTTTGGGTAAAATTGATGCCGATCGACGATTGAAAAAGGGGAGGGAGCAACCGACTGTAACTGGTCGATGGGGAGGAGGAAAACCGATCGTATTGACTTAGGTGGTTCTTGATCAGAGTTTGGTTCCCTTGGCAGCGAGCTGCTTCTAAGGGAATAGAGAGAGAGAGAGAGTTGCAGAGGCTGAATCGGGAAGAAGGCCTGAGAAAGAAGAAGACCCCATCTCGAAACGACACCATTCCACTTAAGTTTAAGTTGAACAACGTTGTTTCATACATATTTTTTTTTATACGTTTTGAATAAAACGACTCCTGTTGTTTCCATTATGTGTTGCATACTTATAGGTATAAAACGACGTCGTTCTACTAAAATTTAAGTGGAACGACGTTGTTTTGATTAGGGTATATTAAAAAAAAATAGTTTTGTTTATCCGCCAGTTCATCGGTCAGGTCTAACTTCAAACTGGGATCAAATCGCTGAACGTCGATTCCTTCAAATTTCCACCGCACAACGGCCCGTTCTCTACCGGTTCTTAAAGCGGCCAGTCGGTTTTTGTCAGTGACGGTTGGTTTCGTCGGTTTCTGTTCACCCCTAAGTCCCTCCGACCCATCGTTTTCTTTTTTCTTTTTTAATAATTTTTATTTGAATTTTTTTAAGTAAGAAAAAAGATTTTTACACATGGTGGTGCTAGAGAGTGATACATGTCTTCTGTTAATTAGAATGAACAAGATTTATAATGGAAGAGGTTAATTCTAAAATTGTAATAATACGTGGTTTTAATTTAAAAAAAGAAAAGAAAAAAGAAAATAGCCTAATTTCAACGGATAAAAGATAAAGGAGTTATTGATTATTTATCCCGACAAAAAACGGATTTATATTTACTTCTTGGCCAATATCCCTAGCCAAATTGTGAAAGATCTTCAAAGATATTTATGCTTTGTGATCCACGTGGCATCCAATATATCTTCCAAAATAAAATGCCTACCCCATACGTCGACTTCTTTCCCTCCAAAAATGTGACCCATTCACTGCCACTTGTAATTTAATCAGCATACATATCCATAGGCTTCCTGCTAAGTTTTATGGGTCTTTCTTCTGATTCCTTTGAACTTGGCGGAGTCATTCCAATGGAGACTCAAGTGGCGAGACGTAGAATCAACTTGATCTCAGCTCATTTTGCTCCCAGTACTGATGATGTTTCCCTCACCAACGTCCTGCCCATGGTATATTTTCCTTTTCTCTTCGCTACTTCCCCGTTTGAATCCCGAGAAACTGCAAGAAAATGAAAGGAAATATATGTTCCAGGATGTTGCTAGTCTGCATTTTAGGCAAAACCAGTATGTAATAAATATATGTTAAGCCAAACCAGTATGTATATATCGGAAATTAGAACTTGTCTCCTGCGTCTCAGAGTGTTTCGTTGTACGAAAATTTTTCCACTTGAGCCAAAGAGAAAATACATATACATGCGGTCGTTATGTGACGTTATCTGCAGTATCATTCCATTCTATTTTTTCTTTTGAATCTTCTGTACCAAGGATCTCTCTCTCTCTCTCTCTCTCTCTCTCTCTCTCTGGCTTTTCAGTTTGTTGTTTTCACTCGCTCGATTTATGTATTTGCCCGTTCTGTCACAGAACTGCAGTAGTAGTTTGAACTCTGTTGTCCGAAGGGGTGATAATAGGATGCATTTTGCACGGCAAGGATCTGCTTCTCAAGGTTATTTCATGCGGCAGGCTACCATTGAAGAGGTGTGTTTACCATTTTCTCACTCACCGTTGTGTTCTTATAATTTTTCGAGTAAATGATTTGTTTCTTTTTAATTCAAATGTCGCCTTAAGAGAAAAGATTCCTAACAAGTCTTGAAGCAACCTCTTTCTTTTTACCCACAAAAATCTACAGTAGTTGCAATAGTTATTAATATAGCCGCATACACACACACACACACACACACACATATATATCTTGCCTTTTCATGTATGGAAAAAAGAATCCTACTTTTCTGTCCATAAAAGGCCCTTAAAAATGGTGTAAAGCAAGTAACCTCATAAGCGGACAAAAAACAAAAATATCTTACAACAAAGTTGGCAAGATACTCCACTGTCTTAGAATTCCTCAAAGTATATAGAACTGATATTTGGATTCTCAAGTACGTGGGATCCAATATATTTCCCACAAAACATCCTTTTCTTTTTCTAAGAAAATAAACTGTTACTACATAGGAAAATCTTGCAGAAAATTAGAACAGTAGTCATAGGGAAGTAACAAAGGAAGAAGGGAAAGATCGTATGCAGGAGAGAAAAACAAGCATTACAGTTGTAATACTAGCTGTAGAGGAAGTAAAAATGGAAATATACAACTGGTAGCTATCAAGAGTAATGATATACTATTTACACTAAGTGCGAGAATAATGCACTACTAGAATAAGGGAGAGAGATCCTAGCAGCCATTCATTGGGAGAGATATCAGCAGCAAATCATGGAGATATGTTTCTTCATTCCCCCTCAAAGCTCAAGGTGGGATTGGCCCGACAAAGAGCTTGCTTCAGTTTGGCATGAACTTGGGACTGCACAAAGATTTCGTAAAAATGTCAGCCACTTGATCCTGTCCAGGGACATGAGCGAGATTGATAGCACCACAAGCAACTTGTTCACGGACAAAGTGAACATATATTTCGATGTGCTTAGTGTGACGGTGGAGGAACACTGCGTTTTTAGCAATGTTGAGAGCACTTTTATTGTCACGGTGTAGCATAGGAGAAGGCAATAGATGGCCAAGATTCTTGAGTAGGTGCATATACCACACTCTGTTGTGGTTGGGGCTAAAGCTTGATATTCAGCCGTTGATCGGGAGGCCGTAGCTTGCTTCTTTGCACCCCATGATATAGATTATCACCCATAGAGATTGCAAAACTGGTAGTTGAATGTGAGTCATCTCAGGAACCCACCTAGTCCACATCATAGAAGCCAATAAGAGCAGAGATTGGACTTTTGACAAAGTGAAGACCACGATTGAGTGTGCCCTTTAAAAATCGAAAGATTCTTTTAACAACAACAAGATGAGGTTCACAAGAGGCCTGCATGAATTGGCAAACAAAATGCCAGTATAGGGAATATCAGGCCTAGTTAACGTGAGATACTAGGGAGAGCCAACCATTTTTCGATACAATGTTGGATTCGTGAGAGGAACACCATCAGTGGCAAAGGGTTGGATGTCAAAAGCTAGAGGAGTGGAGACAGGCTTGACTCCATCAAGTCCAAACTTCTTAAGCAAGGATAGCAGGTAAGGGGTCTGACTGAGAATAAGAGCATGATTGCTATGAGTGACCTGAATACCAAGAAAATAATGCAAAGCTCCAAGGTCCTTCATGTGAAATACTTGTGACATGTGAGATAGGAAAGTGTTGATGTATAGGATCCTCGAAGCCAGGTGGTTGAGTGAGGAAAACTTTTTCTTGTAGATCACCATGTAAAGGCATTACTCACATCGAGCTGTTTTAGTGAGCAAGCTTGGGAAAGTGCCAACGTAAGAATCAATCGAATAGTGCCAAGCTTGACAATAGGGCTGAAGGTCTCATCATAGTCAAGGCCATGAAGTTGAGTGAAGCCTCATGCAACAAGATGGGCTTGTAATGTTCAATAGAACCATTGGCCCGAGTCTTAATCTTGTTACCACTCACCAAGTTCATATCCATGGTTTTAGGGACTAAAGTCCATGTATGGATGGCATGGAGGGCATCAATTTTAGATTGCATGGTCTACTTCCATACCTTGAGGGCCTATTTATATGTTCTGGGCTTCGAGGGTTGGGTAGCTAAGTTGGCTACAAAACATGTTGGAAAGGGATGGAATGTGGAGAAAAAGTTTCTTGGCCTCTGTGTGCCATCTTGATTTCATGTAACCATGGGATGAATGTGTTGGGACTGGATCAATGATGGCCCATGTTGATGGAGAAGTAGAAACTGATTGGTGCTTGGTTAAAACTAGAGCAGGCTGGTCCATGGGACTTGGGTTAGCTGAAACAGGAGGTGAGGAGGGCAATGATGCAGAATGGGCCAGATCCGTATTTCACCCAACAGAGCATACAGGACTTGAAGCGATGGTCGCGGGTTGAGCGGAGACATTCTGAAGGCCTGTGGGTAGAGTCTTAACTTTAAAGAATTGCAAACAGGCTTGAGACTTGTCTTTTTTAGTAGAGAAAGGGAAAGTGGTTTCATCAAAAAGGACATGTCTGGAGATATACACACGGCTTGAGATTATATTCATGCAACTATAGCCCTTGTGGTGTGGTGAGTAATCGAGAAAAATGCATTCGGATAGCTCGCACAACCAAACACTCTCAGAGTAGCTCTTATGTGGACTTTCCATGAAGAAGGGGAGTGGGTAACCGATTTATAAGAAAAACAAAGGTAGTAATGGTAGCAGTCCAAAAATGTAGATGGTAGGGACTAGTGAGCCATTAAGGTAAGACCAGTTTCAATAATAAGATGATGTCATCATTTGGCTAAACCATTTTGTTCAGGAGTTCCAAGACAAGATAATTGATGAAGTATTCTTGTGGAAGCAAAGTAATTCTTTAATGAATGGTTTGCAAACTCACCACCCCCATCTCGAATAATTTTAACATGCGTCTGAAACTGAGTTTCCAACATATTGACAAAATAAGGAAGTATATGAATGACATTTGATTTGTAAGCCATGGGAAAGTGCCATATGTACCAAGAATATTCATCAACAGTAAATAACCAAATAAAATCTAAAACCATCATAAGAGGGATGGGAGCAGGTCCCCACACATCTATATGAAGTGTATGAAGGAAAATTTGAGTATGAACAGAACGAGATGGAAAAGATAATTTAGTAGATTTTCCAAGAGTGCAACTTTCACAGAAACTAACACTTTTATTCAATGTAGGCAAACATGGAAGTAAAATTTTAAGAATCCTGGAATTGGGACGTCCCAAATGTGCATGCCACATAGTGCCAGAAAATTTTGTAGCTTGAAAACCAGCAGGATAGAAGTTGGTTGACATGTAAAGGGTACAAGCCTTCTTTGACAAGCCTTTAAAGCTTACCTGATTTGTCTTCAGATCCTTGATAAATAAAACCCACGGATAGAACACAAAGCAACAATTATGATCAGTGGTAAATTGAGATACCAAGAGAAGTTTCCAGAATTTGTTCTAGTGTAAGGTAAGATACCTTGACCATTGGTGGTGGTAGGAGCCATATGAGGGTTAGCCCTAGTATTCTGATACCAGAGACCACCCGTGGTATCTCCGGCCTGGACAACAAGGAAGGCCTGATATTGTTCAGCCTCTTCATCAGGGGCACAACAACCGTCGACTTTGTGGTTTGGATCACCACATCAAAAACAGGTAATGCGTCCACCACGCACAGAGGTGCAACCACCACTGTGATTTGAGTTTTGCTGCGTATGTCCAACATTTGTTCGACCTTGAGAGCGTCCACCACCACGAGCTCCTTTCGCTGTTGATTATTGTGATTGCGTCCACGACCAGATTGGATCCCCTGATTGCGATTAGTGGAAGGAGCAGTACGATTAGTATAGAAGGAAACAATTGAAGAGGAATCTCAACTAGTGGAGATATACGGAGCTCAAAATCATGTAACTTGCTGATAACTACCTCAAGTGAAGTTAAACTATCTCTAGCATTGAAAGCAGCAACAATGGGGTCAAACTCAGAGCTCAAAACTCAGAGTAAACAGATGATAAAATCATCATCATCCTTGGGTTTTCCAGCACCACGGAGAGCAAGAGCCTAGGACTTGGCTTTGTGAAGGTAGTCTTCCATTGAAGAGGTACCTTTTGTGAGAGATTGCAGCTCACCTTTCATCTGTTGAAGACAATCACAAGTATGTCGACCATACAACATTTCCAGAACTTCCCAAGCTTCATAGGAAGTTTCACTATTGATCACCTGAGAGAGAGGAGAATCCGACAGTGAGCTGATGATCCAACCAAGGATCAGTTGATCAATATGTAACCATTTTGTTGCAGCTAGTTGATGGTTAGAGCACCATTTTCTCCAAGAATGTTTGCAGGTGGACAGGGAAGCTCAGTGACATAGCCGAGAAGCCCATGACCACGTAGAACTGAAACATCCTGTGCTTCCCAGAGGAGATAGTTGGTGGAGGCTAGTTTAATGGATATCTCAGGGTGATTGGTTTCGGAGGAAACTAAGTCAAGGGAAGCAGCTCTTCCACAGGTGGATCGATGAGGTAGAAGAAGATGAAGTCATTGATAACTCCTCTTGTGACGACTGATACCATGTAATAGGAATAACCTACCTCATGCATGGATGGTATTTTACTTATATTACATTTACAGGAGAAAAACAAGCATTACAGTTGTCTTACTAGCTGTACAGGAAGTAAAAATGGAAATATACAACTGGTAGCTGCCAAGACTAACAGATATACTATTTACACCAAGTGCGAGAATAATGCACTGCTAGATAAGGGGGAGAGATCCTAGCAGCCATTCATGGGGAGAGATATCAGCAGCAAATCATGGAGAGATGTCTCTTCATGCAGCAGAAGAGATACAAACAAGGTAAGCTTGGACATCAAAATTCTCCAGGGATCCATATTATGTCACTTCTTATAAAACAAACAAAGGCTGAATATGCGTCTTTTGTCTAAGATGGAGAGATGAGGATGGGACCAAGATAAGTTAGACCACCATCTGTGTGGTTGTTTGGATTTGTGCCGGAAGTGAGGGAGATAAGGAAGGAAGATAATATATATACATTTTTACAACCTTTTTGACCGCTCTGTTTTTTTACTAGAAACAGAAACAGAAACATTCATTAATCAACCAGAATTACAATCAACAGCCACAAGTGGCTGAATAAATTCATGGACTTCCTCAATGAGGATAGTATCAATACTTAGACTTAGAGCTCCCTTTGCAAGGTAGTGAGTAACCTGATTTCCTTCTCTCTTTACGTGACACATTGTCCAGGCTAGCATTGATGACAGAAGTTTTCATGTGTCTTCCTCAAGCTGGCCAAAGTATCTTAAACCTCCTACGATGTTCTTGAGGGCGTCTACTATTTTCTTAGCATTACCTTCCAACTCCATGTCACGGAATGCCAGCTCCAAAGTAAAATACACTGCTGCATATGCTCCCCAAGCTTCAGCTACTGTAGGCAAAGGACAGAAATATCTTGGTATCATTCTTGATGCAAGAACTTGACCTTGATGATCCTGTATAATAATTCCAATACCCATCATCTGTTTAGACAGATCTAAAGCTACATCTCAATTGGTTTCAACTGAAATCTCCTTTGGAAGCTGCCAGGTGTGGATGGAAGGTTGTCTATGTACAGTGTTGTGCTGATCTTCAGCTCTTGAACCATGAAATTCATTCAATGACGTCTCTGCTGCTGCAACTAAATTATTAGGATGTTGGAACTTGCCTTCATAAATCAACTTATTCCTGCGTAGCCAAATAAATCTTGCTATAATTGACTTGCTTAGTGTCCAAACATCTGAAGATGATGGACACTCCCATAAGATGTGCATAGTTGTTTCCTTAGCTGAATTGCATATCGGACAGATGGAGCCTTTCAATATTCTCTTCCTATATAAACTGCTTTGGGCAGGCATTATATTGTTGATAGCCTTCCACATGAAATGCTTAACTACATTTGGAAGGTCTTGGTCTTGGGGTATTACTCCCTTCAAGGTCCAAGGTTCAACACCTCATGGGTGCAAACAATCCTTTGGGGCCACACCTCCTGATGAAAAGCCAGCGATTGAACCAGTTCCGTGTAGGGAAACTTCCGAGGGTGCGGTGCACGGAATCGGGGTTTACTCTGCAGGGGTGGATCCGAAGGGCCCCTGCCTTGGAGAGGTTCCCCGACATAAAAAAAGAAAAAATTGAAATGCTTAACTACATTTGGAACATTCAGATTCCAAGTTGTTTGCCAATGTGTAATACCTCTATTGGTATCAGAAGAACACCCTTTATCTCAATCCTGAATCTCGAATTGAAGATGATATGCACTTCTTACTAGAAAAATGACCATTGTTGGTACCCACCCCTCCACACCAGTTTATCTTCTCCACCTAAATGGCTCACTGGCAGTTGGAGGATCTCCTGTGCTTCTTCTCCAGAAATAACTCCCTAATAAAGCAAGTACGCCAATTTGTCTCTGTATCTATCAATGCTGCAACTTTTGTGTCCCTTAACAGAACTGCAAATTTAGAAGATATAGACATAGAAAGTGGCCTGGAAACCCACCTATCCCCACCATAATTAGTCCATTCCCAACTCTCCATGTTAGACCTTCTTGAAAAAGAGCTCTAGCATTCCACATACTTCTCCAAGCAAAAGAGGGATTTCTGCACAAACTGGACTCCACAAAATTACCATCATAAGAGCTGACAATGACTCTGGCTGCTGCATTATCCTCCAACATTGCTATGCTAGAAGAGGTTCGTCCCTCTTCCCTGAGCGCCACCAAGGAAGGGGAGTATGTTTCTCCGTCCTCATTTGGGGGTATATAGTCCTGATAGATAATATATAGCCCTTAAATTATCTTCTTCTTCTCCAAATATATCCCCACACATGCACACCCAAAGACATTCGTGCAGTTTATCTTAATGTTGCTGGACTTGGCTGAGTAACTCTAGATGAGATTATGAGATTCAAGGGGCGAAATGTAGAATAAACATTACCGCATCTCATTTGTTACCAATTCATGATATTTCTTACTAAAAATTTAAATGAAAAGTTTTAAAATTGAGGGGCGGCATTTTAAG
The DNA here is from genome assembly GCA_003123785.1 of Pterocarya stenoptera. Lineage (NCBI taxonomy): Eukaryota > Viridiplantae > Streptophyta > Magnoliopsida > Fagales > Juglandaceae > Pterocarya > Pterocarya stenoptera. The sequence continues at coordinate 61,412 of QEOT01000192.1, forward strand.
CGAAAAGTTGTAAGAAATATTCTTGTTATGTTCAGCAACATCCATTCAAGCAATAGTCTATCTTAAATGGTGATATAAACTTCTCAATTATTTTTCTATGTATTTTTGTTATCCCAACTTTTAATTACGTTGAGTTGATTTATGCATTTGTCTTCCTTGTCTCAGAGGAGTCACAACTGCAATAGCATTTTAGACTCCGTGGTCCGAAGGCGTGATAATAGGATGCATTTCGCAAGGCAAGGATCTGGTTCTCAAGGTTATTTCATGAGGCAGGCTACCATTGAAGAGGTGTTTTCAAATTTCTTCCTCTCCATTTTGTTGTATAAACTTTCGATGAACTGAGTTGTGTTTTTGTTATGTTTTTCCAGGTCACTTCAGCACAGTCTGATGTGCCTCACAAATCCTCTGGATATGAGGGCTCTTATAATATTTTTGAAGCACCATTATTTTCTGGACCCAAGAGGAAAGAACAGAATTTGGCACACACTGGCCAACCTATGGTGCAAGGTTGCATATTGACCATGCCTGAGCCTCCCAAGTTTTCTAGACCAAGTGGAAGAAAGAAGTTGCATGATGAGAAGAGAACAAACTCTTCTGAATCTGAGGGTTAGTAGCTAAGGATCTTTACTGCTTTAGCATTTAATAGCATTAGACTTTTCAACTTTCCTGGGTGTTTTCTTTTGGGTTATTTAAATTAGAATGTAGCACTGGCTTGTAAATATATATGCAGTGGAGACATGGTTGTTTACTGCTTGTTCTTTTAAAGATGAGCAGGCTGGCAATTGGTACGATCAATTTTCAGATCAAATCTTTGGTCCTCATACCGTCTAAATAGCTAGCTCCACCATGAGTCTATGACCTAAAATTTTCTTATTGCCTAGCAATACTTTATTTTTAATATAAAATAAGGTGATACTTGTTTTTAATTACAATAGAGGAGGGGTCTTTGCCACTGCAGAACTAGGGGCAAAGTATTGGTCAAGAGATGGTGGTGCTTCTCCTCCAGGTAGAAGACGCTACCCGTTTCGCTAAGTCTTGCACTATAATGTTTGCACTACATGGAAATTGGCATATATTCCATTGATGATTTGGTGAACACTCATTCGGATCGGCTGAATGATTGGGAGGATCTACCAGTCACAATTGAGGAAGGGGTTGGCTAGTGTTTTGAAGATGATATCTTAGTCACCATCAAGGATAACTTTTTGTAGTTACAACTTTTGTGCTTCGAAAGCTACTAGGAGCACTGCAATTGGTTCACTATTGGTTGGATTACTGGTTATGATGTGACAAGTGCAATGACGGAATATGGTTCCAGAAGAGTTGTGGCAGAATGCAACTGAAATTAAGTGCTCCTTCCTATTTAGTTTTCTTTTGTCTTTTTAAAGCTTGATTGCTTCTTCTAACATAAAATAACCTTCAAGTAGAATTTGAAGAACAAATAGGGATTGTTAAGATATAATGAAATAACTAAATTTACTTCTTCTCATTAGCTTAAGCTTTTGGAATAAGTGGTGACTTAAAAAGGATGTGGTTTCTTTATTTTCAATTTCAATTGGAGTGCATGATTCTTTACATTAGCCGTATCAGTGGATTTTTTATCTTTCCTTTTTCATGCAGGAATTGAGTGGTCTCCCAGGATGGACGTTGCAGAATCAGGACGCAATTATGTTATGACGGTAGAAATTCCAGGCGTCAATACCAATGACATAAGAGTGGAGGTTGATGACCAAAAGTAAGATGTATTCTCTTCTTTAAAGGCAAATGGTTATGTTAAAGTATCAATTGGCTCAAATACTGACACTAGCAAAGAATGGTGAATGTAATCATTTATGTAATACTGCCCTGTTTGCACACTCCTGAATTGTTTGGCCAAGTCAAGTCTGTGACCAATATCTCAATCTGGAATTTGAACATTTGAAATTGATCTAATAAGAAGAATACGACTTAATGACAGGTTAGCTGTAAGGGGTATACGGTCAACCCAGGACTGGAAAGTGGCAGGTTGTTCAAATGGCTCAATCTCCTCATATCACAAAAGAGAAATTTCACGAGGACCATACCAGGTTGTTTGGCCGCTTCCTGCTGGTGTCAACAAAGATGGTGTCTCAGCTGAGTTTTTGTAAGTCATAGCTTTATATCCATGCATTTGTTCTACTCAAAGGATGGACTGCAGAGATAATGCTTAGCTGCAAAGTTATGTCACATTTGCTCTCTATGGCATTGCATATCTTCAAACACGTTTGGCACATGGGAAATAGGATGAGAAAAATGTTTTGCTTTATAAATCGGTATTTATATTAGAAATGAATGGAGTGTGATCTTTTTAAATTTTATATATATCACCTTTTCACTCGGAATCCTTATATATAACTATAGTGAAAAGTTTTATAAATATTTAGATCATTAATGGAATTTTTAATTTGATATTTAACTATAAAAAGGTTACATTCTTTAAATGTTTTAACAGGGACTGCTTGTAATTGGATCGAACATTTAACTCTGTATTGTCAAAGAGCATATCTAGAACTACATGCATAAAGAGAATAGCTATGACAATGATCTAGGGGTTTTGGGAAATGATACCAACTAATAAAAGGGTAGGGCTTTCATTAGTGTAGAAGATATTTCAAGGAGTTGACTATTATTTTTAAAAGCCCTCTGGATCAACCACACAAGACCTAATTGTGATAAAATAAAAAATAAAAAAATCGTGGTTATCTTTATGAAGATAATATTTATCGTCCACACAACCCTGTATTGAATTTACAGTACACAACATACAAAGAATTAAACTGAAAGGCAGAAGAAATTGTATTAAGGGAGAAGTAGGCAATGAGATGTTGTTCTAATGCGGATTGTGTAGTTTCTCCCATGTGTTTATCTTGCTGAATTACTCAAAGAACTCAGTTGCCAAAGCTATCAGCACGCAGGGAGTTCTTAATTCTTCTAGTCCCCGGTTGGATGGAAGGGCAGCCACTCTCTTCACCAGTATTCTAAGTTCTTGACTCAATTGATGAATAACAGTTTGAACTATTAATCTTCCATTAGAATCTTAAGCTGGAAACTTCTGATTGAGTCTGTGTTCCTAGCCAAATTTCATCTTAATAAAATGTACTAAAGTCAGTTTATGTTGCTAAAAAAAAAAGTCAGTTTATGTTGCTCCTAATACATATAAGGTTAAACTGTTTGTATGAATTTCATATGTTGGTCATAGTAATTTATATAGCTACTAGTTTCCTGTTACCTTCATTTACGACTTCATGAATGTGATGCACTATAGAAAATAACATATATCGTTTAGCATCTTTAGGCTAACATAACTAATTATTTTGGTTTTTTACCAGCAGTTTTAACTATAATTGTTAGAACAACATCTGGCTCAAGTGTGGGGAGTACTACAATAATGAAAATAAGAATCATGTTCCTTGAATAGTCCTCTCCTAATAAAGATCTCTCCCCACAAGAGTGCTCCCTAGCCACTACAACCACTTGCTTGTTTGCACCTGTCTGGCTTCTCCTTCCTATCCCTCCTTGATGGTCCCCTCTGGCTCTGGTTGTCTCTTCCATTTATTTTTCAAGTTTATTTTTCCCCCCCTTTTCAACAAAAGTCCAAGACCATATCTATCTGCACCACCCATGTGCCACGTCAACGACTTTGCCATGCCACCCTCAATGGCCACCCTTATTTTCAGACTCACTCTCCTGTGTGTGTGTCACATTTTTTGCCATAGACATGCATGAATCTCACGTGCTATCACCATACATTATGGCTCTTCGACTTCCGGCCTTCTCCTTTTATAAGGAGTCTATAGTATTCAGTGCTCCAACTACCAAAGCTGTAGGAGTGGAGATCTTGGAAAATTGCCATAGCTCAGCCTTCAAGCCTTCTGGTGGCTGTAGTAGATGTTTGGTAGTGCTCTCAACGAACTTTTCACAAAAACCTCCNAAAAAAAAAAAAAAAAACTATCGTGATGCCTGGTTTCGATCATCCGCATGCATACTTGACACAACCAATATTTGGGTCAGGGTGACCCGAATCTATAAGATTTTGTGCTTTCCAGCCTAGTCAATGCACTCCCATTTTAGTACTAAGCATATTCTCGGGTCAGGTGTAAAAACTAGGAGCAAGGATTTCCCATGTTATTAAATAAACAAGTAAATAAAGGACTGGCAGTGTTGTAATTCAGAATATGTACTCTTTTGAGATTATTTCACACACAAGGTGCTAATCGTCATGATTTTGTTTGCTGCAGGAATGGATTTCTACAGATTATTATTCCTAAGGTATGAGATGATTGTTGGGAAGAAGGATGCATTCTATGAGTATACAAATACTTGGTTTGTAAGCTATCCATGTTCATTGTCTTGAACATATGTGGTGTATACATGTAAGCAGTTCAACTCTCATAGCGTCGTTTAAGTAGTTAATCATTGAAAAACAGGAGGGATGTCGTGTGTTACGCACCGACAAAATTGTACTTATAGAACTTTCATCTTACCGCTCTTATTTTTCCCTACAAATTGAGTTACACCGGACCATTGAAAATTTTTATCTTAGACGTAAGAAAATGCAAGGATTGGTCTAGTTTTGATAATACTCTTGTGAGAGTGACAGTGTTGATGCATTTTTTCTAACATCGAAACCCAACAATACAGTTGAATGGCCCACGATGATGGGTTGAGCATTGATATGGTGCTAAGATGTTTATCCGTGAAATAAAAAATTATTAAGTGTATAAAATATAAATAAGGAGAGAGACACATTTATATGGTTTGGCATAAAGTCTGGGTCAACGGGTTGTCTGAGGGTGAAATGCACTATGTTTGGTGATTTTATAGTCTCTCTCATGGCCTCCCATAACTCTCAATACAATAGAATAAATAAGGTTGAAGGGAGGTTGAAGAAGATGCTTTCCTTGATAACAACAGTTGTTAATGTAAGAAATGGCGATAATGCATAAACTTCAAGTAAACAAAAGGGAAATCACACTGATCAGAAGTATACCGAGCTACCAACCTCTGGATAAAATAAAGCAACCATGATTCATCGTAAACAACATTGAAGACCCGGTGCCCAAATCATACAATTTCCTAGATCCTAGGTTCATCGTAAACATCACCGAGCACCTAGTGCCCAAATCAACATAATATATCCTTTAGTACCGGACCCCAGACCCAAATCAACACTTGAAATCACTTAACCAACCATATACCATTTATTAATGTGTGCACTATGGCTCCCCATAAGTTGGTCGTACACACACCCTGGCTCCTTTCACGGGTAATGACATCGCATAGGACTTTGTAACAAGTGAAACCAAGTTTCGCGCCCAACTTGCTCGTGGCCAAGTGTCCTCTAGTCTCTACTAGTAGAGAGACAACAACATCGACTTGAGAGCATTACCATTTCACTTGATCCCGTTGTCATCCAACGATAACCTATGAGACGTTACTCAATTCTTAAATGCTCTTGAGTAGCCAAAGAAGCTCCACTGAGATAAGACCACATCTCGGTTTGGGGTCATAATCCACTCACACACCCAGAACTCCCCTTAATACCAAAAGGTAATAGACATTATGTAATGAACCGACAAAAATTCGATAGAAGAATTTCTTTAGATCTTAGAAACGTCATGAAATCACAAAAGGATTTCATGAATCGAGCAATTGATTAGGTTTTAGTCAGTTAGTGTACTTGAATTCCAATCCACTATGGAGATAGAATTTGCATTTCTATCTAATTAAGGCACTTACGAGTACAAATTTACGAAATAATTGCATGCTTAGACTCGTATGAATACTTATGATTGTATGATGCAATAGAAAGTTTTGAATTTTTTGGGTGATTAGTAACCCTTCGGTAGAGTGCTATGTGACATCTATTTCAAACAGCTATCAAATCTCCATGTAGGATGTCCAAATCCATTTAAGATCACTAGAAAACTTTTTCTTGATCATATGGCACAATCCTAGCTATCCACTTGGAAATCCTATGACACTTGTCAAGAGGAGTACAAGTGTGTAATTGATGGAGTGTGAATCAAGCTAGTCATCATGCTCTCTTACGCCATTCACTATTCCATCAAACCAAACATTATTTAACCAACCCAAAGAGGGTTTCAAATCTAACGAAACCCCAACCCCTTTCTGGAAGCTGAAACCCTAAATCCTCCCAAAACCCTAAACATGGTCGGTTTGTAACTAAGTGTTTTTCGACTTGGTTAAGTCACTAACACAAGCAACCAACCACTCAAGTACACACCCTTACACCCTCATCCACTCTTTTTTACCTTGGTAATTATATTTGACCAAGAAAATTAGATTGAAATCAAACCCCAACCGAAACCCCAAATGGAACCCAAATGAATGCATTCGGTCAGCCCCATTTTTGTCCCACCAAACTAGCTTGTTTAACCAAGCTTCCTCCACAAGTTTCCATCTCTTATAAGGCCATCCATTGGCTGCCATGAGACTCATTTGTTGACATGAATAATGCCATTTATGCCAAGTCAAACAAGCAACAAATCAACCCCTCCACTTCACCCACTCGACAGCCCATCAAGTCTCCACTCCCATCAGCTTTTTCTCTTCTCTTTTCACAAGCAACCCTCACCTAAAGTTTCATTCATTAAACCAAAAACTCACCCCCTATCTATAGCCCACACCACCTTTATTTGCTTTCCCACAATTGCACTTTTGCATCCATTTTCAAAGAGAAACCAAGAGAGAGCTAGAGGGAATTTTTGTATTTGCCTTAGCTCCAATCTCTTCCATTTGGTTTAGTAATGAGTCTAGTTTACTTGGGAGTGTGTTGCTTAAATTTATTTGGATATTTGTTGGATGAAAGTTGGTGTTGCTGGTGGAAAGGTTCGGTTTGGATGATTGTTGATGAACCTTGGGACTTGGGAGTTTTGTGTTAGTTTGATGAATGTTGTGTATATATTGCTTTGATGACGTGTCAACATGATTATATGCAAGTTAATGGCTTGATTTTAAGCATTTAAGGATTTTATAAAATGATTTTGCATGATCCTTGAAGTGGTAGAAACCGATTGGTTCAAAGTGAGTTTTGTTTGGTTTAAGTTGTGATTTAAGCTTTAAGATCTTGACTTAATGGTTTATAATTTTTGTAAATATTATTTTTTAAATCCTTGATCTATGGATTAAGAATTTATTTTGAAGATTTATGACTTAGGTCTTTGATTGGATTGTTGAAGAACATGCAAGAGTTTGATTTTAAGCATGAACTAGAGGCTTTCGAGTGTAATGGTTGTTTTGATGGATTATTTGCAATGAAATGCTTGATTTAATGCTTAGATCTAGTTAGAACTTGAATGAGGCATATGTTTGTGTTATTTCAAGATTTATTGTATGAAAAACAAGGATCTAGCCACTAGGTTTCAAGTCCAAAAGCATGCATACTTTGTTTCAATGTTTTCATGTAAACCGAATTGTCACATATTGTGTTTTGTAACTTTTGAAGTTAGCCAAGCATGCTATCACCTAGTTTTGACTTATGAACATGTTATAAGATTAGGTTTATGGACTTTCTGAGTCCTTGGAGTTGATATGAAAGTATTAGACCATGATTAGGTTTGGTTTGACCTAATCTTGATGTTTTGGGTTATTCTTTGAAATGGTGAGTTTAGGTTTTTATTAGATGTATGATTTAGTTTCTTGGCATGGTTTTAGAACTAAGGATGTGATTTTTTAGAGTTGTTATATTGGGTTTAAGCATGTTAGTGTGTTAATTGACCAAGTGACAACAAAAGCATGGATTTTAGCCTAGGAATGAATCGGCTAAGAGGGGTTTTCATAGTTAGGTTTAGTTTTAAAAAATTCTAAGTTCAGATTTGGATTTAGGATGAAATTTACATAAGGAATGTAAAGTTTGGTAAGTTTTAGAGTCTGTTTGCAACTTCCTTAAGTTTAGGAGCAAATTTATAATTTCTAAAAAGTTTGGGGGTAACTTTACAAATTTAGCCCTAAGCTAGTAAGTTTTATTTTTATGAGGACTAAATGATTTCTTATAACCCTAGAAATTATCTCATTTCAGCTTATGTTCTTTTTACTCTACACTTACACTTTATACGACATTCTGTAAGTTAGCTTCTAACTTACTTTTGGTATTTTTACATATGTACGGTGATAGGATTTCATTGATTATATTCATGTTCATTTATGCCTATTTTAATTGCTTATAACATGCCATACCATGTCATCTATTACACTATTAACCGATTATCTGTTACATGATTATTTGTTACATGTCATGTTATGTTAGTTATATGATTGTTATGATCACAATATTTTGCCATGCCATGTTATTTCTAGTGGTATGATTGTTTTGGTTACAATGTTATGCCATGAAATGCTGTTTTAGTCATACGATTGTTATGGTTACTATGTTATACCATATCATGTTATATTAGTTATATAATTGCTATAATTGAAATGTTATGCCATGCCATGTTATAGTGATATTATAGCATCGATCATGAATATCTATCACATGTCATGATTACCATTTATCAAGCTAAATTGTACTATGTTTAAGGAGTATATGATCTACCTGGTACTGCAGTGAAGGCATATGTGCTGTCGGGTACTACGGTGAAGAAGTAAAATCTACCTTAATATAAATGGTACTCAGTGTGAAGGCATGTGAGCTACCTGAGTACTCCTATTCTTAGTTAGAATGCATGAACTCAGTTTATACAAGCAAACATGCCATGTTCATGTCAAGTCAAGTTATTTTCAAGTCATGTCACGCATGTGCAAATCCACGTCATGAAGCATATATGTCATGTTTATTGTTATGCATGCTTATTCATATTGTTAGTACCTTAATAGCTTTATTTGTTGAGATTTTATAAATCTCACTGTAGTAGTTCCAATTACCATTCCCCCCAGAATGGTTAACAATGTGTTAGGCAATGGAGAAATAGAGCATATCAGATTGGAGGATGTTGAATTGGTCGAGGAGGACCCTCAACGAGCTTATGGAGTAAATCCTTAAGTTTTTGGAAATTATTTTGGGAAGCTGATAGCTGAGTTACGTGAGCGGCTTGGTGCTTAGATTAGTTTTACGTTTATATGTAACTAAGGAGTTACTACTTCAGTACTATATTATTATTTTTACAGATTGTTTGGATCAGTGATGTCACTTTTGAATTTTTGGATATGAATGGTATATAATTATGTTTGGGATTAGCATTCTGATATATTAAGTATTGCTCAGAGAAAAAAATTATCTTCTGCGAATACTACATACTGTTAGATCCATACTAGGTGCATTGTATACTTAACTGTCATGCATGAGGGTATGTGACCTTGTATTGCATGTCTCAATGTTTCAAACTTCGTCAAGTCCCAAGCGGAGTTTGGGGGCATCACACATTACCCAACATTACTATCTTCGTCGTAGGAAAGAACCAACCTTAATAGCAAGTTATCACTAAGTGTTGTGCTGAAGATGCTAGCCTCCTTGTTCATAGAAGACCCTAAGCTTAGCCTCCTTCTCCTAGGAGATCTCAACATGAAATAAGGAATGACTACAAAATATTTCTTATACGTATAGTCTTATCCATCATGGGCCTAACAACTCTCATCTCCAATTGGTTGATGAAGTCTGCGAATCTCAATAATCCAAGTGTATGCTGGATGAAGGGTGGCAGGAGTTGAGTTGATTGAGTGGACAAGTCTTGCACGTCGCTGTAGTTACTCATTGGAAATAGAAGCATAGTCTACTGCCTATGAAAATTGCCCACATGGTGTTAGGCTAGATTGTGTGGTCAGACACACTGTATTCGAGTCTGTACTCCTCTTCTCCCATGCGTACTCTGGTAGAAATATTATTGTAGGGGTACATGCATCGATAACTTACCCACTACTTTCTACATACTCCAATGCTATCTCTGCACACTCCAGTTCTTATACTATATTGTCTGTTACTCACACAGTATTTGAGTCTGTACTCCTCCTCTATCTCCTTGCATGAGTACTCATCCAAGTCCTAATTTGGATGCGTCGCTGAATACTACGTAAGGCTTATGGGGTTCAGGCAGGGCTAGTACTAGTGCGGTTGTGAGCCTTTTCTTGAGTTTCATGAAATTTCGCTCACACTTTTCAGTCAAAATATACTTAGCGTTTTTCTTGGTTAAGGCAGTAAGAGGTCTTGATTGCTTGGATAATCCTTCCATGAATCGCCGATAGTAACCAGCTAATCCTAAGAAACTCTGAATCTCAAGCACTCTAGTCGGACGCTTCCAATTTACCATAGCCTTGATCTTGCTAGGATCAACTGTCACTCCTTGGCTCGAGATCACAAGCTAAGAATTTTACCTCCTTGAGCCAAAACTCGCATTTGTTGAATTTGGCGTACAACGTCTATTCTTTTAGCCTTTCCAATGCCAAATAGAGATGCTGTTTGTGCTCTTCCTTGCTCTTAGAGTAAATCAATATGTCATCAATGAATATGAAAATAAAGTTATCCAGGTAAGGTATGAATACTCTATTCATCATATCCATGAATGTGGCAGGGGCATTGGTTAGACCAAAGGGCATTACTAAAAATTCATAATGTCCGTATCTGGTTCGAAACGCAGTTTTAGGGACATCTTGTTCCCTAATCTTGAGTTAATGATAACCAGACCTTAAGTTTATTTTCGAGAACACCGATGCTCCTTGCATTGATCTAACAGGTCATCGATATGCAATAACAGATACCTATTCTTAATCGTTACTTTGTTTAATTCCCTACAATCAATGCACATCCTTAAACACCCTTCCTTCTTTTTTACAAACAAAATTAACGCATCCCAAGGTGATGAACTAGGCTGAATGAATCCATTTTTCAGTAGTTCTTCTATTTTCTTCTTCATTTCTAAAGGGGTTATATGATAAGGTGCCTTATGGACAAGGGTTGTAGCAGGTTCTAGCTCAATAATGAATTCTCTATCAGGGGTAATCTGGGTAGATTGTTAGTGAAAACCTCAGGATAGTCTTTAACTATAGGTATCCCTTGAATCTTCTTACTACTACCATAATCTTCAGCTATGAATGCTAGGTAGGCCGTGGCACCACTAGCGATGCACTTCCTTGCTTGCAAAGCTGAAATTAGAGAGGGGTAGCCTTCACAATCCCTCCCGTATAATGGATTTGTCCATTTTTGTGTGTTTCGAAGATAATCTCCTTGTTCCGGAAATCTATCCTAGCATAGTGTTTGGATAACCAATCCATCCCTAGTATAATGTCAAATCCTAATAAGTTGAAGATGATCAAGTTGGCTTCCATCAATCTTCCTTCTAGGCTTAGTGGGCAATTTTTCAATACGTGGGTACAGGTGATCATGCTCTCATTAGAAATTGATACTACTATAGCTTGAGGTAAAGTCTGTGTCAGTAGGTTACATGAGTGTGCAAATGCCATGGACACAAAAGACCTCGTAGCGTAGGAGTCAAACAAAACACAGGTCGTATATTCGTATAGCGTGATTTTACCTAAGATGTAATCCACTACCAAATACTTAGCAGCTAATTCATAAAAGCTAGTTTCTAAAGAGGGGTAAGTAAAGAAAAATACCAGCGATGACTCCCGCTTATTCATCTTCAGGAATCTCCTTGTTTATCTCTCCAGGGGTAATAGTGTACACACGAGCTTTGGCAAACCGCCTCTGATTGGGCCAATTGTTAAGAGTGTTCCTTTTGCCTTGTGCATTTTGAAGGGCACTCACAAATCATGTGTCATGGTTGACTGCATCAAAAATATACTCCTAAACCCACTCGACATTCTCCACAGCGATTCTTTCTGTACTTCTTACAGGTAGTAGGTGGGGCTGTCATAATGCCTTTGCCCTTGTTGGCTCCTTGTGTAATCTTCCTTTTGGCATTATTCCCTCCTGCAGAGAATGAAGAAATCCTTTTTCGCTCTAGGTTAATCTGGGCTACCACACTTCATTGTTCCGCATCTGTTATCGTGGCCACATTGACTAACTCCTGGAAATTGTTGATGCGAAACCTGGCTATGTAACTACGAATCTGGGATTGCAGTACTCTTTGAAACTTCTAGGCTGTATCTTTTCATTGTGATTAGATGCGGAGCGAACCTTCCCAACTCCATGAATTTTGCAGCATATTGTTTGACTGTGCGATTGCCTTGTACCAAAGTGGAAAACTCTTAAGCCTTCTGAGTCTTCATTGATTTAGGGAAGAATCGATTGTCAAACTCCTCTTTGAACCTATCCCAGGTCAAAGCAACGATATTGCCCGATTCCCTTATCAGCAGTTGGCTTTTAGTATCTTATCGGACACTTGCTTTTCCTTGTAACAGATGCCCTACGTACTGTACATTTTGCTATTTCATACATCCGCTGATCTTGAAGGTCCTATTGAGATCTAGTAGCTACTTGTTGGCTTTTCTGTATCCTTCGATTCCCATGAAACTAGGGTATCTGTATATTTGAAATTTCTCATACAAGCAACCTCGGCTCTCAAGCCTTTCAACATGCGGGTGTAGCTGCAGTTGGTCTTGCCTCAGGATTATCTCCTGCTGCTGCTTCATGGTTATTGTCATTTAGTGATTTGCGTTTGCCAAATCGCGATCTCCATCCTAACAACAGTTTTGTTTCTGACGAGCATCTAGTTGAGTGGATGAAATCTCTTATTACACCATGCTATGTGTTCGGTTCTATATAAATACGTTCTCCATGTTAGGTGTTGGTTGAATAAAATCTTTTATGATGCCATGCTTTGTATTTGGATCTATATGATTATGTTGCCATGTTATTTGATGATGTTATATCGAACATGTTAGAAGTTATAAGCTCATGTTACTTTTGTAAAATCATGTTTACAAGTGCTTATGTGTTTCCGCCAAGCATAGTGGACGATGTTTATGACACTGTTTTACCATTTAATAAGTTTTGGATGCCATTGTTCATATGTGTAAACCAAGTATTCACATATTTTAATATTTTCAAGTTGTACAGTGAGATGCATATTGTTTGATATGTGATTGCATGAATCTCAGCATACATGATTACAAGGTTCGTGAAAAGAAAAAAGTATCATAAATTCATGTCACATGCATTTGGGTTTGTGCACTGATTTCAAAGAAAGGAGTCAATAAATATTTTATTACAACCCCAAATGCTAGGGTGGGATAATGCCCTAATGGAACTCCTTTGTTCACTCTGGAGTGTGTAAACTAAAGTGATAACTCCTGGCTCGACGAAGTGCAATTGACAGACCTCAAATGGATCATTTCTAAAGTATGCTAGAGCGAGGTAGCACCTAAAACTAATGGGTTCCTATATATGTTGTGTGCAGTGAAGGTGAATATGACGAACTGCAGCACAAGAATAAGACGTAGTCACCCAGGCCAAGTGGGCCATAGGGCGATGCTGTAACTAGTGGAAAATACATGATGCGTAAGGGAGTTGTGAGGTATCCAACCATATTGTTACAAGTAAAGATAAGGCTATAAGTAAAAGATGTGTAGCTTAGAAAGTTGTATGACACGGGTACTATCTAGCAGTGGACCAAAAGAGGCACAGATGTTTTGAGGGTTGCTAGGGTTTGCATCACCCTAGGGTTTCCTGCATGGTGAATCCAAGGGAGTCGTCGTCTATTGCGGCGGCTTAGCCGTCTGATGTGGATGGAAAGGAGAATGGAGGCATTCAAAGAACCTTTGAAGAACACGGCTGGAGGTAGTTTACGGAGAGGATACGTTGATATTGTGGTTAATAGACCACAACCTGTACCAGTCATGGGTATTCCAGTTTGTGAACCTAGATTTGTTGAGGGGGAGATGTTCTTTACATTTTCTCAGGTTGAAATCTCAAAATCGGCAGAACCGTTTCGGTTTGCAATTGTTTTAAAATTTCAACGTCGCCGACCATCTTTTGATCATATTAGAGGTTTTATAAAAAAATAGATGGCGTATAAAATCCATGTTAGTGGCTGGGAAATTACATAATCTTCGTAATATACTGGTTCGGCTGATAAACAAAGATGATTTTGTGACTGTTATGCTAGAGGAAATTCAAAGGTTGATGGTGTTCTATACAAAGTTTTCCATTGGACCCTGGGATTTAATGAAGATGATGAATCTCCTTTGGTCCCTGTATGGATCACGTTACCTGGACTTCCACCGAATTATTTTCAATATTCCATGTTAAAAAGCTTTGGCAATGGTTTTAGACATTTTTTGAAGTGTGATAATGCAACCAAGTGCTTCACAAGACCAGAGGCAGCTAGAATATGTGCGGAGATAGATGTTTCAGTGGCATTGAAATCCTATTTCTGGATTGGTCTGCCTAGGCTCGAGACTAGTCACTATCAGGAAGTTATTTTTGAGCATGTTCCAGCATATTGCAATTGGTTCCGAAAACAGGGTCATGTGAAAAACCAGTGTAAATCCAAGGAAAAAAATACCATGAATGGGAAGAAGAAAATGGTGGTGGAAGAGGAAAGAACGGGTTGGAGAAAAAGGTGTGGAAAGTGGTGGGTGAGAAAAAAGGAGAAGAAAAAGGTCAGAGGAACGTAGGGAAGCACCCAGCAATCCTTTCTAATTCCGCAGGTTCAAGATTTTGGAAAAGCATTATGTCAGTGATGCCGATGGTGATTAATAATTTAAGAATCTTGCTTAGAAATGGTGAATGCAATTATCTTGCTAAAGAAGGTGCTTATATTCGGTATAAGTATTTTACAGATTTTGACATTGGTAGGGGAATTCTTCGAGGCTTATTACGGACGGATTTTTGGGGACTTCCTTATTTAAGGCTGCAATTTTTTTGCTTTCCTTGGTATTTTATTAGCTTGGTAATTTCTTGATCACTTGGGTTTTGGTATTATTTCTTGTCTTTTTGTAAACCCTCAGGTGAATAATTTGTAACCACGATTTTCCTCCTCCATATGTGAGGGTTCATTAATAAACTTAGGACGGGGTTGCTATGAGGGTGGCTATCGGCTTTTCCAAAAAAAAAAAAGAAAAAAGAAAAAGAAAGTAAAAGATGTGTATCAAATTGTTCAAAGTGCAATGGAAAAAGATGTGATTTGAAAAGTCAAAAGAACTCTGTCACGTGATATTGAAAAGTCAAATTGCACAAGTGAATTTTCTGTGTCAAGTACATGTCCATGTATTCATTTCATGGTTTGCCTTTGTATGCTTATATTATCTGTTGTCTGTTATTTGTTTATTTACTGAGATTTCTCAAAATCTCACTGTGGTAGTTTTCATTCCCAACTCAGAATGGTAGAAGTTATGATAGGCACGCAGGACCTTAAGAAAGATGAATGAGATTAATGAGCAGATAGAGGATGAGTTTATTGTAAAAGCTCGTTATAACTTTGTTGCCGCCTGTTGTCGACCGAGTCATCCGAGCCCAAAGAAGTCCCTAAAATAAAGGAGCACATGGATTTTGTGACGGGATATCTTAAACAAGCAAGAGATTTTTCTGTGAAGGCAAAGGAAGTTGCTTCCAGTTTAGGATTTCTTGAGCTCGAACCCCTCAGACAAGGGGGATTTCTTGAGTGTAACCAGTGAAGGGGTCTTAGTGCTACTAAAGTTTCCTGTTTTGATAAATTGAGGTTCTTTTTATTGGAGACCCCTAATGTTTTTGGCAAATATTATTGCTACTTACGACTTTTGGGATGATATAGTTGCCTTTTGGAACTATGAATTTCGTATTTGCTCTAAATTTTACTTAGTTTATACTTTTTCCATTGCGAATTATTGCATACCGCTAATAACATGCTAGATGCATTGCATACTTAACTATCATGAACGGGGGTATGTAGCATTGAGTTACACATCCTGACATTGTAGTCACAGTCCAATCCCAAATGGGGGGCTAGGGGCGTTACAATCGAAATAAGTTAACAACCAACATACACAGAGATAACAGACATGACATGTGACGCTCCCAAATTCCGCTTGGGATCGGACGGACATTTGAAGCATCGAGACATGCAACACAAGGTTACCTGCCCCCGTTCGTGACATATAAGATGCAATATTCCTAACATG
>QEOT01000192.1:87543-137560 GCA_003123785.1 Pterocarya stenoptera
ATCACTTGGCCCAATCAATTTTCCAAGGTTAACAAGGTTGGATAATGATGTTCTAACACAAATTTAATGATTAATAGCATGTGAAATTAATTTAATCAAGCGATTAAACACAATGCTAGAAACTTATTCGTTTAGGTTTTGGAGGTCAACTCTATGGTTTGGATAAAACCGTTTAGGATTTCGATTTCAACCATGCTTTTGGTTCTCAGTTGGATTCCAACCATATAGGATTTCACTAGGGTGGAAATCCTCTTTGGTTTGGCACAATTCGATTGGTCGATGAAATAGGGTTTTTGCTTAGGTGGCATGATCTCACACCTTGATTCCTTCAAATCCATCAAACGTTTCTCATAGTGCCAAGTGTCTAATACTATTCATTATGTGTGGTTAAGATCTTGCCAAGTGTCCAAATGAAACCTCTCTAATCTAATTTGGACATTCCACACTGATTTTGAAACACTGCAATTGATGCGCATAACGAGGTTACTATTCATTCTGGAAAAAGTGAATTATAAACTTAGCACTAAAAATTCTTAAATATTCATATTAACCTACGGTGAAAATCGTTAACCAAAATTCAACCTCGAAGTGCCCCTAAAAAATAATTTCATAGTTTCAAACAGACGTTTCGTCCGAAAATATGAAAATAGACTTATTGCGCCATAAAATCCTAAATAATCAACTGAGTCTAATGGCGCAGACCATAATGGATTCTGAAACTTACAACTACCTCAAATAATTAGAATCGCACTTCTGACCCCACAGTGAGTGATAACACAGACTATGTTGACAGACTAAAACCTATGCGATTGGTCGATTCGTGAAACCTTACGGAGTTTTCACGAGGTTCCTAAAGCCAATAGAAATTTCACCTTTGAATTTCTAGCGGGCTGTTACATGACAGATAATAAACATGAAGTAATTGCATGAGATACAAAAAAAATATTTGCTCGTCCATCTAGATTCCTGAACATTTTTCAGAGAATTCAAATAGTATTTTCTTACAAAGAATATTTCATACTTTTTCTTTTCATTTTTTCACTTCTTTTCTTTCTTAACTTATGTAACATCACAGCTCCCCATTCTGCACTATGAATACCTGTTGGTTACCATAACCAACTTTTGGGACAACATTATCAGAGCTGCTCAGATAAATTCAATGCATTGATCATACTTTCCATGACATGGGCACACACTAGCGTTAGGTATCATATTTTTACGACAACGTCTTGGAATTTTTTAAAGAAGATCCAGTCGAAGTTCATTGATTATTTTTCGTCAACCCATGGGTTACCACTGCATTTTTAATCACTCTAGAATGGATATAAGAGTTCCATTAGGATAATCATCCATCCTAGCATTGGGTCGTGATAAAAATATTTTTCATGCTATGCTCGTTACAAAACATATTTAATGACATGTGCGTCTTTTGTAACAAGTTTCACACTTCATGTAAAATGTCAAATTTTCATGCATCATGCCAAAGAGTACTTATTTATGCAAAACTTCATAATAACTAACTGTGACGCCCCCAATCTCCGCTTGGGATGGAACAGAGACTTAGAGTATCAGGACATATAACTCAAGATTACGTACCCCCGTATATGCAGTTAATATGTAATGCATCCTATAAATGCAACTAGCAGAATATAATAATTGTAGCGGAACAAGGGTGATTGGTTATAACTCATGTCAGAATGAACTAAAACATTCCAATAGTATTAATAACCATCATAAGTTCAAACCAAATTGTAGCATAAATTTAGCACAGCTAAGCATAAAAGTCTCCAAAGCTAAACCAACTGCTTTTCGCGTTCTAGAGCATAAAGGACTAAGATTATAAACATAAGGATCAAGTCCAGTCTTTCCTTAAGGTCTAGCTCCTCCTTAGTCTGTCAGATCCAACGCTCTATCTACCCCGTCCTCTTCAAATCTTGACACAACTTCTATCATATTCCGAGTATAATGATAGTGGATCCACAATGTGTAAGACTTACTTGAAATCACAATAAGTTAAACAACTAAGTTATACAAAGATAAATTATACATGAAGAATGATAAATATGAAATGCAGGAAAATTAGTGTGCATCTCCCATCCATATTCATTAACATTTTCAGAAAAACTGAGACGTTTTCTTTTAGAGAACATTTTTACTTCATTCGTCAAAAACATAATTTCATTATAACATTTCATTATTATTAGCAATTCATTTAATCGTAATACCATAACATGTGGTATTATCACAGTTCCGCATATGCATTGTGAGTACCTGTCGGTGACCTAGTACAACTCATATTGAAACTACGTTGTCTACACACTTGTTCTCAATGCATTGGTAATATAACATAACATCATAATGTGTATATCTACCAGCCTTAGGTGTCATAAAAAATTGATTTCGCTCCGGCGTTCTTTAAAAAGAATTGATTCGAAGCCTGTTGACTGTTCTTTGTCAAACTAGGGATTACCATTATGTTCTTAAACACTCCAAAGTGGACAGATGAGTTCCACTAGGATAATTTTCTATCCTAACATTTGGGTTCATGACAAAATATTTTCATCCTAAGTTGAAAAATGTGTTTCATGACATGTGCATATGTAGCAAGCTTTTCATGTGAAAATGGCATTTTATAGATGCAATATGCTAAAATTATGAAAATATCACATGTCATGTAAGTATGCACTCAATGTATCATATAACATGATATTTTATGCTCAAAATGATACTTGAAACATGAATAAAGTATTTATCAATAAATCATAAATAATTTATTAAGGTGTAAGTTAGAGGCCAACTTACAAACTTCTTGAGTTTTCAAAAAAGGTCATAGCTATTGAAATCAAATTCGTACTAAGTTAGGTTTAATACTATTATGGATGAGGCTCATAAAGAAGGGCTTCAAAAAATAATTATTTACAAAAATACCCTTAAACTTTCCAAAATTGCCATTAAGTCTCTAAGTTTTCACTATTTGCAAATAAACTTTAAATTCAACCAAACTTCATAGACCTCATATTTTTTATATTCTAAAGTCATCTAAACTCTTAGAATTGTAAAATTCAAAGTGGAACTAGCTCAAATACTCCAACCCGTGGCATGCACTCTAATTGATGTCTTCAAGTGTTTTCAACTATTGATCCCTATGAATGCATGCTTAAGCAACTTTCTTTAATTACAAACAATCACTATCGTCCTTAATGATATGATAAAGGCTAATTCTTGGATAATCAAGTTTATCCCAACACTTAATCATGGCTAAGAATCTTAATTTTCAATAATCCTCCATTAATCAATTTTGATATTTTTAGTGTAAATCATCAAGGTATGCTTTCAAAATTCATCCAAAACATGCAAATTTCATTTTTATCCCAATCTGAAGGTTCCTATATGCTTACTCATCAAGCCTATGTGGGACAATCAAGCTTCATGCCTTAATCACAAACTTACTAAAATCTATGCATGCTTTGATGATCAAAATAAAATAGAATTAAAACTTATGGCATGCTTTTAATAAAAAATAAAACCTTCCATAATCATTATAAGACATTAATAAATCATATCAAAACATACTTAAGACATGCCACAGCTAAATCTTCACTTAAAAAAATTTAAACACTTAAATTATCCATAATGACCCTGATTTTGCATTAAGCATGGTAACCTTTTCTAAACTCAACCAAAATTCACTTCAACACTTCAAAACAAAGCTTTACATGTAAACTAAGATCAATGGTAGGAAAACTTTTAAATTTCATAGCCCACTCAAGCTCCTAGCACAAGAACTCTCAAGAACTTCTAAGAAGACTCAAACTCACTCACTTTACAGTTTCTCTCAAGTCTAAGGAGGAAGATTGCTCTCTATGTTCAAGGGAGAGTTAGAGATGAGATGTGAAGGAAATGAGGGGTTGAAGGGGCCTTTTAGAGGCAGCCAAAGGGGAGGGGTCATTGGCCTTCGTTCAAGGGGATTGGTTGAGGTGGGTGTTGGTGAAGTGTTGAAATTTCTAGATTTGCCTTCATCAGCTTGTGTCACTTTGTGCAGGGAGAATAGTGGCTTGAAACCACCATGTACAGTGGCTACATTGCTCCTGCAGATGGTGGTCAAGTTGTGGGGCTGACGGGTTAAAGTGGTTTCCTTGGGTAGATTTGATCATCACTTTGTCTCTCCTCCTTGACTCTTCTTCAAGGTTGAATTGTATAGAGGTAAGGTAATTTCTTGAAGCCTTTTTCAGGTGATAGAAGATGGATGATTTGCTACCAAATGAATCATGGAGGTGCAGCTCATGAAAGTGATGCAAGGGAGGTGGTTGTCGAGTAAAGGGTTCTTGGATGCTTTTGGTTTTTGGTGCCTTCTATGGGTGGTGAAACTTGGTCTAATGATCATAATGCCCATGGGGCCTCTTGGGGATTGGGTGGTGCTGGAGGTGGTGTAGGGTGGTGGCTCAACCATTGCAGGTGGTTGGTTGACACTCAATCCAACCAGTTCTCATTCAACTAGTCCTTAGGTGCAATTCGGTTTTGGTTAAGGACTTGGTTTTTTAAACCAATTTCATCCAAATATTGGTATGGGTTTAAAGGGGGTTATAAGAGGTGTCTAAAGACCATATTACCCCTGAAAAAATGGATAAACATATTGGACTTAAGGGTAAAACAGTCTATGCACACAAAGGGCATACACATGTGCCAATAGGTATAGTTTTGGGGTTTGTTATGTTATTTCCTCTAATGACATGTGTGAAGGTTTATCTAGGGTTTTAGTATGATCTAAGGGTGATGTAATTGAGTAATCAAATAAGAAACTTTCAGATCAAAAGGTTAAAAAAAGATTAAGAAAGATATTAAGCGTCAAAACATAGTTTAAAGATCATTAATCATAGGTAAGTTGATTAATGGTTTTAATCCAATTTCAAACCTTAATTTGGGTACTTAGGATATGAAATGCGCTTTAGGAAACCCATGGTATGGTGCATTTGGCTTTCAAATTGAAAGTGAAATAAAACAAAACAAGACTTTGGACCTTGTGGGCTTAAAAGGGCCATGAGTGTGGGTTAATGGTCCAAGGGCTTTTGGGTTTGAATGAATGGGGGTCTTATTTCTGGATTTTGAAGGATTAAAAAAGACCTTAAAATCCACAAATATGGTGCTTGAAAAGCTCACCTTGACATAATTAGGCCATGGGTCAAATCTATGCCATGTTTGACCCAAAAGGCCTTATGCCTTCCTCATACTTGGGCCAAGGCTATCCTACCAAGTCTTGCACTCCTATGAGGCTTGTTTTAGAACTTCTAAGGTTTGGCTCAAAAATGTCCTAAGGTTCTAAAGGCCTTAATAGGATTAGTAATGAGCTTGCTTCTCCAATCCTTCGTGCTTAATAAGTTGGGACTAATACTTTACTCTTACTAAGTTAGGCCAAACAAGCTTGTCCTTTTCATTGGGCCTATTTTCTAGTGTCCTACAAGAAATGCTTAAAACTTTAGATCTCTCAAGTTGGGCTTAAGGTTTTTTAACATCTTAACCTTAGCCCATCACATCTTTAGTGCATTAGGACACTAAAGTCTTATGTCCACCAAATAGGGCCTAAAGTCTTATTGCTCTTCTAAGTCTTTATACCCAAAAAGCTTGGGCCCTTAGTAAATCACTCTTTGGGCTTTCTCCAATTCCATAAAATATTTAACCCAAATTTCTTAACCCATTAATGTGGCAACCATCCAATATACCATGTGTCTTTCTCTTATGGGCCTTTTGACTTCTCATCCTCAAAATTAATAAAGCACTAAAAATTCTCCAAAATAATATTACTAACTAATCAAATTCCAAAAATTTTATTTTTCCTCAAATATCCAAAATTGTTCTTATTCTAAAATAGCTCAACTCCTAATTAATTAGGATTCAGGCTACTAAGATCAAGGCCTAAGGAGCTTTTTAGGCTGGGTGTTACACTAAAACATGTCATATAGTAACCGAATGCTCATAAATATTGCAAGACATTTCATAATCAAAATAGCATTTATAACATGAATGAAGCATTTACACAAAGTCGTATAAATATTATCCAAGAGTAAATTAAAGGAAAACTTACAAACTTCTTGAATTTATGAATGTGGTGGCTGAAACAAGAGATGTGTTACAAGCTAGAATTTTGATAGACATTTAAAAACTATACGCTTAATCCATCAAAACTTTAAATCTCACCATTCAAGTGGTTTTATACTCTTCTATGTGTCTAGTCTTCTATATGACTCTTTAGTATCTTGAATCTTGATATTTCTTGTCTAAGCCATGGCATATACTCATGCTAAATACCAAAGAAATCAATACGAAGTGCTTATGCTAACCTTTTTATGATGCTATCATCAAATTAACATTGAGTTATTGACCAAATTCTTCAAGTGACTCATACCTTCATAAGCAACTCAATCAAAGCATCATACACCACTAATAACCCAAAGCATGATTGATGACCGATCAACCCAAGATATTAATTCATTTCTTAGCATGGAATATCATAACTAACATTCACTTTGATGCTTATAACCTCATACTATGATCACTTAGTAACTACATCACAAATTTACTATGCTAACCTTAAAACTTAACCTGAGCATGCATACTCTTTATTTTCTCATATCAATTTTCATGGCATCACAAATTCATGCTTAACATGTTCATCCATCACTTCATCAAACATTGAGATAGACTACTTGCCACATTGAGCTTTTCTTCCAAGTACAGGGCTATAGCTCTCTTTCTCACTATTTTCAGAACTTCTTCTCTATATCACTCAAATTCTCTTGCTTGAAGAGTGAGGGGAGGTGAAGTAATAAGGGTGCTATTTATAGGCTTCATTAGAAGAAGAAGATCATTCAAGAAACCACTCAAACTAATAGGTTACCCAACAACTTACTTCTAGTCTTACTATTGTGAACTTGGCTAGGGTTATCATGTTGTTCTTCCCTTTTTTTTTTTTTACTTATGTCCAGTTATGGAATCTTATGTCTATCCTAGGGTGAAATCATTTACGAGTTTGTGGGGTTCAAGAATTTTCAAAAGTTGAGTAAGTTCTCGTGAACTTAGTTTGGTCATGATCGGTTCCTTTCCCTTCTTCAAAACCATCACCTAAAATCACTAGTTTCTTTTAGCTGGTTTGGTTCTAAAGCCCTAGTTGGTACAAAATTAGTTCCTTCCTTGTATAAGAAAGAGATGAGAGTGAGGGAGACATGTCTTCATGGTGGAAGAGATGAAAGAAATGTGAAGTGTTGTTGCTAGCCGAGAAGAGCCATTTAGCTTCTTCATATCTTTCTTCAATTTTCTTTTAACTCTTTGGAGACAAACAAAAGGTTTAGGTGTCAAGTGATGGCTGAAAGCCATGGTTTCTTCATCCTTGCTTGGGAATCAAGAAGATGGCGTGAGAATAGGAAGTGGTTTGGAAGAATGCTCATCATGGTGATCCAGCTAGAAGCTAGGCCTATAGTTCCCTCTTTGTTTGAGTGTTAGGGATGCAACCTACGAACTCTTCGCAAATCTGATTCTCCCCTTAAATGTCCTTAATTAGGGCTATGGATTTTCAGAATTTTCCTTCCAATCCTTGACTCAAACCGATGGTCTTACTCTAGGGGTATCCGATTGCACTTATTGATGCTTAGAATGGAGGGTTTGACATGTTGCTAGGGGTCGACATGAGTTGGCATGTTTTCATGGCTTGAAATATCATGTAAGGATCTTAGTTTGAAAGGGTGGAGCTTTAGTGACAAGTGGAAGATATAAAAACTCACATTTGATGCTAAGAGTGTCAATTGGCCAAGATAGGATCTTTTGGCTTTCCTTGTCTTTTTCTTCTTCAATCTCTTGACCAAAGACTTCGTGGGGGCCAATGGAGATCTGATCACTTGGATTTTATCATTATGTTTTCTTGGAGACAAAGCAAATGACCTAAAGAGGTGCCACCTTTGTCTATTGGATGGTGTAAAAGGTGTTAGGGTCCGGTTTGAACTCTAGTGATGTGTACTTCATGTGATTGTTAAGAATGTGTTGTCCCTTGTCCTAACCCCATGGTTCAATTTTCCAAATTGTTCAGATGGTAGGGCTAAGCTTCTTGCACACAATTTTATTCAACTAGACAAAATACATTGTGGCAGGTTTTGGAAGTATCTGAGTTGTATTGATTTAGAGTACACGGCTTGGACATGCCTTTTTATAACTATGATCTGTACTAATACTTAGCATTATCTTAGTTTAGCTAATGCTTAATCTAATTAAAGAGATAAAAATTAGGTTTCTAGATAATTTCCTTAAAAAGTCTAGTAGCCGATTGTCATCATAATCTAGTTGACTTGATCTTTGTTTTGGTTCTGGTCATCAAATTCTGAAATTTTCCTTTTGAGTTTTCTGAAATGAACTTTATGACAGCCAAGTATTCCTTTAGGTGCCACCTTGAAGGTTTGTACCGTCCAAGGTGTTGAATCCCTAAGGTAAGGGTGTGGTGCAAGTTTCTTTAAACTTGGTCTTCAAGATGGGCAACTTTGGCCCTAAGTTTGGTATGTTGGGCTAGGCTTGGGTTTGGGCCTTCCTTATTAGGCCTCAACCCACTTGGGTTGGGCTTAGGTTTGGCCTTCAATTAGGCCTAGTCCATTCAGTTTGGACCTAGCTTGTGGGCTTCTAGTTGGGCCTTGGCCCATTTGAATTTGGGCCTAAACTTGGGCTTCATATTGGGCTTTACCTTGGGCCCATTCTAAGTTTTGTCCTTAAGAGTTCGATCCTCTACCTTCTTATGGTTTAAGCCCATTTTTATTCTAACTAGGATTTTCAAGATGTTATGGGTTTGGTCCTTAAACCCACAAAGATAATAGTTCTTTTAGTCCATTCTCTAATACCCTTGTGGTTCTCCAGATGGGCTTTTGGTGGAGTGTGACAATTTAACTAGAACTTTTGATTTATTATGTTATCTATACATTAAATGGTTTAGTTTAACATATTTATCTTATGTATTATTTTTTAATATATAACTTAAGTTAATTTATTTTATAAAAAGTTATATCATAAGAAATTTGTAATTATAATTATTTGATTGAATAGTTAAATGATTAGTGTTTTAACATTTTTTTATATTAATCAAAAGATAAGAATTAAATTAAAAAAAATGATTTCTAGCTCGAGCTACTAGAGCCAGAGTCATTTGTTTATTTTTGGTTGAGCTTGAGCCAAATTTGAACAACATTAATGGTTAGCAAGACGAGTTTGAACAAGTATATTCGAGTCTTATTTGAATTTGAACAAGTAAACATATTAATCAAGTCTGTAATCCATTCTAAAATTGCTTTGTCCTCATACTTTCTGTAGAGATAAGATGAGGGGCAAATCTCCCTAACTCCATAAATTTAGCGGCGTACTGTTCTACCTTCATACAACTCTGAACCACGTTAAGAAGTTCTCGACTTATGTTGCCTTACTATAGCCGAAAATTCTTGATCATCAGATTTCCTCTTAAATCTCTCCCACGTGATCATTTCCACGTCTCTTAGTTTCATGGTGAGTAACTGCCTCTTGGTACCCCACCACAATGTTGTCTCTCCTTAATAGTAAATAACTTGCATACAATACCTTTTGTCACTCGGTGTGTAGTTGTGTCAAACGAAGCCCTTGAATCCAAAATCCAATCATCAGTCAGACTGTGAATTGCAACAAGTAGAGCATCTTTTATTTCTTCAAATACAACATTTGTTGTGCCATCCTCAGTCTTCTTTAGATTCTTGCTATCTCTTTTGAAATGGTCTGTCTTGCCACAATATGAACAAGTGATGTGATGTCCAAACCTTGACTTCTTCTGTCCCTATTCCTGGACTTTGACCTATCACGTCCCTTGCCTCAAGTGTCAACGTTCAAGGCAGACCCCCGAACCTGAGGTCTCACTAGAATATTTTTTGCACACTTCATCAATAAGAATCATATCTCGAAATCGTCTTATTTCAATTTCATCTTATCGGCAAAATTACTCACAACCATTTTCATGGTCTCCCAACTATTCAAGAATGACACCAATATGATCAATGCCCAAATCTCATAATCAAACTCAATTTCAACTAACGACAATTGATTTGTGATAGTATTAAAGTCATTTACATGTTGGGCAACAAACGTACCTTCTGACATCTTAGATTGAATAGTTTCTTGTTATTCATTGACGGTTACTCGTACATCCCAGACAAGGCCACCATAAGATATGCTGTGGTCTTTTCTTGGTATGATCTTGATAGGGTTAGCCGAATAACTCCTAGGATCTGTCGATCTAATAGGTTCCAATCAGCATCTTCCATGTTGTTCGACTTCTTCCCAAAGAAAGGAAGATGTAATCTCTTCCCATAGAGATAACCACCTATCTGCATCCTCTAGTACCCGAAGTCTGTGCCGTCAAACTTCTCGATTCTAGCCTTCACTTCTTCTCTTGCCATCGTTCTCCCTTATACCGGAGTCTTGGCTTTTGATACCAATTGTTACAAAAAACAATAATAGAAAAGTAAAGACAAGTGTCAGAATCAATCACACACGACACAAATTTTTACATGATTCGGCAACATGCCTACATCTATGGAGCTGCAGAGAGTTTTATTTAGAGGAAAACAGAAATACACTGTAGCATTACAATTTCTTTCTCTCACACACACTGTCTCTTTAGGGTTGCCTCTCTATTTTTCTTTATTATGTACCTCTCCTCTGTTCCACACACCATACAAACATATAAACATTTAGGCATGTGACGAAAACCCTAGAAAAACAATTGTGGGGTTATTTGTTTGAGCAGAGTGTTGAGTAAGTCTCGAGCAAACTCTCTGTTTGAGCCTTGCTCAAGCAAATTGTCAAACTAACTCTCTGTCTGAGGCTTGCTCAAGCAAATTGTCAAACTAACTCTCTGTCTGAAGTTCACTTGAGCGGCTTGTTGCACAAACATCGAGCAAACTCTCTATCTGAGCCTCGCTCAAGCAAACTGTCGAACTAACTCTCTGTTTGAAGTTTACTCGAGTGGCTTGTTGCACAAACATTGAGCGAACTTTTTGTCTGACATTTCTCGAGTCACAAACCAGGCTTCACAAACCCAACACATACAGTATTTCAGGTAATATTAAATGAGCAACAAATATTGTAGACCCATTTTATGTGTATTTATTTTCTACTTGAGGCTCTCAATTTTGGGCAAGAACTTGAGAAGATCATCCTAAGGTTGTGGCAAACGTTGATCATTTATTGGCATTGCCAAAAACTTCTTCTTACTGACCAACCACCACCCTTGATGGGTGTTTTAGGCATGAATCTATGATGGTAGAAGTCGTAAATTCCTCAAACTCTATTAGGTTCTTGCATTCCCAAAATAAAAATAAAAAATAAAAAAAGTTATTTTAATACCTTGGAAAGAATATTCTAACTTATCCCTATAAGCCTTCATAAATAGAATATATATATGTATATATTTATATATATATGCCAATATATAGCATCATGTTACATGCATTAGGGACTATTAATTTATTTATATTAACATGGACACCAAATTATCACCCACAACAAGAAATCAGGCATTTTCCAGCAATTTTAAAATCGGCACAAAAAAAAATTGCTACAAATATCCTTATTTGTGGTGATTTTTGTTTCACTGCTGTAATCCAACACAATATATTCCAAATGTTGATGGTGAATTTACTGTTCATTTATTTGCGGCACCTTTTGTCATCACAAATAAATTTATGACAGTTGCAGAATCTTATTTGCGACGGATAGGAAAATTGTCACAATAGATACTTTTGCGGTGAATTAATGGTTATTAGCGGCGAATAAAAAGCGTCGGAAATAGCCTTTTACAAAAAATTTTTGAAAGATTGCAGAAGACTATTTTCGGCGAATATTTTATCGCTGGAAATGAGTAATTCCAGCAATTTTTATGACCGTCAAAATTGCCCAATTTGGTTTTGCAGTGAGTTAATGTCGCCGAAAAAATGAATAAAATTAAATCCCCTGCATTCCTTTCCTTCTTTTCCCGCCACCCCCCCTCCCCCGTCTCCCCAATCCCTCTTCTCCCTAGACCCACGCTTCCATGCACAGCCGGTATGGATACATTAACAATTGGTATATCGTCAAGAGATACAAGTAGTCATGAGTAGTCATCATCTTTGTTGACCACCCATAACAATATGTGAAATGAATCATCTTATGCACGTAGGGCACACTAAATCTCTTTATATCGTAGAGTTTTTTTTTTTTTTAAAGGATAAATCAGATCGATCAATTATGGATAACAACTAAAAGTATCAAAAAGGAAATGTGTTAATCCTAAAAGTGACTATCGCCTTTAGTGGTTGGGTGACCCTGACAAAATTAAGTGAAAATTTACATATATATAAAACCGCATGGGAGGGACATGCATCTTGGAGGTACGTAGCTAGATCCCAGCACCTAGCATAAAAGGGTTAGGTGTAAGAAGATAATTTCTCATTTTCTTGTCATGCTATATATATCATCATCATGATCTTAATTTTGCTTGCTATCAATAATAAGTTAAAATACACAAGCCAATTAAGTTAATTTCGTTGATCTTATTGAATCGTACGTCTCATAGGATTCATTAATAATTGTACATTTTATAATTTTTTCCGTGAGGTTGTGAAGATCAAGATTATGAGCATCATCTCTCTCTCTAATGTCATTCGGAGGGGCATTAAGATGCGTTGGGTCCATACGTACGTGTCGGAAAGAAACCATCCAACTGCAGGAGTTGGAAAGAATCCATCAGTTGGAAAATATAGTTCGAGCGCAACTTGAAATTAAGGAGAGTACTGCGGGATAACTTACTCTCATCTAATCACAATTTGTAAAGTATGTGTTGCAGCGGCACTAGATCATCATCATAATTTCATTTGAAAGATGGATGATAATTATATGTAGGATATTTCTGTGATGTTGAGGCCAAAGTAGTGACAATATTGCTTTCTCTATGGCAAGGCGTTGGGAGATCATTTAGTAATTATTTGCTCTCTAGTTTCATTTTTTTTTTTTTTTTTCATTTTGAAGAAAATGGATACATGATTATTGGATTCAGATCATGATCTACATGAGTTCCTATATAAACTCTAGAGTTTAAAATGGGAGAAAAATAGACATATAATTTAGGCCCTTCGGCATTTATAATACTCCGATCGAGTTCTAAACTTTTCGGACAACATTAAATATTTAATAAATATTATAAGATCTACTTCATATGTCTCGATCTCACTCTCACTTTCTGTCTTAAAGTTCGGATAAAAACTCTAGAAGATCCGAACTCTAGCTAGAATATATATTTCCCTAGGCCTTTGGGCAGGTTTTACTTGTTAATCATAATTAACATCCCTGAAGAAGAGCTATAAGTTTGGATTTGATGCACTGTACGTACTTACACAGATCGTTTTACCCGATCGAAGGTTTCAGAAAAAAAATTGGAGTGCATAGAGAGAATTAAGGGTATTTATGAATTTATTATTATCGAGTTATATATAGAATTGAAAGGGGTATCGAAGTAATTTCAGCAATCATCAAATTAGTTTTTATGCTCAATTGTGGTTTGAAAAATGATTTAGGGTCAGTAAAGCTTACGAAAAAAAGCCAGTAATTAAGAGGTTATAAAGACAGCTTAAAAATATTTTCAATTACCGCTACAAAAAAACTGCTTATTAATTTACTACCGATTAATTTCAACGAAATGACTATTTACAATTAAATTTGTCTTTTGGTTGCAATAAATTGGTCACCCTTTTTCTTGTAGTACGAAGAGTTAATGCATGTATATATAGTGTGTTTTATATATACAATCCAAAGAAATGCATCCAAAAAAATTTATTTATATTATAATATGCTCCATAAGTGACAGAAAAACTATGGGAGAGGTTAATTAAGGCCGTTTGTAAAATAATTGCCACTAAAGATTTATTAGTGAAGGACACGTGCATAATATTCACTACTATATACACACCCATTATCTCTATATATTAATTCAGAATCACGTTCATTGTGAGTTTCACCAACGCTCTCTCTCTCTCTCTCTCTCTCTCTCTCTCTCTCTCTCTCTCTCTCTCTCTCATGGGTGCTTCTTATTTTGTTGGAGCAGTACTGCTACTGATCATATCTCTCTTGCACCAAGGGAATTGTGGGTGTGACTTTTACAAAGGAAGCTGGGTTCGGGATGAGTCATATCCTCTTTATGATTCATCGAGCTGTCCATTCATGGTGAAGGAGTTCAATTGCCTAAAGAATGGGCGTCCAGACAAAGAATATCTCAAATATAGATGGCAGCCTACTGGCTGCAACTTACCGAGGTAATTACCTCTCTTTTGCTCTGTCTCCTTTCTTTCGTAGCCTACATGGTTGATTGCTAAATATTGCTGCTTTTATATCCACATGATTTCACTTTCATCAGATGATTTTATATGTTCCAGATGTTTGCTAATTTTCTAGCTTATTTAAGATCGAGTTTCTGGATTGTTTCAGTGCCCTTTTCTCGGGTGCATGAAGCTGGTCGAGAAACATTCCAGCTTTCTGCAACGCATAACTAAGATTTTTGTTATAATTAAGTTCTTATATTTTTGGGCTTTAGTCTCCCTCGCTCTCATAAATGTCAATTTATTAATTTCGATTGAAAGAGACAGTACGTACTTATAAGTAATTCAGAAGAAATACAATATTGTTATAATGGAAGTATGTATATGTTGATTTAGAGGCTAATATATATATATATATATATATTTATGTTGATATGATTAACTTCTGGCTGACCGAAGGCAAAAGTACGGTGTCATCCATAAATTAATAGATAAATCACATAAAATATAAATAAGAAAAGATACATAGATTTATATAATTTGTCATAAAGACCTACGTCCAATGGTTCTCTGAGTGAAAAATCCACTCGAACAACCAAAAGTCGTCGTAGTCTTTTATGTTGAATTACGTAAATCTTTGTCTCTATTTCTTTATTTACGTTTTACATATTTTATTAATTATCATTTATTCTATGGATAAGTATTCGAACACCATTATCAACGTCCTAATCGCCATTCATGGACCATTCGACCGTATTATTTGGCTCCGGCCACGTTGGACAAATGCATCAACATATATATATATATATATGTATATATTCGTGTCATGATGTGCATGCATCAAACGAGGCTTGATTCTTGATTTCTTATAATAGAGACAAATTTGTTCGAATATCTTAAGACGTTGCTTTCATCCTCACAAATAATTAGCAGTGAAACAAGAAATTAGAAAGAAAGAAACAAGACAAAAAAAATTAAATGGTTCACATGCAATTTAATTTGTTGATGATGTAGATTCGATGGTCGAGAGTTGTTGAAGAGGCTGAGAGGGAAGAGCATAATCTTTGTGGGGGACTCGTTGAGCATGAACCAATGGATGTCACTCAATTGCATGCTTCATACAGCTGTACCAGAGGCAAACTACACCTTACTCAGGGCTTTTGGATCAGATATCTCCACATTCACTTTCCTGGTTAGATTTGATTATCATTTTCTAACCTCTTCTCGCTTTTACTACATCTATATATATTTCTGTCGGTGCATATTTTTTAAGCCAACCATGTCTAGTTTGGCTACACACACGCCAAAAAAAAAAAAAAAAAATTGTTTAATTTATGGATTACTAGTGCGGTGAATTAATGTGTGATCGACGCAAATAACAAATTAGCACATAAACGACAACCTTTCGCCATCCGATTGCAAAAACAAAAACAACACCTTTTGATCACCGTAAAAATCACGTGCCATCATATTGGAACAAAATTCATATATGTAGCTGCCAAAAACCATGCATATAGCGCCATATTAATTAGTCGCTGTCAAAAACCATATATGTTGTAGTGATATATATACATATATATATATATATATATATATTAGTTCTCGTATAATTAATTCAATACAACAATTAATATTAATAGTTAATTGTTTTGTGCAAATTAAAATGCAGAGGTTCGCTTATATATAGTAGAAATTTATAGCACTATAAAAAAACTACTTATTTACGGACAGTTATTTTCAACAAAATGATTATTTTTAACTAAAATGAGTCTGTTTTTATCGCAAATAGTCATTTTTGTTGCAAAATGATCACAAATATCCGTTTTTCTTGTAATGTAGTGCCCGTAATGTTTTTGTTAATTATTTAAAAAAAGAAATCGTGTAATTTTGGTTGTTGTTTTGGAGTCATATTGGAGCATAGGTCTAGATTCGTTGCTTTGGAAAGGCTGGCGAATTAGATATATATATGTATATATATATATATGTGTGTGTGTGTGTGTGTGTGTGTGTGTGTGTGTGTTTAGGCATATATACAACGCTACGTACGTACCCATTCATATTATGAGGGTGGGTAGCACGCCTAATTGAACATCTTTCTTTCAATGTATTGGAGATAATTCTAAGGCGCGCGCCTTTGTTTTCATTTTGAGGTTGATTCTAATAATAACGAAAACGTTTTATCAATAAATTTATTTTCTTTTATATTAGAAACAATGTTGAGTACTCTACTTACCAATGACCAATAAACAACGTAATACAAATTTTGGGAATAACAAATAGAATATGTGTATAAATAAACCCATCGATATATCCATCAGCATCATATATATAATCTTACTTTAGACTGAGTGACACCGCGGGTACTCTATATATATGAAATCAAGTAATATCATGTGTGTATGGTTTGATCTTGCTCTCTCCCGCTTGCTCTTTAAGAAATTCCCGGCCAATCTTAAATTATCTCCATAGAGAATATATGTATCTTAACTTTGAAAAAGGTCGCCACACCGTTTCGACGTCAAAAAAATAAAAAAATAAAAAAACTAGCGGTTATAATGTGTGTTACATCTTTCTTTCTTTTTTTCTTTTTTAATAACAGGTCAAACTTCATTGATAATAAAGATTATAGACATTTATCAAATCATATGATTTGAGAAAGATAGTCTGGAATATATACAATCCTCTCAAATCTCACAATCCTCAACATTTCATGCATTCTTAGCAAGTTTGTGAGCTGCCAATATATGAGTAAAAGAGTAAGAAATAAAACAACTCTTAAGCCTTTTAACTTCTGCAAATATAGAAATATTATAGAAATGGGTGAATTGAAAAATGAGGAATAATGGTACCCCTAATTTTTACTATTTATTTTATTTTATTGATGTGACACTATAATGTGGTGCTACGCTGACTTATTAAAAATAATTAAAAAGAAAAAAGAAAAAGATAAAGATAAATGAAATATAGAATTTAATTTATAGTCTTCATCTTTTTATATTTTCGAATCTAATTTTATTTTGAATATATATTTATAAAAAATTTTAATTAGCACGTTAAGGAGCGAGGAAAAGTAGAATTCATCATCATATAATATAAGACTACATTAATTCATAGGAATACAATGTTAAGCTGTCGCTTTACCGCCACGCTTTTCTAGTCGATATTGTACGGAAAAGCATTGGGAGGGTTCTTAAACTGGACTCGGTCGATGAAGGCGCCAAGGTATGGAATGGAAACGACGTACTGATTTTCAATTCATGGCATTGGTGGACTCGTACAGGAAGAAAACAACGGTACGTAGCTAGCTAGATATATTTATCAATACATTTAAGACGTACTATTTTTATTTTTACTTTTCGTTCATGCATGCAATATTAGTACGACGTACTCCATATATTTTGCTCGAGTAATTAGTTTTAGATCAAATTGTTGCAGATGGGATTTTTTTGAAGAAGGAGGTAAGACATACAAAGATATGGAACGTTTGGTTGCATTCGAGAAAGGGTTGAAAACGTGGGCT
Source organism: Pterocarya stenoptera (assembly GCA_003123785.1). Lineage (NCBI taxonomy): Eukaryota > Viridiplantae > Streptophyta > Magnoliopsida > Fagales > Juglandaceae > Pterocarya > Pterocarya stenoptera. Next base: position 105,400 of record QEOT01000192.1, read on the forward strand.
AAATGGGTTGACACAAATGTCGACCCTATGAAAACCAAGGTCTTCTTTCAGGGTGTTTCTCCAGATCATTCAAAGTAAGTACTCTATAGAATATATAGCTTCCTCTTAGGGGTGGAACGGGTATTGGTGGGTCCGATTTTGTACATTTTTTAGAATTGAACTAGTATACACCAGTTTTAAAAATTTAAGAACTAATACTGAACCGATTCACTACCAAAACTGAAACTTTAGGTTTTTCCCGTTTCAGTCCAATTTTTTCGGTTTTACAGATTATCTATATTAGTAAAACTTTGATGTTTATATATACTACACTATTAGTCTATTTATATTATTTTATAAATACATTATTTTATAATAATTAACACGTACTAGCTAGTATAGAATTGAATATAACTATAGTCTATATAAGTTCTAGATTTTTTATATGAGTATATATAATCAAACGTGTAAAAATATATTTAAAAAAATATATATAAATATACACTATAATTTATTATGCCAAAAATGAATTTATCATTGATATATATATATATAAGTAAGTTTATATTAATAACTCAATATTAATGTTTATGTTTAAGATTAAAATTTGATGTTATCAAGTTATTTTTATATTTTAAGATTAAGATTTATATGTTATATAAATTAGCAATTAATATATAATATATAATATAATATAAAAAATTATAAAGATATATATCGGATCGGTTCAGTTTAAATAATATATTATAATATAAATTATAATATGAAAATCGGTAACGTACCGGACCGGACCGCTTACAAACCGGTCCAGTCCGATTCGATTCAATCAATTTTCCCTTTTTTTTTTTTTTTTTACACCCCTTCGCCCTCCAAAACGAAAATGATCATTCTCTCGTTATTTCAATTAACATTTTCCATTTTCTTGGGAGAATAAGTAATTCTAATAATAGCGGATTATAAACACCTTGCTTTTTTCTCTCTGGCAACTCTTACCCTACAAAATTGGGAAAACTAGTACATAGGCAATAACCAATACGGCATTTTTGTCCAGTACGAGTAACATGACTCATTGTAGATTGTGTTTCGTAAAAATTTTTAGGAAATCATTATCGAACCAAACTCATTAATTTGCTAACTACAGGGGAATTCTCCATATATAGAAAACATAAAAAGCACTATTCGAAACAATACAGCTCTCAGGCTAGAGTGCTAGAGTGCCTCTCAACCTCGAGTAGAGACTATTTTTTATTTTCAGTCTAAATGGAAAGCATGCTTTTGAATTGCAAATTTATTTGTAAAGATTTTTTGAATTTTTGTATGTTTTATGGAATCAGTGGAAGCTCTTGGGGGGAAGCAAGTACAAATCAATGTGAAGGACAAGCACAACCGGTTGCTGGTTCAAATTATCCAGGAGGTCCACATCCTGCAGAGCTAGTGGCAGAGAAAGTTATAAGGACTATCTCGAGGCCAGTCCACTTGCTCAAGGTTACGACCCTATCACAGCTACGTAAAGATGGACATCCGTCATTCTACCATGGGCACGGCCGCGCTCACAGGCTCATGGATTGCACCCATTGGTGCCTAGCTGGGGTACCTGATACATGGAATCAACTCTTATATGCAGCTCTTATTCAGAATTAGGACATTCACTATTTTTGCCACCATTAATAATGTTGTTTGAGAAAATACCAATAATTGTGGAATCTTTGACGCATTAATAAATAAATCTCACATGAACGCTATGATTTTTTTTTTTTTTTCCCTTTTTTTCTTCTTTTCTTCCAAGATTTTTTTTCATGATGTTTGCATGCTTGAGCGCAGTTAGTGCATAAATACCATTCATCCAAAAAATAATGGTTGTGCAACAATAATAAAAAAAAAAAGGCATTTAATATATAGAAATGTGCCTTGATCCAAATAAAGGTATGGTACTTCCAATAAATCCAACAATTATTATCTGAGCTATATATACCAAAAATTGAGTATGTATAATTGAGCTATCATCACATAAAGAGAATACAAACTAATGCAGCAATTAGAAAAAATCTCGCTTTTCATCTTTATCTTTCCTTATCCCAATTTTCACAATTATCATTATTCACTGTTCACGGTATTCTTGGTATTTTGTAATCTGCATGTATGGTTCCCCCCTCCTCCCGAATGGGTTGTGCGCCATTTACCCCCCTTCATCATCTAGGCTTGTCCTCGCATAGGTTAGTGGTCTCCAGCCATAGGGTATGCATTCTCACAAGGACTACATCCTCACACTACAACATAACCCAGTTTTTTAGGCGCCTTATTATCGTCGAAATAAGGGCAAAAATCGTGGCAAAATGACTTAAGCCACGATTTTTCCATCACAGGCCAAACGTCACAAAATACGCTTGACATATGCTCTGTTTCTCGCCGAAATGGAACCACCGCATGCAACATGCGATTTCCGTCGAATTGCATGCTGAGAAAGTCAAGGGTCATTGCTGCCACTATTGCCTTCCACTGAATCCCTTTGTGCACCACAAAATCCCATGGGTATTCTCTGCGTTGGGTTGTTCGTCGAGGCAAAGTATCTACATCTTAGTGATTCGAGGTCTGCCAGTAACGTTTGTGGCAGTGTAATCGACTGCGGGAGAAAATGAAGTCTGCAATGCAAAAGCCCACTTGTGGCGTTTCCCCAAATCACAGATATGTGATTCCCAGGTACGGATTATTAGGGTTTTTCGTGGCTATGTGGATGAATTTACCGGTGTTTTTATTTTCCCCCATGACGATTGTTGTGACTATGATACATAAAATTTGGATCTTGTAAATTTATCTGGGTTAATTAGTTGATAATTTAGGCATATTGTTGTTTGATTAGTATGAAGTTTTTAGAGTACTCTAAAAAATTGCACTAGTGCAATTTTAGGTCCAATATTTGAGAGCGCACACTCTCAAATGGACCTAAAATTTCAGACATGAGTCTGTGGAAATTGGATCTCCCAATTGATGAGATTCATGTGATTACAAATGACATGAATACCTCATGAGATTGTGCATGCATATTGGTTTCAGATCATGATTTGCGCTGCATGGAACTAATTTGATCAAGATTTTTTCTGACACTTACATGAGAAACTCATTTCTCTGTTTTGAAAATCCAATGGGTTTGCACATGATGGGGTTTTCAAACACATAGAGACACACATATATATATGATGCTGATAAAATATATTGGAATAACGTTGACCCTTGCATTTGGTTTTTTGCACATGATAGAGCTTTCACATCGTATATATGAAACCAGTGAAATGTATAGCATTATGGCAGTAAATTGCATACAAAACCATTAGACTACCAATCATTTAAGAAAAGATGCAAATAAGACTTGAAAATCTATATATAAACTGTCTACAGTCTGTCATTCATCTCAGCTAGAAGTTACTCTTTAAAATTGCATAGGTTATAACTTAGTTTAGCAAACATCCCACAATGCATCCATACTTGTTATATCAACATGCCAGCAGCCCTACTATCTCTACATATACATGTACATACTACACATAGGAATTTTTACACTGAAAATTTGTTTGGGGTATTGGCCAACACATCCAAAAAAACTCTTGGCTCTTGGAAGGTGAATTGACATGTTGCAATACAAATGAGTTGACATAAAATCAGACCATAGCATGCATTCCTGCATAACCACCAACCTAGAATAAGTTATTAAAATCCCTATACGATTAGCAGTTTGGTTAATGTTAAATCATGCATCATGCAGTACTTGCATAGACCAAACTCCCTGAGAAAAAGGTGTCATTTACACTTCAGCTTAAAATAGGCTACAAAAATCCCTCCATCACCTTCAATTTATGTCTCATTTTTCCTTCATTTAAACTTAGTGTTTCAGATGGGATATATTTGTGGTTCAAATGTCAAAGTTCAAGTTGATGGTTTATATACAAGCTAAAAAAGATAGGCATTTTCCTAATCCATATTATGATGACATTTGAAGCTGGTGGTTTTTGTGTACCTTACGTTGATAGGGCCATGAACAACTTCTTCAATTCCCACCTTGCCTGGAAGTCCAATCAGTTCCATATATGCCCCTGTAGCTCGAGAACCCTGTTGGACAAACAAGCTAAGTTCTTTTAAACTTTGGCTTTACACAATTTCAGAAAGAATATTTTTCTCTAAGTCACTAGAGCACTATAACAATTGTTCTATGAGGAAACACTTGTCTACAAATAAAAGTATTAAAGCAAATACACAGTGCAATAGATTATAATTTAAATTGGAATCTGGCCAATATAACTGGAACCTATATTTTTTAATAGCATGCATTCAATATTAGGGTCATAATTTGTATTCATGTAGTAGGTCAATCATACCATATTCTGAAACTCATTGCAATATTGATTTAACATAGTCTACACCATGTTATATATAGAAAGTGCATCTTGAACAAACAGCGAAAAATAGAAAAATTTAAGATAGGAAAGCACTTTGTTTCTAATAAAATTGGAAAACACTGAATGAGTAATATATGACCTGTCAAAGTTGGTTAACCACAATTACGAGATTAAAATATATTTGATCCCTCCCTCCCTTTTACACTTATAAAATATCATGTACTACTTTTGAGATGAAAACAAATTAAAACTGTGTTATGACCAGCAGCAACATTTCTTTTACTGCATTTATAATAGAGCAAAAAACTACATTACCTCCCATGCATCCTTCACCCTTTCCAACATAAGTACAATACAACACCATATAATGGACAAAAGTATTATTGCTAGTACCTCATCTTCCCCAAGACAACTTCATCAAAAAGGTAAGCAAAAGATGTGGGTCAAAATACAAAAGTAGGTACTGCTAGCAAAAATAGGATACTTAAGGAACTGCAGTTTGAGTCTCTCTCGTAGACTCTAATTCTGTCTCCACTTCTGACATTCTCATGTTTACACGTGTCTCATAATCTTGCATAAGCTCCCTCATAGCCATGAAACCACCTTCAATCTCTTCAAGTCGATTTTGGTAATATTCTGCATTTTTCCTATTTTGTTCATTTTTCTTGGCAAGCCGTTCATACTCCTCGTTAGATACTCCAGGTACTTTACTCGATTCAGACATAACAGAGTGGCCTAACCCTCTGGAATACCCTGGTCTATATCCCAAAACCTTCCTAAATATGTGTGTTGTTGCTTCATCTGTGCGAGCCTCTGGATCTTTGGCATTCATCTTTTCAACCATCTGATTTTGTGGGATGAAAAACTCAAGTTAAATTTATAGTAGATAGCTAGTACCATAGTTTAAACAAATATATGCTCACATAATTGTCTTCTGCAGTTGGTGTGATAAATCTCCCATTTTTGTTTGACCAATGCACGTCTTTGTAGGTTATTACGGCATCTCCGACATGGACACCTAAAGGTAGTTCTTCCAGAAGCATGGACTTTTGCCATTGTGAGTAGATTATTAATCCCTTCATCGTATTCGCATGAGGTAAACTTGTTTGGCACGTGCATCCAAGTCTTGTCCATTTGAACCTCAATCGATTAAGGAAGTAGAATGAAACCTTAAGCAGAACAATGAAATAATTAAGCTAGTTTGCTACAAACTTCTTCATTAACCAATATCAGAATAAGGAAATTAATGGTTTCAAACACCCTGATAAAACTATATACACATCACTGAAAATGGGTTGTTTTTGACTTATTTCATACTCCAGCTAATATACATGAGTTTAGTATCATATTCATTCCATATAAACAAACATTGGTATTTGTATTTGGGGAATGCATTATGACCAAATGGCCATCATAATAAATATATTTAAAAGTGTCATCAAATGTATATAAATATATCTATATAGGGAATTATTTGATTTCCATATATGTATGAAAGGTGTTAATTGCCATTGTGTTGACACTACGTATTAACAAACCACTCAAGTTTATGTATTGTTAAAGCAGGGAAACAAAGTATAAGAAGCTATTAGCCAAAGAAAAATGAATACTTTAATTATTTCACCGTATATAAAGCATATCAAAAGGCGTAGAATTTGTTGTTAATTGAAGTTGCTTGTGCACCCAAAGGGAAACTTACATGCCAACTGCATATCACCAAGAAACGCATGCAAAAACTTGATGACCACATTAGTCATATAACCCCCCTTCCTCTATTTCAATGTGAATGAAATTCTTTTGATCACATTGGAAACAATCAATTCATCAGTGGCCATGCACAAAACACAATTCTTTACATGGGTTTAATGACAATTCATCGATAGTACTTCACATTCATAAGATCTTATGTCATCTAGATATCTTTGGCAAGAGTATAGATCTATGATACAATCAATATCCCTCAATTTAAATTAGTATCAACATGGTCTAAATTATCTCAAATATTGAGTCAATAGTTGGACAAATTGCTTCAAAGAAATTGGCCTCTTTCAATCGTGTGGGAAGATATTGGAAAACAGTACTAGAAGAAATGGGTCCATCTGTGTACAGACCCATTTACATTGAAGGAGATCAGAGCTTACTGTAGGAGAGAGGAGATTAGCAGGAGGAGCTTGTGCAAGGGCTGGTATGGCGAGATGGTGGGGCTGCCGAATCACGGTTGGGCAATCGAATCACTGTGGGGCAGCCTAGGGAGAGAAAGGGTCTGAGTGAGAGTTAATATAGAGAGAGAGAGAGAGAGGATCAAGATCAGATCAAATGGAGGAGAGAGAGGCTGAAGGAATTTTACCGGCGAGGAGGCAACAGCGCAGCAGCAGCCTCTCGGTGGCAGGAGCGGCGGAACCAATATTAGACCAAAGGGACCAAAACCATCACGGAAGCGAACGAAAAATTAGGCAAGAAATTACCCGGGTACAATGGAGCCATTCCTATTTTTTTTCCATTATAAACAAATCTAGTTGCGGCGATTTTAGTCTCGCCGCAATAAGCCATTAGAATACTCTCTGTTTTCATTGGGAAAACAATTGATTGTAGCCTTTTTTGCGTCAATTAAAATCGATGTAAAAGAAAATATTTTCGCCACAATAGATTACTCTTTTGCGTCGATATTTTTTGCCACACATATTTTCGCCACAATGTTTTTTGCTACGATTATATGTACGCTAAAAATTATAACACTAATTTGCGGCACATAGTTTTCGCCGCAAATAGTATATCATGCGACGGGTGCACAAAGCTTCGAATATTGCTCCTATGTTTGCTGCGAACTTAATTTCAGCACTTATATTTCACAGAAAAAACAGAAAGTTTGCAGCACGGAAAGAACTTGACGGCCAATATATGGATAACTGTAATTGATTGTTTGTTGCGACCAAAGCTAGTCGCCGGAAATAAAAAATGCAGCAAAAAACATTGTTTGTTGTAGTCTCAATTGGATGTATTGTATTATTCATAATCAGATATAGTACTAATCTCAGGACTATAGCATCTTTAGTTGAGTATTTTAATTATACAAATTGACCAACACTGTCTCAATAATTCCATCAGCTTGCTATCAGGACAAGCTTAACATATTGGCATTTGTGAGAGCATGTAAAACTTAATGAGTGACAAAAAAAAAGGACATAAATTTGCCAACTTTAATCATTTTCAGTTATTCGAATAAATAATATACAGATGCCGGATTGATAAGTAATAATAAATTAAATATCAAGAAGCAAATATTGTTCAAACAATTTGTCATGAATCCAAAACAAAATTCAATAAATAAATGGTTAGTCAAATCCATAATATAATAAATAATAATGAACAAATAATCCACATGCTTGTTCATAAAGAGTCCTGCTAGGGAGGACGTTGAGGATTCCTATCGAGAAGTGCAAAATGCACTTGTGTTTATTTCAATCACTTTTAAACCCCTTTAAAAATTTAAAAAATAAAGAAAAAATTTACAAACTTATTTAAAAACACTTCCTTAACCAATAAGTAAAAAAGAAGAAGAGATAATCAGTAGCTTTTGTTGAGATGCATCCTCGGTGGATGCATCATTTCCAATTCATAAAACTAGCACAATTCCCACTTACACAAGTGACGATATTTTTCCTATCCTTTTATTTTTCGTTTTTCTTTCTTTTTCTCCATTTCTTTTCTCTGCGGGCTTTGCTTCCCTCTTTCTTTCTTTTTCTTTTCTTCACTTTCTTCTTTCACTCTCTCCTTCTTCATTTTGCTCTCACTCTTGCCCTCACATTCTCTCATTTTCTCTTCATTCTCACCTCCTCCCTTCCTCTTTTTTTCTTCTCTCCAATCATCTGCTTGCTTTGTGCCACACACTATTTCCTCAATCACTATAATTCTCTCTCTTTCACTCCCTCAATTGCTTATGCATCTTTCCCTATTTAATATTTATAGGCAGGTTTAATCGCCTTCACCACAACAAGTATATATATATAATTGGAGGGGGGGTGGGGAGAAAGTAAGTAAGAATAAGTAAGTAGAAAGTAGTGACAATAAGAAGAAGTGACAAGAAAGAAAGTAGTGATTATATAACTGGAGTTCAAAGGGTAGGTAACTGGAGTCAGAAGACCAGATAACTGCAGTGATAGTGCAAATAAGTAAATAAAATTAAGTAAATAACTAAATATTGGGACCAAAAAACTAGAGTCCAAAGGGACCAGATGACTGGAGCATAAGTTGTAAGTAAGTAGTAAATAATTGAAGTAGGAAGAAAGTAAGCCAAATAAAATACTCAAAATACTCACGAATTTGCAATTGAAACAGTTGAGGTTCTTCATTTCAGATGAACATTAATACATGAAAATATTTGAGACATATAAAGGAAGAGCAAGAAATCAGGATAAGAGAAGGATTCTTAGGCTCAGAAGCTCCAAAGGGTTCTCCAAAAAAAAAAAAACATAGTTGTGTCTTTCAACAAAGTCAAACACCCTTGTATAGGCAAAGCGGTAGATTACTAGTATAATGAACAATAATGAATAGTAAATTTGACTTTTTAAATGTTCATTTGACCATGAAAAAACTACTATAAGGAGGGATCTAAGTAATACTTTAATCAGCAGGAATCTCTAATTTTACAGGAACCAGTAGTGGGAATCAATGAGTCTTTAGCAGGGGTCTTCAATATTTTTATTAGCTTGTACTAGAGTCAATAATTTCATCATTCTTGAATGGGGTTTCAATAACTGGATAGTCTTTAGCAGGGGTCTTCAATATAGTGTTAAACACCCCCAACAATAAGCAAAGGATGTAAACATGTTTGTAAAGCTTCCAAATCAGTCCAGAGACCCCAAAGTTCATAGAGAGAGCACTTGGCATATACAAAGGTGAGAAGCACTTTGATCCCATTTATAGCCACCCAACCCGCGATCATTTGGTCCGACATACTCACTACATCAAAATCGTCATTTTCATTCCACATCACCTACACTTTACCTCTCATTGCTTCATTCGAGCAATAATTTGGGAACTCTAAGAATTGTGCAAAACGAAACATAGACTCTTCCTGCATGAATGGTTCTGAAATGGCCAACATAGATATTGAATATTTCCTTACCAAACTCCTCAAACACTTCTTTGACGTGCCTATCCCTCGCATGTTCCACACCAACATTGTTGTACTCATAGATTAAGTTTTGAGTGACGGGTAATAACCCGTTGGGACTGCCTTACTCCATTGCTTTAGGACTCGATTAAAGGAATTCTGGGTTGAGACAATTCACCTTCCGAATCATAACCTTTATTTGATGCCAAACCATTTACTCTATTCTCATCCTCATATGCCAATTGGAAGTGCTCAAGATCCAACTCAGTCTTGGGCATCACAGATTGATTTTCCTGTTCCAGAATTTCAGACACCATATTCAACTGTCCACTCATGTTATCCTGAGGCGGAATCAACTCATCTTCATACCACCATGCATCCTCCTCTGGATGAGGTTGGACATTTGTTACTGGAACCAAGGCATGTGAGACAACTTCTATAAACTCCCCTTCCTCTACCACAGTGTTCTCCCTCGCCCCCTCTACTAACACTAATGGATCCAGCCCTTCCGTGATTGGGTTTTGCCCATGTGTTTCAATATAAAATCACCACATCACCCTACACTCTTCCTCACAACTCCATCTTAACTTTTTTTTGATGTTCACTCTGTTCTACCTCCTCCCAAAACTGGACCTCATCCACCACCATTTTTCCTTTTTTTTTGTTTTCCGTTTCATGCTGACTCACAAAGCCATCTTCAACCACCTCTAGTATGATTGTTTCAACCTGTTTGTCTTCATCCCTCTTTTCTTTCCAAACCTGTCTTTTTCCTTTCGGTTTCTTTGGTATGTTTGCCTCCACATTCACAATTCTGGCCTTTTCTCCCCATTCCTATAGACTACCATCATATGTCCTTGTCTTTGGCATTTTGTGCAATAAAATCCCTATTTCTCATATTTTGCTTCTTGCCAAATTTTCTTTGATGCAGAAAGCATAATCGAAAATCTCTGGATAGGCTCCTCCGACAGGTCAACCTCGACACAGATACGTGCGCCTCTAGTTTTCTTAAAGTAGCATTTTCGGCACCCATATAACGTCCAAACCGTGATGCCAAGATTTGGAGACAGTCTTTTCTATACAGGTGTACCGGTAAACCAGGGAAAAAGATCCATTGAGGCGCCAAAGACGGTTCTGCATTTAGATCAAAATCCTTGGGCCATCAAAACAAACGGAATGAACATCCATTGATGACATGCCCTTCTCTCGCCCAACCATGCACAAAATCACGTTCGTTGGACATTTGGATCAACACATGTCGATCATCCATAATGCTTACTATTGGAATTTCCAAAAGGCCCCAGGACTTCACCACTATCAACTAAATTGTATCTATAGGTAGTCTCGAACATATAAACTTAAGAACTAGAGCCAACCTAATATCTTCTGCAACTTTAGAAATCTCTAGTTCTGTGAAAATAAAACCAGGTTTACTATCAATGTCAGCCGGGTAATGCATATGCAATTTGAACGTTGAATTCTCACGTGACTTAGACACCATATTTGCATAAGAGATCTTCTCTTTAGGGTCAAGGGGTCCCTCCGATGAGTGAGTCACTAGAGGAGGCGGAGGTACTGCCATAGGCGAACCCTAGGCGCTGAAATCAAGAAAACTGCCAGGAAAGGAAACTTTGAGAGTTACATAGCACTCAAAAAAAGAATGTCTCTACATACATATACCTTTAAACATTAATACTTAACATACTTTTATAAAGCATTATTTCATTCTTTTTCATTGTATAAAAGAACATTTTTCATAAAGGGTTTTCATTTTCATTTCATATAATTTAGAAAACTCTACAAGAGTATGAACACAATAATTACCTGAACTCTATGCTATTTTCATTTTCATATAGTCCATTCATGTGCATGTCAGACGGCAACATACATGCATACATAACATTAACATCATTTTCTTTTTCTTTTTTCTTTTTTTTTTATAATGAGAAGAGATCACATGTCCAAGAGTGATTTCGGCCCATTTTTATTTGAAAAAAGTCTCACTTATGGCGGAGGAATACCATGGCAACATCCAAGATCCACAGGATTTACAAATATTCAAATCATACCATCCCATGAATCAATGACCAAACCAAGGAACAACCAAAACCCAAAGTAAACCAACCAGGACATTTAAAACGAAAAGAACGAAACCAACCTAAACTTAGAAGTTACATAATACTACCATTTACTTAAACTTCCTTCACTTAGACATACTCTATCATCAAAGTCCATCCTTCATACTTTCCTTTATCACTGTTCTCTAAATTCTCAAATCCATAGCTTGGGACCCACTTGAGGTCACCTTTCCAACACATGGCATTCTATTTCAAGTTCTTATCCTTTAAAGTGAACCTCCTGGTTCACTTTAAAGTTTAAGACACACTATCACCTTCATCATACCTTTCCTACCAAACTATTCATTCTGATGCATAACTTGAACCAACCAAATTATACAACTCAACCCTAATCAAAATATAAATCTCTTCCTCCATTCATGCATAATCTAATCAACACTTCATCACAATCCAAACCAAGCATAATAGACAACTTTGAACCAACCTTGAGGCTTAAACATCGTGTACTCATGTTTAGGACAGACTATCCATTATAAATGGTAAATCTGTCCAATACATGAGTACAACCAATTTATTCATGTACCTTACCCTTTCTATCGCCTAAGATCAACATATAGTTTACCAACACGTCAACTTGTTTTTTTAAGCTTCCTAACAGCCAATACAATCCCAACTAACACATCATTTCACACCGTACATCTGAATTACATCGCTTATCCCAACACTTCACATGACATACACAACATACAACCACATCGTCCACTACACAAAATCCTGTCACGTCACATGGTTCACAACCACCTTCCAAACTGCACAGTGATCCCATCACTTAACACAACAAGACCACATCACAACTTCACATTTAATCCAATCACTTCACAACATACCGCCATATCACAATTACATCACATTGCATAACAACCCTGTCACTTCACACTACTTATAGCCACAACAAAACTACACAACGATCCCATCACTTCACATTCACAGTTCACAATACAACATATTTCACAATACACAATATTCCATCGCTTCACATCATACCACCAATTACAACTACACAATCTCAGTTTCACAAACATGGTAAATTATTGAGGTAAAGAGACATAAATTATATCATGGTTAGGGGCTGAAATCGTTGCGTGCTGCTTACTGTCTAGTGGTCTTGTGGTGGTGGCTACGTACGTGCAAGGAGGGGTTAGTTGAGGCTTGGTGGTCACTGCCGTGACTATGGGTGTGCTACTGACCCGTGTGGTTGAGCATGGAGGCTTGGTGCTCTGTTTTTGGTGCAGGGCATTGATGGGGCTATGGTAGAGGCTGGTCGTGGACAGTGGTGCTGAGCTGAGGAGCAGAGGATTGTGGTGGTCCTTGGTGGATGGTTGAGATTCCCACTCTCTAAGGTGGCAGTACATGGCTAGGCAGGGGCGTGAGGCCATGTGGCACAACTAAGGGAGGTAGTGGATTGGATGTGGGTGGTGGCGGCGGCAAGGTCGCGTGGTGGAGGGAGAAACCGAGAGATTCTGCAAGGGAGAAAGAGAGAAGGAACACTGGTGGCTGGGGAAAGTAGTGGAAGACGATGGCTGGTAACTGGCGGTGCCGTAGGCGGCTCTGGGTGGCAATGACCATGACTAGAGGCGGCACACGACTTCGTTGGGTGGTTACCGTGAGAGAGATAGAGAGAAATAGAGGGAGTGAGATTCGAGGAGGAAGAGAGAGGGAGGTAGTTAGAGAGAGGAGGGGGTGGTCATAGAGGGGCTACTCACGGTGGCGCCCGGCAGCGAAGCCCAGCCGAGGGATATGAGGGGGTGGTTGGCCGGCGACGACTTGCTCGCGAAGTGGGTGCCGCTGAAGGCGGCGGCACGGGCTTGGGTTGCAGTGGAGCCAAGGGATCATGTGTAGGGGTTTCGGCTGGGGGAGAAACGACGCAAAGGGGAGGGGGTGAGAGAAAGAAGAGAGGAAATTCGGGCCTTTTAGGGGATTTAATCATAGCCCTACATCTTGGGGTCCCTAATCTAGATCCAACGGTGGAGATAAATCCAATTAAAATAAAAGACAGATAGAAGTAAAGAATAGAAATAATTGCAAGGGAGATACACTGAGTTTTAAACCAACTTTTATTCTTGATCTGAAAATAAGAATGTTCATCATAAAATAAAATGATGAGTTTAATGAATATTTCTAAGAGAAATAAAAGCGTCTAAATAAATAAAGGTTTTAACATAAAATAAAATGGTGAATTTTACATAATATTGCTAAAGATATAAAATCATTTAAATAAAATAATTTTTAAAAATTATATTATTTTCGGGACTCCAAAAATATAAAGAGGCTTACTTTAAAAATAGGTTTGGTTCAATAATGCTAAAAATATCCCATTTAAAATAATTTTGGACATTGAAAATATTTTAAGGATTTTAAAATACTCGGTTCACTTTAAAAATCATCTGCTAAATTTTAAACACAAATTTGAGATTTAAAATGCAAAGACGAGACTTGTGACCAATCGAGAGAAAAATGAGCAGTTAGTCACAAATGTTGTGCCATGTCAATCACTAATTACCTATTGCATATCTGCATTATATCTACTACATGTCATTAAAATTTCAGTAATTATGCTCCGATTGGATTTATGCTGAAATTGGGAAAATTGAGAACTTTGCTGTCAAAGGATTATTTTGTGGGTGCGTGTGTATCATAACTCCAAGCTGAGATTGAGCATTATCTCGGTGAAGCTCCTATGGTCACTCGGGAGGCTGTTAAACTAAGTGACATCCCTTGGGTTGTCGCCAGGCAACAATGGACTCAGGTGAGATGGTAACGCTCCAAGTTGATTGTGTTGCCTCTCTACTAGTAGAGGCTAGAGGATGCCTACTCACGTATGTGTCAGGCGCGGGGTTAGGTATTACTTGTTATGAAGTCACACGCATAGTCGTTACCGGTGGTGTGATGAAGGGAGCCAGAGTATGTAGATGGACCATTGGTTTGTAAACATTATAATTCTCTGAATTTCCCATTTTTGCATGACTTCATATTTTTTGACACACATGCTTGTATTTTGGGTGCTAGTTTTGGTTTCACTTACTAAGATTTTGCAAAATATCACTATGGTGTTTCCACTTGCGGTTCCGCTTTGCGAAACCATAGACTTTGATGTAGAGGACGTTTATGAGCTTGGAGGTTCGACTCTGCCCGAGGAATGAAGACTTGGGGGCAATTTTTCCCCTATGTTAAGTGTTATTAGTTGGTTTAATTTTTAAATTAGATGACTGTATTATTTAAATTCCTGAGTTTGGAAGATCGGTGGTTTATGGATTTTGTTTGGTGATGTAACTTTAAATTTTGGTATTGATAGAATTCTTGACTGTCCTTTTATTTTACTCTTGCGAATTAACTGAACACTATTATATTGCATGCATGCACACACTTGCTTTCACAGTATGCTAGCTAGGGGTGTGTGACTTGAGCGGCCAACATCCTGGCATCGTGACTTTCGCCAAAACACGAGTGGGGATCGAGGGCGCCACATTATTTGTGGCCAATGCTTGATTTTTTATGTTTAGATCGATGCAATTTTTTTGTTCACGTTTGGATGAGGACATTTGGAGTTTGGATGATTGGATTTGCAATTAGGACCAAAGAGACAGGGATGATGAGCTAAAAAACCTATCCATCTGTTTGACAGATGTAGACGGTCACAATATTAGAGCAGAACCAAGGGTTGGGGTACGATGCTACCCACCTGTATTAGGGAGGGTAGCACCCCTAACATGCATATATAAATATATATATATTTATATATGTATATAGGTGAACAATCAAATGCACTATTGAACAATTTACACCCAAAGTTTTTCTTTAAAAAAAATAATTTGTGCTCGTAAAGTGATGATTAAAAAGAATTACAGTGGTACGTAGAGGCCATTTACAAAGGGAGAATTCTATGTCCTACACTTAAAAGTGTCAAATTTCACATAATAAGATGGAAGTAGGATATATAGGACGATACATGGTTCGCAACTAGTATTACTCTTACAAATTAATTACCATCTAAGATTTAGTACTACTAGAAAGGCGCACACATTTTTTATGCTATTTATTTCCAAATGAATATTCTGGCCAGAATATATATATATATATATAAATATCAATTGATTCCCATGTGGAATATATATCCACTGCCTTTCCTTCTTCCTTGACAAAATTGGTCTTAACAACATTTAAACTATGCTTAGAAACATAATAATTTTCAAGGAAATAAAAAAAATGTAAATACTTCAGTATTTTTCTTTTAACTCGTAATTTTTCAGAATCAAAAAAATGTAAAATGATATGATTTTCTCTTACCGCGCTATTTTTAGCAAAACTATATTCATTATATAAAATAATTAAATTAATTTTAAAAGTTATATTAATCACAGTAAGTTGGTTGTGATGAATAGGAGCAACCATATCTAAAGTTGTTGGGAGATAAAATAAGCACCTTGTGCTTCTTCTTTTTCTCTATCAGTTTCTTCCTTTATAACTTTACCTTTGGATACGTTGGTATCCTTGATAGTGTAATAAGCAGAACTAACTTGAGATTTAAATCAGGTTTAGCAGTTTTTGCAGTTTTGGCTGAATCTTCCAGGAATTTTCTGAGATTTTGGTCTCTTCTTTCTAGGTTATCAACAATAGATCCAACAAAAGAAGATCTAGTTTCAACAAAAGAATTTCTCCTTTCGTTGTTTATTAGAGGTTGATCAAAACTAATTTTAATAGTACTGTTCAAATATTGCTTAATACAATCAAGGTTAAGTTCATCAGAAATAACTGGCGGAATTTCTTGTTCCAAAGTCCATTCATCAAGAAGAGTAATATCCTTGCAATGAATAATTTTTTGAACTAGAATATTAGCATCAGGAGTAGAACGCTGAATTAACAAAGTATTATTTCCTAAACTTTTTAAAATAGTTTTAGGATTTAAATTAGTTTTTAACACCCGATAATAAATATGGTAAACTATGGTAAGATGTTTGCTACCTTCTTCCATATCTTATCCAAAAGTCAAAATATTTAAAATCAAAGCTTGAAAAATGTTAGGATCATCCAAAGCAAGAGTTAAATCAAGTAAACAATCAAAATGGACAGAACCACTAAACATAGAAGATTGAATCATACCAAGTATGCTGGTTTCAAATTTCTTGAACCTAGCATTGAGCAAACAAAGAAGATGCATTTCCTTGTTAGAGGTTTAACAACAACTTGAACAAAATCAATATGTAGAAATTTGTAACCTTTTACCAAAATATCTTAAATCGATTTTCTGTTAAATAGGTAACATTTCTCATGGGTTTTAAAAATAGCATAGGTTTGTTCAACAGTTTGGCCTCATTTGTTTTCAAAGATGAGATGAGATGAGATTAAAGTTGAAAAGTTGAAAAAAAAATTATTAGAATATATTTTTTACTATTATATTTGTTTTGAGATTTGAAAAAGTTGAATTGTTTATTTTATTTTATATGGGATTTGAGAAAGTTGTAATGATGGGATGAGAGGTTTTCAAAGTTTTCAAAATTTTGGGTTTTGGTCTTGAAAACAAACAAGGCAATATTGAACTTAGTCTTAAAAGCAGACTGAGCTCAACTGGTTTTGTAAATGGATTTTGCATGAATCTTTGGAATGCTTCATTTATTAAAATCAACATTATCAATTTCTTCAATAGAAAAGTTCTCCTCATTAATGATATCAGGGGGCATACTAGATCTAGAACTAATAGACGAATTAGATCTAAACATTTTATTTATCATGGAATCAACCAAAACTAAACTTAACACTCACTAATCCTATCATCACTCATATCTCTATTGCATTTCGTTACACATACCTTGGGGTTAACCATCTACCCACTTATGCTCTAAATGCTTTTTCTAGCAAAACGGGTCTTACAGACACTGTCCTTGGGATTCTTTCAAACCGGGGTGGCTCCAACAAAAACAAGAATTGAACAAGATTAAGAAAGTATGAAGTAAAGGATGGGAGACAACACAATAGATAAGATGAACATAGATATATCAACTACCAGAAGCCAGATTTGGCTCTGATACCAAAAGGGACCAACAATAGAATAAAGAATCCCAAGGACTAGGAGTGTAATGGGTCCGGTTCGGTCCCGTTTTTGACATATTTTAGAACTGAACCAGTATGTACCGGTTTTAAGATTTGAAGACCTTATACCGCACCGGTTATACCCCTAAACATGTACTTCCGATTTACCGGTTCCGATCTGGTTTTTCCGATATATTATATAGTATATATAATATAATATAATATATATTATTGTATATATATTATAATATATAGTGATATAGTATTAGTATAACTACTAATACAATAGACTATAGTGCTAATATATAATTATTTATACAGGATTTTAAAATTTTATTTTATATTAATTAATAATTTATCATATCGTACAAAATTATTTTATAAATAATTATATAAAAATTATATATAATTTAATAATCAAAATAATATTTTATACAATATAAAAATTTAAAAATATATTTATATATATTACTCGATCCGGTCCGGCGTAAGAAAAAGGAAAAAATCAGACCGATTTCGACCAGTTTTAAGAAAAATGGAACCAGTACCAGACCAAATCCACCGGTTCGGTCCATTCTAGTCCGATTTACCGGTTCACCCTTTTTTTTCATCCCTACCAAGGACCATGTCTTTAAGACCTGTTTTGCTAAAAAACTATTTATACCTCGGCTTCAGAATTGAAAAACCTTTGATTATTTTACCAGAGAATAGGCAAGGTCCCAAGACCAAATAGACCAACACTCTTGATAAAATTAATCAAATGCTTGCTGATTTAAAAAAAGAACAACCCTCTACAAGTACTTTAAATAACAAATGGCAAGGAAGTTGTTTCTAAGTTTTCTGATACTGATTCTTTTGCTAATAAAGATTTTATTTTACTTGAAAAGAATTTTCAAGATATTGATTTAGGAGAACCTAGGATTAAAATATTTTCTTCAAAAAGGCCCAATCGAATGAGTCTAATGAATAATTGGTATCCCTAACCTACTCCATCTGATTTACAGTTTAAAGAATTTCTTTTTCAAATACAGTTTTCTGTTTCTTCTGATAAACTTTATGAATGAAATATTGATGGATTATTTGAACAATAAATTCTCAATACCATGAATAAAATGTCCATGGTTGCAAATACTAATTATGTTAATAACAATAATCTTAGTCAAATTGAGAGTTGATTTATTAACTACAGAATTTTTGGCATGCTTCGATATTGGTGGGATAAGCATCTACCAAATGAAGCAAAGGAAACTATTCGAAATGTTATTAAACATGATGATCGTGAAGGTTTACCTATTATATATATAATATATGGTTAATTTTTAAAAAGTCATGACAAGCACAGAATAGCGCCAACATAAAACGTCATATATACACTACTACGTACACACCCATTTCCTCTATATATTTAATTCAAACTCACATACATTGTGACTTTCACCAACTCTCTCTCTCTCTCTCTCTCTCTCTCTCTCTCATGGGTGCATCTTATTTTGTGGGAGCACTGCTACTCATATTTCTCTTGCACAAAGGGAATTGTGGGTGTGACTTTTACAAAGGAAGTTGGGTTCGTGATGAGTCATATCCTCTCTATGATTCATCAAGCTGTCCGTTCATAGAGAAAGATTTCGATTGCCAAAAGAATGGGCGTCCAGACAAACAATATCTCAAATACAGATGGCAGCCTAATGGCTGCAATTTACCAAGGTTACCTCTCTTTCGCTCCGTCTCTCTCCTTCCTTCTGTAGGCTGCATATATGCTTGCTTGCTTTATACACACTTCACTTTCACACTGAGATGATTTTGCTCGATATGCTTTCTTTAATTTCTTCGTTCTTTAATTAAGTTCGAGTTTCTGGAATACTGTTTGAATTCACTTTCTCGGATGCACGAAGCTAGTCGAGAAACATTGCAGCTTTCTGCAACGAATAAGATTTTTGTTACGAGTTTATATTTTTGGACATTTTTTCCTCCCATAAATGTCGGTGCCACACAGGGTAGGTTTGGCACCATTTACTTACGATCTATTTCAAATGATGAAAGAGACAGATATAATGAAATGATCAGAACAAAGCTGTCATGTTGGGCAACATATAATATTGTTGTGTGTGTATGTAGTGTTGATTGAGAAGCATATATATATCCTGTAAAGTCCTCTTTTATTTTATATTATTTTTCGGTAGGATTAGAATATTCTTTTGGATTTTACTTAGTTAACTTCCATGCATGCATGCATCCTTTATACATCTTAATTGATCAGTAGGATAATTATTTTAGGATATGAATATATATGACCAAACTGTTAAATAAAATGTTTGTGGACATAAAATTGTGAAATCCTATATAAAATGAGGTTTCCTTAGTATCTTTACCTTCATGTACACTAAAATAAACATCTCTGCTGCGAATTTAATAAAGATATTAATGTAAGTATATAACTAATTATTAAGTTGGGGAAATTATATGTAAATTAAGTCTTTATAAATTTAAAGTTTCCGGGTCGAACTAGAGTCTTAATTGATTTTTTCCTTCGTGCATCAATCACCTTAATGTGGGTTTGGCTAATTAAATGGTTCATATATATGGAAATTATTTCATAATATTTATTGATGAACGTATATATAATGCATGAGATCATGATAGTAATGGATGGTGACAGATCAAGAAAATATTTTTGAGGGAGCCAATTAAGGACCTCCGAATATATATATTTATATATATATATAGTAATAGAAAATTTTCTAAATATCAAACTTAACCATGATTTTATCGAAAATAATGTTTATAAACTAATTAAGCAACAATACTCCAACTATAATCGAAATTCTTGATACATAGTCTTCCAACAGGAGTAACTCTAAACCCGACCTACTAAAGAACAAAAAACATTTCAAATCCAGTAAAATACCGACTCAAACGATCGAAATGGAACTCCAGTTATACATAGAGAACCTAATAAGGTTAGGATCGATATTTATAACAGCTCCGCATATTACATATATATATATATATATATATATGATCATCATGAGCTAGCTAGTTATGCATATACACACACACACACACACACACACCTAATAACAAGTCCCATGCATGGCAATGATGGCATCGTTTTTTATTAAAAGAATAAATTATTAGGTTGCTAAAATTGTTTCTGTAAAAAACTACGTACCCAGATCAGAAAATGAATGAAAATGACATATATCATATAAATTTGTAGAATTCCTTGCTGGTTGATTTGGGTAGGCGACAGGCTGGTGCATGTGATAATCTCATACTTCAGAGAAAAAAAGGAGGAAAAATTAATAGAATTTATTCTGGGTCCCAATACAGTTGTATTCTGATCATGACATGCATCAAACAAAGACCCTATACGTACGTAATTCTTAAAATAGATCAGATAATTCTGTTCTTAAGTTGCTTTCATCCCTTTCGTCCTCACAAATAATTAGCAGCGAAAGAAAACAAAATATATAAGAAAGAAATAATTAAGATAAAATAAAAAATAAAAAATAAAATGATCACATGCAGATTGTTGGTGCAGATTCGATGGTCGAGAGTTGTTGAGGAGGCTGAGAGGAAAGAGCATAATGTTTGTTGGGGACTCATTGAGCTTGAACCAATGGTTATCACTCAATTGCATGCTTCATACAGCTGTACCAGAAGCTAAATACACCTTAGCCAGGCCGTTTGGATCAGATATCTCCACATTCACTTTCCCGGTTAGATTAATTGTCTTTAATTTCCTCGCAGCAGTTACACTCATTCATGCATGTACATTTTTGTCGGCGCATATATATCATGATGTCGGGCCTCAACCATGCGTCTACTTGGGCCAAAGAAAAAATACAAAAAAAATATTAAAAGAGAAATGATTTGTACAAATTTGGAATAGACAAGTCTTGCACATTGTCTTTGCAAAAAAGTAGACCCCACCTTAAAAAAATATAAAAAAAAAAAATTATTCTTTTTTAGTGGGCCGGATCTACTTTTTTATCAGGGAATACTTGCATTGGACTTATTTATTCGAGACTTGTACCTAACATTATTCGTAATAAAAATACGTGCCGGGCTTGCACCAGTTATTATTTTAAAAAAAGAAATGTAATAATAGTTATTATTTTGAGCCAATGCAGAGGCTGACCGCTTATAGCAGGAAATTATAGTGCCTTGGCTAGAGTTTTGTTATGTTTTATTTTTATTTTAATTATTTGAAAATGAAACGTCCTGTTCTGGTTGTCATGTTTGGAGTCATTCTAGCTATCTATGGCAAATGTCCAGATTTGTTGCTTTCGAATGGCTGGTGAAATATTAGATATTTTAAGAATACCACTTCTTGCTGCCCATAGTGCAATAATTATATATAGGATGGGGACAAAACTCATTAATTAAGAAGGAAATAAAAGAAAACATGTGGAAATCTTAATCTGTTAATGATGAAATCTCCACTTTTTTTTTTCATTAAAGGGTAGTCGGTTTCTACCGGCCTGTATCTGTATGCATGTCATGGATGGTTATTTTGCATCATTTGGATCAAAATCAGCTTAAGAAATCCGAACATGCCAGATGAATGCCCTGTTAAAATAGGAAAAGAGCTCCCACTTACGATTATAATTTGTTCAAATATTGGCCTAAAAATCAGTAAAAACTCATATGGATCCTGAAATAATTTTTGTAACCTATTCATATTAATTTATGCAGGGTCCTCATATATAATTATATATAGCATACACAGGCTTAAAATCATGCTAGCTAGGTTAGGAATTCTCTAAAAAAATTTCCCCGAAGTTCTTTCCAAAACATACAAAATCTTCCCTAAGTAATGAGGTCTAGCCATACATGATTGGTAGATTAAATTACAAAGTATGATATATGTTGGCCTCATGACTAGTTCTACAATTAATGACAGTGATTACAGTCCAAGTAATAATATATGGGCATGCAATTACAACCATTGGGCTTTGAAAATGATCTAGATCTGAGCCAACATGCATTTAGTGTTAATAATTAGGTAATCCTTTCAATGTATTGAACAGAATTCCAACGCCCTGCATGAGCTTTCTTCTAATTGAACATTGATGTTGATTATATATATTAATGACCAAATTAAATAATTTTTCAATATATTTATTTTCTTTTATTTTAGAAATTAACAATGAGCTAGACGTTACTTACTAATTATATATGACTAATGAAAAACAACGTCTTATATATTATTAATATAAATATAGGTCGAATACATATATATATATATGTATCATGTAAATAATTATAAAGTAGCCGTCCATCGGCATCGCATCATATTGTTTTAGACTGAGCGAGACGATCGACGTCCCCTATAGCTATATGAACTAGAGTAACTGAGGTGCGTGTGTGGTTTGATCTTGCTCTTTATAAAGATCAAGTTTTGCTCTAGTCGTACTTATCTTCCGTAGAGATCAATCCATCTTTGGAAAAGGTAGCCATGATGAACTATAGTATGAAATATATAGTATCATGATGAACAATAGATAGTATGAAATATATAGTATCATGATGATCAACAATATATAGTATGAAATATATACTACATATAGTATGAGTTATATTCGAAATTAATTGAGATATCTACATATATAGAATGAGATCTATACCATTTATCACTGCTAATATGAGTCTAATCTGAAGAGCATTATACACTCAATTAATTTTGTAAGAAATAATATTGTACGTGCGCGCATGCATGGATCATACACTTTTCTAGGATTTTAAAGATTTAGATCCCCTGACGTTTGAAACGTTATCTTACAACTTAATTAATTAATTAGGAGTTTATTATGGTCATATATATACTTCAATATTTCAGTTTGCGTAAAATTTAATTTACAGGAATACAATGTTAAGCTGTTGCTTTACCGCCACGCGTTTCTCGTCGATATTGTACGGACAAGCATGGGTCGAGTTCTGAAACTAGATTCGATTAATGAAGGTGCGAAGGTATGGACTGGAAACGACGTATTGATCTTCAATTCATGGCATTGGTGGACTCATACAGGAAGAAAACAACCGTACGTGGCTCTAGCTTCTATCTAGTAGTTATAATTATTTTCCTGCATGTATATAATATAGATAGTATACCCTTTGCATGCTATCTATCTCGAGTAAATAATGCTTGGATGGATGTGTTAATTGCAGATGGGATTTTATTGGAGTAGCGAGTAAGACTTATAACGACATGGATCGCTTGGTTGCATTCGAAAAAGGTTTGAACACATGGGCTAAATGGGTAGACTCAAACGTGGACCCTTTGAAAATTAAGGTCTTCTTCCAAGGCATTTCTCCAGATCATTCAAAGTAAGTCCCCTATATGCTGAATATTGTTCTTGAAACCATTCTCAAACGATATACTCTAATGATTCTTTACATCGTCCTCAAGAGATCGATGGTTCTGATCATGAAGATGCTTTAGCTATTTGTAACGACAGTTTCTAGTAAACGTTTGTGCATTACGTGCCTGTTTGGGTTTGAGTTTCGGAGCTTAAAAAGTAATTTTAAGAATCTAAAACCTCTTTTAAAGAAGAAAAATTGATATATTTAATAAATTTATAAAAAACTAGCGATTTAAGTAACTTAAAAAAAGCTGAATCATGTCCACTTTAAAAAACACATCAAATTAAAACTTTTGCTACATTTTTTAAAATCTATTGTAACTAACCTTAAAAGCTCTTTAGCCAGCGCATGCTTACCAAATAATAAAAAACTTTTTAATAACAGTAAATCTTTTTAATAGAAGTCTACAATTATTATAAATTTTCACAAGTTTTATATATTTTTATGCCGGAATTAGTGGAAGTTTTTGGGGGCAGTCAAATGCAAATCTATGTGAGGGACAAGCACAACCAGTAGCTGGTTCAAATTATCCAGGAGGTCCACATCCTGCAGAACTGGTGGTTGAGAAAGTGATAGGCACCATGAAGAGGCACGTCCACTTGCTGAACGTTACAACACTATCACAACTACGAAAAGATGGACATCCGTCATTCTACTATGGACATGGCCACAAGGTCATGGATTGCAGCCATTGGTGCCTTGCTGGAGTTCCTGATACTTGGAATGTACTCTTGTATGCAGCTCTTATTCACTAATATTAATGTTGTTTCTCAATAAAATGTCACGCAAGGTGGCCTATGATCATTTTTTTTTTCCTTTTTGACTTTTTTTTCTAAGATTTTCTTTCAATATGTTTCTCTGCTTTAGGTTAGCTAGAGAACACCAACTAATATCTTGTGTTAGTTACCAGATATATATCATTTTTACTGCTTAATAAGATCGGAAAATCCGCCAGTACAGTACTTCATCCTATCTATTATAAATTGAGATATTAAAAGCATTGAATAGAATAAATAGTCAATTAATAGTCTGTACGCTTCTTGGAGGATCGATCCTTAATGGTGGAGAGAGAGAGAGAGAGAGAGAGAGAGAGAGAATTTATTGGTTAGCTGTTATTTCTTATCTCTCTCTCTCCCTGAATTGAAGCAAGCATATATAATTATTATGCTCAATGTCGAAATTAATACATGACATGCATTAGTACCAATGCCTATTGCCAAATAAATTGCGATCGAGACGCAACCAATAATAGCCTAAATTATCAGGATAGATATTCTCAAAAGATGATCTTCTTCGTGTTAGAACAAAACGCTGAGTAAGGAAGCTGGCATGGTTTCTCTTTGTCTACCTGGAAAATATGGTTGTAATTGAATTAAAAAAGAAAAATATCCTCTATTTTAATGAAATTAAATAGTTGAATATAGAACATGGCCCATGAAAGAGAAAGAAAGAGACATGAACTATGAGAGGTTCTCAACAAGATCTTCAAATGGTTGGTCTGTATTGATTTCTTATCATCTCAACTTGGCTAATATATGGTTGGTCCCGGCGATCTCTGATCATGATCGTCAGTTTCCAAATTCGCAGGACTTTGTTCTTAATTATTAGTTGAGAAAGCCCCTTAATTTATTAATATTAGACACTTTGGCCTTATTTGTATCCTAACTAGTTTTCAATGTAAATGATTTCCTAATTTATTAAAAACTTATAGTGAGCGTGTATATGATAAAACGTCCTCAAATCATTTAAATATGGATACGCTTTGATTTCAAATTACTTAACTCTTTGGTAACCTTTTTCTCTAAATAAACTTGTTACCTTACAACTAATAAATAAAAGAAAAAGGAGCATTTTTGCCCTCTACCAAAAGACCCGAACATCTGATCATCCTCATAGCCCAGAGGGGGGATGGAGGTTCTGCTCCTCCCTTCTAGCTTGTCTAGAAATTGTTCAAGTTGTTTTTTACCGATTTGCTTGTTCCAATTTTCCGTCCATAGCAACGAGAAGCTCCAATCTTCTACCCTCTGGCCCCATAAGACCGCCACACACCCCATTGCAGGACTCTCCAGCTACCGATCTTTCAGACGGCTGAAGAATAATGCTGAATGGAGCGGCGAGCCATACGCGCGGCTCAAACCTCGCATGAAGTTCATGCGCCGCCGCAGCAAGAAGTGCTTACTAGCACCACACATAGCATTTTCGAGGCCAAGGACCTCAGATCCTACAGAACCCGACCATCCTCCACTCTCCTAGCATGGTGCATGGCCTCCACGTGCCACCATAGCCCCGGGTGGTCTTCTTCAGGCGATTTGGTGCATATCCAATTTGCTATCTTCCTATGTTTTTATTTCCCCTAATAAGGGATCATGGGAAATAGGTAGTAGAAGTCTTTGGCGCAAGTCCAAACCAACAAAATGCAGCACACATCACTTCATTGCGACTTTCAATCACAATATTACAGTCTATTTTCGGTCTGTATCAAAACCCCTTCAAGCGGCTTCCCTTGTGGGAAATGGGTGGGGGTCAATTCATTGGCTCCAGATCCCTCTTTTTTTTTATTTATGTCTTGTGTTATATTTGCTAGTTTGGGATGAATGTCGGGGTCTCACACCCTATTGACTATTGTATTCTGTAACTGTTAAATATATCTATAATTTGCTTAGAAAAAAAAAAAAAAACCTTGTAAACTTACATATGTACATTCTTTTCCTTTGAAGGCCACGAGTGAGGGATTAATAACCATGCATATGAGGAAAGAGAGATTAATTTTCATCTTCTAATTAGCGATGGGCATCCGGATACAAATTCGAGGACCTGACAATACCCAGATCTGTATTTGGGTTTTCAAAAGCGGGCAGATATCCAGTCGAGTAGGGTCCAATCAAAACCCGAGCGGTTATCCGGATTTGGGCCAAGGATTTAAACTCGGATAGTCGAATCACCCGAGTTGTAACCGAGTATCCAGGTTTAAATATATTGGGCTTTTTATGGTTTTTCTAGGGCCTTTGTATTTGTATCTTTTTTCACACTTTTAAAAAAGTTTTTTAATAGGCCTTTATGCTTATTATTTTTTATATAATGAATATTTTTTATAAGCATTTTTTAAATTTTTTATTGTCTTTTCAAATTTTTATAAAACGAAAAACAAATAATAGATATCAACACACACAATACACTAGTAAGCTTTACTATTTGCCACAAAGTTTTTTGTCAAAAACAGTAAGCTTTTCCGACAACTACAAATGTGACAACCGCAATGAGCTTTTGTGACGAAAATTATGCGACATTCTATCAAATACTGGGTAGGCATGATCAGCAATGGAATTTCAAAAATTAAAAAGTTTCATCAGGTCGATGCTTACATTCTTCAGAGATTAAATATTCAGTCTATTCCTATCCAACAACAATCAACCAAATACATTTCATGGTTCAAACCTACACATGGGAGAGTTAAACTAAACACAGATGGGAGTTCTCTGGGCAACCCAGGAAATTCAGGGGCTGGCGGAGTGATTCGGGATGAGCAGGGGCATGTTGTATTGGCATTCTCTTTGAACATAGGAAATGGAGACAGTAACAGAGTAGAGCTATGAGCATTATTGGAAGGAATTAAATGTTGCAGGCAGTTAAATTTGACAGCAGTTGATATTGAAATGGATTCGGAAGTGGTTCTCTTGTGGCTGTGGAAAAATCGGTGTGGAATCTGGTATTTGGAAGATTATTGGGAGGAGATACAAGAACTGTTACTGAACATGGATTACAAATTTTCTCATATTTTCAGGGAGGGAAATACAGTGGCAGATTGGCTAGCTAGAAGAGGGGCTACAAATGGAAATTCAGAATGGAGAAATAGAAATGAGTTACCGTATTTGCTGAAAGGTATGGTCAGAGTTGATAAGTGGGGATTGCCTGCAATTAGATGCAGAAATACGTTGTAAGTTTGGCTCTAAATGTAATATGTTCAACACATATATTGCAGCTGAAGCATTACGAGTCTGTGTAGTATCGTCACGTGGAGGAGATGCATTGTAGCTTGTTTTGTTTAATTCTGGTCTGGTTTAGGATTGTTTAGTGGTCAGGACTTAGTGTCTTAATATAGGCTTGTTTAGTAGTGTTTTTATTTATTTTTTGATGTAGTTTGGGTGGTATTAGGGAGGATTTTATGATTTTCCCATATACCAGTTATGTAACTACGGTTTTCCTCCATCAGAAGTGAGGGCTCTATTAATAAACTTGGGACAGGGCTGCTATGTGGGTGGCTACTGGCTCTTCTATAAAAAAAATAAAAAAATAAAAAAAACCCTCTAGCCACATATTTTGGCCACAAAAGGTATTTAGCCGCAAGAATTTGACTTTTTGTGACAAAAACCAGTTGTCGCAAAAAAAAACTATTTGTTATAGTGATTGCACACTACATATTACACTATTTCTATCACAATGCAAAGCATCAATTTTCAAGAAAAAAAATCTATGATTTTTACATCACAATGATCCCTATCCATGAGTACAACCATCTTCAAATTTCATCAGCTGCTGATCTCAAAGAATTCGAATCCCATTCAAATTTCCTCAACTCCACAAAGAATCAAGGAATATAAACATGGAAAATGCGTAAAACTCACTTGCAGTATTGGTTCCTTGAGGTTTCATGTTATTAATATCATAATAGATATCACAGATTTAGCCGAAACCTTAGTAAGAAACATATATTTTTCCACATATATAACTCTTGTTTGGTTTCAATTTATTTACGAGAAATGATAGGTAGACTGATGGTCTCCCGATGGTTTGCATCGATTGGTGCATTATTGTTTTTTTTTTTCTTTTTTTTTTTATAGGAAATAGACTTCATTTCATCCATGAAGGAAGTTATAGCTGTGACTAGTCAATACAGAAAAAAACTCTAAATACAAGCCAAACTATATATCTGTTGTACGCCTCCCCGTATACAAATTATTTTGTGACAGACATTGTCTAAACTTCTAGAAAAGTCTTATAAGAGAGTATCACTCTTTGTATAAAACAGAGATAAAACACATCCCTACCTCCAAACGGAGTAAAGGGTATCCCAACCACCCTCATCCTCCAAAGGAGGAGAGGTATCCCAACCAACCCCATCCTCCATAAGGAGAGGGGTATCCAACCATCCATACCAAGGTTGTATGCAGAAGCGGGCAGAGGGCTAAACATGGAAATGATGTGAGTAAGCAGGGGAAAGTGGGTGGAAATGAGGATGATACACGAATATGGAAGGAAGTGGGACGGAAGATTTCGGTTCAGGCCATGCATGAGGAAGCTAAGGAGGGGGGCAATACAGAGGTTCTAGTGGAGATGACGCATGCGGTAGCATCTCATGACAAGGCTGAGTCTTGCAAGGAGGGGGGCAGTACAGAGACTCCAGTTGTATCTACGCAGGAAGCATCTCATGATAAGGCCGATTCTTGCAAGGCGGGGGGCAGTATAGAGGAAAAAGAAACTGATGTATTAAGTTTACTAAAACTGACGGACTACTTGAACAGGGGGAGAACTTGTGAAAATGGGGGGGATTCATTAACTATAGAGCTTCCAGTGGGTAATAATCAAGAAAAAGACAGCAGTGTGCTGCATAAAGACGAGATGAATGACATAACAACCCAGCCATTCATAGACGCTTGCCCGATGCCTAGCAATGTTGAAGATGAGGTGCTTATTGAGGATATAACGCATGAACAAGTAGAGGAAGAGCTGCTGGGCAGAGTTGACCGGTTCCTTTGTCAAAACAAATTTGAAGTTTTATTGGAGGAGGAATTATTACCGGTGGTTGATGCTAATAAAGATTATAACTCAGACCCAAGTGAATCGCGGATAGGGGAGGAAGTATCCAATGAAGAAAAAAAGATTGAGCCGAGAAGATCTAAGAGGACTAAGGCCCTTCCCCCCAAACTTTGTTAATGGTTGATAATATTGCAGTGTGGAATGTCCGTGGGTTGGGGACTTCCAAGAGAAGGTTACGAAGTTTGATTACCAAGATGAATATTTCGATTTTGGCAATATCGGAGCCTTTTCAGGTGGCTGAGAAAATTCAAAAGTGGGCGCTTCGTATTGGGTTTCACAAGTTCGCTTCTAATATGGAAAAGGGAGGTAAAATCTGGCTTTGTTGGACAGAGGAGGTAGAGATGGACTTGTTAGCGGTGACTAACCAATCCTTCACAGGTTTGTTCTCTCCTAATGGGGAAGTTATCATGGTCTCTTTCATTTATGCTTAAATGTTCGATGATTGAGCGTTGTGAGTTATGGAATCATTTGAGCAGTATAACTTGCACCGGGTATTCCATGGGTTGTTATGGGGGATTTTAACATTATTTGTGTGGATATTGAGCAAAGGGATGGGAATCCGAGATCCCAGTTGGCTATGAGTGAATTTATAATTGCATTGATAATTGTGGTCTGATAGAATGGAACCTTGCTGGTACACAATTTTCTTGGTGTAATGGGCAACAGGGACTAGCTCGTAGCTGGGCTGAGCTTGATCCTGTTCTGGTCAACAATGTTTTTACACTCAGGTGTGGAGGTGTTGAGGCCAGGCTACTTAATCACAGTATGTCCGATCATTCGCCCCTTTTCTACAAGTGACGCCTTCCTTCCAAAGGTATGGTCTGGCTCCCTTTCGTTTTCAGAATATGTGGTTATTGCAAGAGGATTTTCTTAGGATGGCTCGGGAGGCTTGGTGTGTGGAGTCACCAAGTACTAATAATCTGATTATTCTTGCTGGGAAAATTAAGAAGATGAAAGTCAGTCTCCGGGCTTGGAATAAAAATATATTTGGTAGGGTGGATACTCATATCCGAGAACTTGAAGAGCGGATTGAGGTTCTTGAGAAAAGCCTTCAAAATGGCTTTTCTAATCAGTTAGATTCTGAATTATTGCAATCCAAGATTGAGTTGGATTCCTGGATGCAAAAGGAAAATGCACGGCTTACTCAACAGGCTAAGAAAAAGTGGGCTAAAGAAGGAGATCGTAATTCCAAATTTTTTCATGCTGTAATTTCTCAAAGACGTAGAAACTTGAGCGTCAAGTCCATGCATATTTCTGGAGATGTCATTCTTTCTTCTCTGGAGCAAGTTCGTGAGGGGGCCGTGTAGTATTTTGAGGATTTTCTTGGACAGTATGGGAATGGCGAATATCCGGATTTATCTTCGCTCATTCAGCCGTGTTTTGAGCATGGTGATCGGGTTGCATTTATGGAAGACCCTTCGGAAGTTGAGGTAAAAGAGGTAATTGCTTCTATTTCTTCGGATTCTAGCCCAGGTCTTGACGGGTTGGGGTCTGCTTTTTACATTGCTTGTTGGGATTTCATTAAGTATGATGTCATGGCTACAATGAAGGATTTATTCGACGATGTAAGTTTGCCTCGATTCTACACTTCTTATTTTATTGTGTTGATTCCAAAGGTGCCTAATCCAACGAGTTTTGATAAGTTTCGACCGATAAGCCTATGTAATGTGATATATAAGGTCTTTGCTAAATTACTGGTTAATCGTTTATCTCCTATACTTGGCAAGCTAATTTCTCCTGAGCAGGGTGCCTTTGTAAAAGGGCTTAGTATTTTTCAAAATATTTTGTTAACGCAAGAAGTTATTAAACTGATGCATAAGAAGGCAAGAGGAGGTAATTTGCTTATGAAAGTTGATATGAGTAAGGCATATGATAGAGTGGAGTGGAGGTTCATGATGCTGGTTCTTCGCTCCTTTGGTATTCCTGAAGAGGGAGGTGTGGGTGTCAGGGATCTGGGCGAGGTTCAACAGGCTATGTTCTTAAAGTTCGGATGGCAACTTTTGACGCAGGACTCACTTTGGGCCAATTTTTTCCATGCTAAGTATGTGAAAAATAATCATATTTCCTTGATTCAGGAGGGGCAGCTTGTGTCTCAATTCTAGAAAAATGTTCTTAAAGGCATCCCGTTGCTGTTACAAAAATCTAAATGGAAGGTAAGGTTTCTTTCTGGTATGACAATTTTATGGAGGGCGGACCGTTAAGTATGAGGGTGAATGACATCTCGGAGACACATCTCCGGGTGAAAGATATAATGGTACAGAATTGTTGGGATGTGGATAAACTTAATGAACTCGTCGAGCCACATCTGGCGAGTGAGGTTATGGCTACGGTGGGGGGGGGGG
>QEOT01000192.1:150604-181576 GCA_003123785.1 Pterocarya stenoptera
GCTGGCGGAGTGGATGCGCACGGCTGGAGCTGCAGCTGCACTGTGATGTGTTGCGGAGAAGTGCGATCGGGAGGTTGAAGATGACACCAACGACGTGTCGTTTTCGTCTATTGACAAAACGGCACGTCGTTTAGCTCAGACGGCAAAAACGACCAACGTGTAAAACGACATGTCGTTTTACCCTTAGACAAAACGGCACGTCGTTTAGTTCAGACGGCAGAAACCAATTTAGTTCAAAACGACATGTCGTTTTGGTCTGCTGACCAAACGACATGTCGTTTAGTCAGCGCAAAAAATAAAAAAATAAAAATAAAAGAAAAAAAAATAAAATAAAATAAAATAAAATAAAGTAAAAATTAGACAAGCAAAATTAAATAAAAATAAAAATAAAACTTAGACAAATAAAATAAAATAAAATAAAATAAGATAAAAAAACTAAAATAAATAAAATTAAACAAGAGATGAAAAATAAAATATTAAGAGTGTGTTGTGCATGTGAAGAACTTATTGCCCAAATAAATCACAAGTCATAAAATCAAGCATAAACTATGCTTTTAATCAATTTAATTCACAACTTGGATTTATGCCTCTTAATCAATTTTTCCATCTAAAATCAATGATAAAATAATAAAACAATTAAAAATATATTGGTTTTAAATGTGTAAAATATGCAATAATGCAGCTAAATCAGTTCTGGATGGAAAATAAGAGTGAGTTAGTGAATGAGGTTTGGCATTCGATTAAATTCTGGGTGCATGTGGTGATGGATAGTATGTCCAAAGTTGATAAGTTGAGCATTGGGGATTCTAGGATTCTAGCACGCCTTGAAATTCCCTTTGTCGTTCCTA
This sequence comes from Pterocarya stenoptera, assembly GCA_003123785.1. Taxonomy (NCBI): domain Eukaryota; kingdom Viridiplantae; phylum Streptophyta; class Magnoliopsida; order Fagales; family Juglandaceae; genus Pterocarya; species Pterocarya stenoptera. Next base: position 151,453 of record QEOT01000192.1, read on the forward strand.
AGCATAAAATTGAAAGAGTGGTTTTGTGGTCCAAACCAGGCCATGAACGTGTCAAATTGAATGTGGATGGGAGTAGTTTTGGAAATCCAAGGAGTGGAGGTGGTGGTGGGCTACTTCATGACAAGGATGGCGAAGTTATTTTTGCTTTCTCTAAAACTTTTGGGACCTGTACCAATTCAGAGGCTGAACTCCATGCCTTGCTTGAAGGCCTTCGTCTTTGCAAAATTAATGGTTGAAGGAAGGTTGATGTTGATTGTGATTCGTAGGTAGTTGTGTCTTGGGTTAACTCCAGGAATTGCTCCCTTTGGTATTTGTGGGATTTCTAGGACATTATTGTTGAACATCTTGAAGAAATGGAAATTGAGTGTCGTCACTGCTTCAGGGAAGCAAACTCAGTGGCGGACTCCTTAGCTAAGGAAGACGCGCTGGGTGTGGATATGGTTTACATGGATATACAGAGTCTTCCACGTCATATTAGAGGCCTGGCTAGGCTGGACAAATTAGGTCTAGCGTATATTCGAACTTAATTTCTTGTTTTGCTAGGCATGTTTTAGAGGTTCTTATTTCCCTTGATTCTTTTGTGTATTGTAGGCTTGTTTAGAGTTGTTTTTGGTTGGGGTTTTTTTTTGGTGGGTTGTGGCATCTTTAATGTAATCTCCATTTGTTTGGCTTGTTCTACGGTGTTCTTCCGCCATAAGTGAGGGCTTCTTTAATAAATTTGGGACGGGATCACTACTAGACATGTGGCTACCGGCTCTTTTCTAAAAAAAAAAAAAAAGTCCAATAGCCTATTTCTTTTATTAAGAAACATATAAACAAAATACATTCACCAATTAAACCCTACAAAGTGCAGAGATACCCTACACCAATAAGCAAAAAACACAAGCCTAGTCTGAAAAAGCCCAACCAAAATAAAAGCAACTAAGGTTTCATCTCTAACTTTTGCCGCTCCCTGCTTTTTCTCTTTCTTTGTTTTTTCTTTTTTCTTTTTCTTTTCTCTTCCTTCTCTTTCTTTTCTTCTTCCTCTATCGCCCAAAATGCTTCCTCCATTGCCGATCTTTTGCCTCCAACCCTCCTCCGTGCGAGCAGCAGCCTCCACCAGGCTTCCGAAAAAATGGCTTCCTCCACCGGCCCTCTCACCCAACCCCAACTTCACCCACCCAACCCACGAAAATAGCAGCCATAAAAGTACCCATTAGACATAAACAACCATCCATCTCCCAAGCCTAAGCGCACAGCATCCTCACACCTTTACCGCACAAATCGCACCACACGGCACAGATGCACAACGACATCGCACCGCCCACAGCACCAAACGCACCGTTGCACGGCACAGGACTTCTAACCTCCTCTGGACCAGCATGCAACAACGCACGACACCGCACGAGCACCATCCCGGTACCTTCTCATGCTGGTTTTCTAGACCTTACGGCTCCTCAGCCCTAGCACCGGCGGTACCATGCAAGGATACCTATAGAATAAGAGATGGATGGTGTTGAGAGAGAAACCATATCTAAAAATGAAAAGAAACTAAGATCCGAAAGAAAGAGTTTGGATTGGGGACCGGAACGTGTTTCGCTTTTAGTAGATCTAATAAAACAGAGAAAGGAGAAACAAAATCAAAGAAAAGCAAAACGGGGAGGGGGTGAGGGGGTGAGGGGGGAGGGAGCGTTGGCCCCTCCCCCTCAGGCTAATTTCGGTAAGGAGAAGTTTTTTAGAGAGAAGTTGGAGCTTCTCTCTCTAGGGTCTTTTAGAGAGAAATGTTTTCTTAAACATTAAGAAATATACTAAATTGGTTTTTTTTCCTTAAACATTAAGAAAAAAAAACTAAGAATGCACCCTATCTGCCTCCATAAAAGCACCCTTTATTTACACACAAAAAAGCAAACATCGAGGTCATATATATATATATGAAGTTTGTTTAGGAAGTAAAACACTAGTATATTGGTGGTGCCTATGAGATTAACATGAGGTAGAGGTGATAAGGCCCAACAAGAAGTACAATATGGGGATGGAAAAACACGGATATCACAAGTTACCACATTTTCAGAAGATAGATGATATGAAGAGTGAGTTACCCCTTTATCTCCTATCCCCAGTTCTTACATATTTTGCTTCACTTTTACGTTTCTGTGAACGCACAAAAAGCCTTCGGGTGACACACACATGAGGTCCCACAGTCACATCGTCCCCTACATTTTGTTGTTTGATGGCATTAAGTATTATGCAACAAACTGAAAAAATATGAGGAAATATGTTGGAAAATTGTGAACCTAAGAAATTAAAATAGTTGAAGGAGGAGGATTACCTTAAGAAGAAGAAAAAAAAGATTAAGATAAATGGGTAAATTAGTAACAAAAATCAAAATTAACATATAAAAATATTTACCTTCGATTTCCATGCCTTATATATACTCCTCCACCTCCCAAATATTAATTAGTTTGTTTCTAGGGCAATTTTGAGTATAGATTACGGCTTGCATAGTCTTTGGCACCAATGAGTAAAGCCCTCAATTTATGAGCACTTTTCTAGAAGTTGTGTCACGACTGGCATACAACGAACAGGATGAACCGTTGGCTATAGATGGTTGAGGATGAGCCCGATCCTAAGCAAAGGCTAGATTTGATTTTTGTGTTTATAGCGATGGCTCTATACACAATAGAGTGGATGAGAGAATTGATATGACTATGAACTTTGATGTAGTATATGTATTAAGGAGATTCTATCTCCCACTTTATGTCTGAACTTATGCCTTACTATGTAGACCTCTTAAGTAAGGCAGTATCTATTGACTGTTAATTAATTTATTGAGATATTTTTATAATATCTTGGAATAAAATTTTTATAAGTCACTCTTATTCTGCTGCGATTATTGCATACTGCTGACTGTATACTAGGATGCACTACATATTAACTGTCAAGAACGGGAGTATGTAACCATATGTTGCTTGTCTCGACGCGCCAAGTCTCTGTTTCATTCCAAACGGGGGTTTGGGGGTGTCACAAACACCAGTAGGAACACATGCTTGAGTAACAACATCACAATATAAGCTCTCTAAAGAAATAGACCCATGAGCCCAAGGACTATCTCATTCAACATTGACCGAAAGTTGAAAGAGAGGAACATACCTAGGATTTCTGTAATAGTAATGGACGGCAGCCTCTGTGACTGATAGTCACCGACAACGATATCTCTATATTAATGACCAGAAAACTCTAGGGTTTTGGGGAAGGGGAGAGAGAGAGAGAGAGAGAGAGAGAGAGAGAGAATTGAAACGTAAGGGTTTCAGACAGCCTTAGGTTATTGAGCTTGCCATAATCAAAATGACGTGGCTTTGTAAGAATCAAAATTTTAAAAGAAAATAGAAACTTAGTATCGATACAAGGTAAATAACCGGTATATGTATCTAGGTTGGGCGGATATACATTTTTGTTTATCCACCTAGATATCATTCGGGGGATAATCCACCTCAAGGTCAAGTGCTAGAGAATGCCCATCGGTGCAGGGGCTGCATGGTTTCAAACTTTTGAACAAAAATTACAAGGGAAATCAAGTGATGGTCGATGGTTTTGGTTCACCCAAACTGTCCAGTTTTGATCCCTCTATTGTTCCATCCTCTTGGTCTGATTTGTGGGAATACTTACCACCATTGAGTGTCCTTCTCAAGTGGGTAATGAAGTTGGTTTGGTTTCCATTTGATTTGGTTTGAGCAGAAATTGAAGGAAGGGGTTTGGATGTGCATGGGTTTCGGTCAACAATGATCTTCATCACCATCCTATTTGCCAATCGATTTTGGTTCTCATGGAAGGGGATTGGCCAAGCATAAATTGAGTGCTTTAAAGCACTTTCTTAGGGTGAAATGGCAAAGGTGGTGCCATGAGGACCTGCCAATTGTTGTGTAGAAAATCCTTGAAGAAACAAGGGTACTCAGTTTGGTCAAATTTTCATTTCCTAGATGAATAGTTGTGTTTTTGGCTTGGCTTATGGGACTATCTTTGGCCTCCTCTTAGGTATGAATTTAGGTGATATAATGAGGGTTGAGTGCTGCATAAAATATCTTGAAAGACTTGTGGAAGGGGCGTGGTTTTGGTAGCTTGTTGAGGGGTTGCACGGTTTTGCACCAAAGGTGCCGATTGGTGGGTTATTGTGGCATTGACATGCCTTTGCCTCAAGTGGCATGGGTTGGGTTAGTTCTAACCTTCAAGGGTTGTCTAAGAGTGATGCAAAATAAGTGTAAAAGATAAAACTTTCAGATCTAAATTTATGAAGGAAAGAGCTTGAAGCAAACTATGCAAGTCATGATGTTTGAGTTACTATTCATGGGTGTGATGATGGTTTTGAAGTAGTCAACTTAACTCAAGTTAGAAGCCTTACCATGGTTGAAAGGAAACCCTAGAGGGGTGTGGGTTGGGTTTGGCTTGGGCTTCAAGTGTTGGGTTCTTAATTGGCCATATGAACAAGCGTTTTGTGTGGGCCTTAGAAATGGACCTTTGCTTGGCCCCATGTCCAGATTTATTGGGTCTTTCATTGGCCTCAATAGTCCACTAGGTTGGGTCCCAACTTTGAGTCTTTTCTAAATTGGCCAATAGCCTTGGATCTTACTAAATTGGGCCCAATAGTCTTATGTATTCTAAGGTGTGCCTAATGTCTTGTGTCCATCAAGTTGGGCCTAAAGTCTTTGTATCTATCCTTAGTTGTCTCATCTTGGTAAGCTAGGGCCTTTATCAAACCATTCTTGGGTCCTCTCCAAATCCATCTAGTGTTTTAACCAAATCCCTTATTCCATCAAGGTGGCAAGTCTTCCATATGCCATGTGTCATTACCACATTGGCCTCTTGGAACCTTTTTCTTAAAATTAATAAATCACTAGAACTTTATAATAATTCTAACTAAACCAAAGGTGTAAGCTCTTTTGCCAACTCAAGCTCCAAAATTTTTCCTTTCTCTTGAGCATCCCAACTTCTACTTAGCTAGGGTCATGGCTACTAGGGTCAAGTTCTAAGGTACTTTTAAGTAGGGTGTTTCAAAAAGCCTAAGGTGTGGTGAATGGTGAGATCTGTCAGAAACCTACTTAAACAGCCTGGCATGAAAGGTGGCATCAGTAGAAAAAGAACGGCAATGTAAATCCCCAGAGGAAGTGATGCAGGAGGATCCAAGCATGATGATGCTTGGATGATAGATTAAGGAATAATAACACTGGGCTACCTCAAGAAGGTAGATCAGCCAAAACCGGTGGGAAGAGATGAGAATTCCTCAATTGGGTGAGAAATGGTATTTCACGACTGGGCAAGAAACAACATTCTTCAAATGGGCAAGAAAGGCATTCCTCGGTTAGTTTGCGCATGTGCTAGTATTTTGCCCATAACTTTGGTTATAGGTGTCAGAATCGCGCATAGGACTTCAATCTAGAAAAATGCTCTCTTCAGCGTGCACGTCATGGTCACCATACTTAATCTAGTGGTCCCCGTTTCGAACCCAAAACCAGCCATTTTCCCTTCAAAATTGTCACTTAAAGTTATTGTTTCATTGTTAGCCATCTTTCTTTTATGCTAATGTTTATTTTTAGGAATGATATTATTCCAGATTCTTAAGCTAGATTTTAGTCATACTTATCTTATTTCGTATTTTACTATTTGGTCTTAATTACAATTTTGTCTTTCCATCAACTATTTAGCTCAGCTTGTGGGCTTTAGTAGATGATTATGATTCGATTTTTTTTTATAAACAAACCCTAATCTCATATTTTAGCTTAGAGTTTTTTCTCTATTTGCATTTTTCTCAATCTCAATTTTTAGCTTCTATTTTTTAACTAGCCCTCAGAATAATCATCCTTATTCTATCTCAATGTCAGTTGGCATCAGAGCTTTAGCATTTTCCTAGAATGAATTATCGTAAGTTTTCATGGCTGGTGGTAGAGGTCATGGTCGGCATGGACAGGTTGCAAATGAGATAGTCCCTCCCCGCGACCATAATGTACAAGATTGCATATTTGTAGAGGCAAATAAAAAAATTATCCCAGCATCTAGAGGTGCAAAACTTGGAAGGTAGGACGTATGATCAATATTCTGACTCCAGTTTTGAGAACCAGTATCACAATCATGCTGCGTTTCAGGAATACCATGGTAGGGAGGATCGAGGTGGAGACCTAGGCTTCAAAGTTGATCTACTGGAATTTTTTGGTACTCTACAGGCGAAGGGCTTCATCAATGAGATGCACGAAGTGGAACGTATCTTTGATTACAAGAGGCCATCAAATTATAGGGTCGAGCATATGCCTGGTGGTAGCAATTGAAGCGGTCTTAGAAGTGATAGGGCAAGGCTAAGATTGGCGATTGGGAGAAGAAAAAGAAGTTGAAGGGTCACTTTATGCCCTTCGAGTATACCAGGACCTTGTTCCAGCAACCTCACTCATTAGGGCAGGGGGCGAGATCCATTACCTGTTTTACCGAGGAGGAAGGACATGAAGACCGAGGCTTCAGAGTTGACTTACCATAATTTATTGTTACTTTGCAGGCTGAAGGTTTCGTTGATGTGTTGCATGAGGTTGAGTGGGATTACTACTCTGAGGAAGATGACTTTGAAGAGGAACATTCTTCCATAGAGTGGAACTCTACATTGATTTACAATACCTATCCCGACAAAGATGAAGACAAGGAAGATATTAGTAATTTTTTCTTACAATATAGACAATTTTCAAAAGGAAGATGGTGGTGAAAGTTTGAAGATTTAAGATGAAACAACTTTTGAGCTAGTTAATTATGTTAATTTTTTGGGAATTGAGGAGTTTTTTTAAGTTCTCCGATAAAAATATGGTTTTTGGATTAGGAATATGGAATAGAGACTTGATTTTAAAGTATGAGATGCTCAATACTATTTTACTTCGAGCGGGTCAAATCTATGTCAAGTTTTCCATGATCATTGGGATGGGACTACAAAACAAGAGAAAGATGAGCTTCACTAGACATCCAAAAGACCAAGGCAAGAAAGTCTAGAATTCGAGGACGAATTCTGCAAGTATGCAAGTCCAAATTTGTATGAAAAGAAAAATCTGGGTCTAGAGTCTACATTGGTTGTGCCTTCCCACCACTCTTCTAAGGATCTCTGACATGCTCACCGACAAACACCTCAGTCCATGCATGCTTCAAAAATGCTTACGTGAACTCGAGGGCGAGTTCTTTCCAATCTAGAGAGACTGATGCAAGAGGATCTGGGCATGATGATGCTAAGATGACAAATTAAGGAATAATAGCATTGGGCTACCTCGAGGAGGTCGAAAAGTGCATTGATGCAGGGAAATCTGAGCCCAATGATGATCGGCCGACAAAGGCGACGTTGAAAGCACTAGACTACCTCGAGAAGGTAGATCAGCACAAAACCGACAGGAAGAAATGAGCATTCCTCGATTGGGTGAGAAATGGTATTTCACAACTGGACGAGAAACAAAATTCCTCAACTAGGTGAGAATGACATTCCTTGACTGGGCAAGAACGGCATTCCTCGGTTGCTTTGTGCACATGTCAGTATTTTGCCCATATCTTTGACTACGGTGTTAGAATCACGCATATGACCCCAATCTGAAAAACGGTCTCTTCAGCGTGCAAGTCATGGTCACCTTGCTTCGCCTGTGGTCCCAGTTTCAAACCCAAAATCAATCATTTTCTCTTAAGAATTGTCACTTCTTTAAGTTACTTTTTTTCATTTTTGGCCATTTTCTCTTATGGTAATGTTTATTTTTAGGAATTTTATTATTCCAGATTCTTAGGTTAGATTTTAGTCATACTTATCTTATTCTGTATTTTACTATTTGGTATTAATTACAATTTTTCCTTTCCATTAGGTAGTTAAGCTCGGCTTGTGGGCTTTAGCGGATGATTATGATTCAATTTTTTTTAATAAACAAACCCTAATCTCAGAGTTTATCTTAGAATTTTCTCTCCGTTTGCATTTTTCTCAATCTCAATTTCTAACTTCCATTGTTTAACTAACCATCAGAATAGTCATTCTTATTCTGTCTTGACGTCAGGAAGGCACATGGAAAATCAATTTTGGTGCACCAGTTGGAAGTTGTCTTTTTTACAAGGCATGCAAGATGGCAGAAACTCTTGGGTATACTTGAGTCTAGTTTGAAAAAGATGCGCTAAAAGTAATCAATCTGATGATATGGCACAGGGCAATTGGAGAATATCGGACTAGGCTGAAGGCATGAGGAATACCGGAAAAGACATCCGAAAAGGCCATTTAAACGAGCCCCAAGAAAGCTAAATTAACAAGCTAATAATGTGGCAAGGTGATCTGTCCTCTCCATGGTGGGTGAGGTTTTCTCTCTAGCATAGAGGAGAGTCTCTTAGGCTAGTCTTGGCTAGCTTGAAGAAGGTGTTGTGGAGGAAGAATTGGCAAGGCAATGGGAGGGCTTAAGTCTCACAAACAAGAAATAAAGCAGGTGGTTCTACCATTTGTTACCATGGAAAAAGCAATGCAACAAGGGCAGAATTGTTTGTTGGCCATGATTATAGTAGAGAAGATTGTTAACAAAGAAGCATTCAAGAATACAATGACTAAGATATGGAGGATTGAGAGCTGGATCCAATTTTCTGAAGTAGGCTTAAACAGGTTTCTTATAGAATTCAATAAGGAAGAGGATAGGCAATGAGTGATCAATGGTAGGCCATGGTCTTCCGATAGATGGCTTCTGTGCCTACATGTCTTTGAAGGTAACATGCTTGTTGAAGAGTACATGAAAGTGCACTTTAAATACTCAATTATTGGACTAGAATGCTAAAATGTGAATAGAAATTATAGGAATTAATTTGTATTCTTGAATTTAGTTTCTATTTACTTTGGGATACTCCTAAGCACATTTTTATTTTTAATTACAAAATCCATAAAAGAGAGAGCTAAAGCCCAGTCAAATTCAAATAAATTTTTGAATTGAATAATTCCCAAGAATTTTCAACAAAGCATGACTTTTGAATTGAGCAAGACTTTCAAGTAATAAGGACTCTTCATTTTCAATGTGGGCTGACTTTCAATGTGGATAGACATGTGGACTTTCAGTAAAGCAAGGATGCTTCAACATAAGAAGACTTCAACGTTGGGATAACTTTCCAAAATATAAAATAAAGGATAAATTCAAATAAGGTGGGTTTGAGAGTAATTTGGATCAAGAGAAAAATAAACAAATCACAAAAGAAAACTACAAGAAATCCAAGTCCAAAACGTGCTAGGAGACAATTTGAACATACCTTAGTGTTTTGATCATAAAATTCCACTCACACACGAGATTGATACGATTCTTGATGTGTGGGAAAGCTATTTTAAAGGGCTAAACATGTGTATCTGATAAAGATGTCCAATTCTGACTCTTGAAGCACATACATGGCTGCCAATCGGAGTCCTAAAAGTTAGGCAATTTTTTATGCGAGAATAAGGAAAACATTAGGGTTTATTTTATACCCTAGAGATGCATATCTTTGGGAGAGCTTTGAAGGGAGGAGGCACAATTCTGGAGAACATAAAAATGCCATTTTTATTTTTCATTTCTTCCATGTAGAACTAAATCTTGGGTAAAGCCTAGACTAGAAATTGATAGGTAAAAATACTTTGACTTTATTTCAATTCATAGATTAATTTTTATTGTTTATGATTCTAGGATTGAATTCTCTAGTTTTTTTGAATTTTTATAAGTTTGAGACAATTATATTAAATCTTGCTATGGTTTGATGTCGTTGAGCTATAGGATTATGAACATAGGATTGTGACTTAAACAGTTGTTTTTCATGTCATTGATGTGATCTTTTGCTATACTATTGTTTGTGAACATAGTGTTGTCTTTAGATCTAATATTCATTTTTATATATGAAAAATATGGTTTGTAAATGGAGAATAGATTGTAGAATTAAATTTGAAAAAGTAGATGAATATAATGTCATATCTTCCAATTAGGAATTTGATGATATAATTCTTAATTGTGTATATCAGATGGATTGAACAAGTCAGAGTATTTGATCCGGTTAATGGAAGCCCAAAACTTTACTTGCCATCTTATCCGTGCCCTAATCTCATTTTAATTGCGTGCTTTAGGTAGAATTATCATATTATTGTCATACTATCTTTAATCTTTTCCCCTAAGCTTGCATCTTGTAGTGTTTCTTCCGACTTCCTGTGGATCGACACCCTGAACTACACTATACCACCACGTAATAGTTTGGGCGCAATCAAATTTTTGTGTCGTTGTTGGGGAGTACAGTGCAAGAATCGATAAAAGGCATAATTTACTTCAACAGTTTGTAAATGCTGTAACTTCATTCCCTCTTTTAACTTGCTGCATTATTATTATTTCTTTCTTTCTTTTCATAGTATTTTTAGTTTTTAGTATTTTTTTACCTTGCATGCACAGATATAGAGACGCATTGGGTAGATTTGCTTGTAGGCCTAAGCTAGAGTCAGAATCAAATTTTTTAAATCCTTTATTTAACAATCCATCTAGTCCCGAAGAAATGAGTGAACATAAAGATCAACCCACTAGAACACTTCAGGATTACCTCCACCCTACACGCACAGCCACACCATCATGCATCATGTTTCCAACCAACATTTGTCAACTTGATTTTAAAACATGGATGATACAGCTACTTCCCACCTTTCATGGTTTAGAGAATGAAAATCCTTATTTGCACATTAGGGAATTTGAAGAAGTAGTTGCGACTTTCCACAGTCATAATGCTACAGATGATGTTGTGAGACTTAAGTTCTTTCCTTTCTCTTTGAAGGATAGAGCAAAGAGCTGGTTGTACTCACTAAGACCACAATCAATAGGATTAGAGAATGAGATGACACATGTCTTCTTTAAAAAATATTTTCTCCAACATAAGACCAATTCTTTGAAAAGTCAGATCTCCACCTTTGCACAAAAGGATAATGAGGCTTGTATCATGCTTAGGAGAGGTTTAAGGAGTTGTTAAGTATATGTCCTCACCATGGGTATGAGAATGGCGCTTAGTTAGCTATTACTATAAGGGACTTACACCTAGAGAGCGTCAATTCATAGAGATGATGTGCAATGGTGAGTTTTTGCAAACAAAATCTAGATGAGGCCATAGAATATCTCAATGAGCTTGCTGAAAAATAGGTCATGACCTGCTGAAAATCCAAATAGTGGTGAAATTTGCCATCTTAGGGAAGAGGATAACCTAAAAGCTAAGGTGGAGATGATAACTAGGGAGTTAGAGGAGTTAAAAACTAAGGATTTAAAGCCAACACACATGGTTACTCATGTAGAATCCTTTGGACAGTGTTTTGTGTGTGGTGGGGTAGATTAGCTAGCTCAAGAGTGCCCCACATTTGCTGAAATGAGGAAAATGTATGAGGAACAATGTAATGCTTTGGGTATGTACAAGAAGCATTTTACACCTTTCTCCGATACTTACAATCTAGGGTGGCGTAATCACTTCAATTTTAGTTGGAAGTCTGAAAACCAGCAGCCTGCATAGCCACCTAGAGCTTACCCTGCACCATATCATGCATATTCTTCTTCTAGGAACCCTTTAGAAGATACTTTACATGCTTTTATTTAGGCACAGGATAAAACTAATCAAAAGTCTGAGTCTTTGATTACGCAGATTATTGAAGAAAACAAGGAGATAAAGAGTCATGTATCTAAGTTGTTGAGCTCCTTGAGTGTGAATGAGCATGGCAAGTTCCCTTCTCAAGCTCAATCCACACCCCCAAGGTCAACATATGGTGCGAGAAAATTCAAAAGATGTCAACGCCATTGTGACACGAAGTGGAAATCCTTACACATCCCAACAACTGATAAGTCGAAGGATGTTAAAGAGGATCAAAGCAATAGTGGTGTCTAGCTGCCCAAGGAAGCCAAGGTAATAAAGAGCCCAGTTAAGATACCATTTCCTCAAACTTTAAAATTGAACATGCGAACTTTGGATCCTAACAATGAAATCTTGGAGAACCTCAAGCAGCTAAAAATTAACCTCCCTCTTTTGTATGTTATTAAACAAGTTCCTACTTATGCAAAATTTCTCATAGACTTGTGTACTGTTAAGAGGAAGCACCATGTTAAGAACATAGCATTTCTGACAGAGCAAGTTAGTGTTCTAATTGAGTAACGAATTCCTCCTAAGTACAAGGACCCTGGTTGTCAAACCATTGCATGTAATATTGGGAATCATGAGTTTGGGAAAGCCTTGCTAGATTTAGGAGCTAGTGTAAATTTGATGCCTTATTCAATTTACTTACAGCTTGGTTTGGGTGAAATTAAGCCCACTTCTGTTATGCTTCAATTGGCTGACTGTTTAGTTAAGAAACCAAGAGGGATAGTTGAGGATGTTTTGATCCAAATTGATAAGTTTTACTACCCTTTTGATTCTATAATTATGGACACTCAGTCGGTTGTTGAGTCTAACTCTAAGATACCTCTCATATTAGGTAGACATTTCCTTACTACGGCTAATGCACTTATAAACTGCAGGAATGGACTGATGAAACTATTTTTGGAAACATGGACATGGAGGTCAATATATTCCACATCAGTAGGCATCCTAGGGAGGATGATGAGTGCTAACAAACATACTTAATTGATGCATTCACTCAAGAGGAGGAATTTGACATCACCATCAAAGATAAGAAAGGGGTGGAGAATATAGTGGCCGATTATCTCTCGAGACTCACATTTGAGGACACCACCAACCCCCAACGTAAACTTAACCCCACTATGAAAGAAGTTGTGAAAAATGAGGTAATAAAGTTGTTGGAGGCTGGTAAGCTTAGAAAATTTCAGTTGACCGAGTTATAAGAGTTGAGAGATGATGGTTATGAGAACTCTAAAATCTATAAGGCTAAAATAAAAGCATTTTATGATAAAAATATTCTTAAGAAAACGTTTAGCCCTAATGACCGAGTATACTAACATGACTCTAGACTTCACAAGCATCCAGGAAAACTTCGGTCTAGGTGGATTGGCTCCTTTGTAGTGAAACATGTTTTTGAAAACGAGGCAGTAGAAATAGAGAACCCTAGGGATTGCCAAGTCTTTAAAGTAAATGGCCAACACTTAAAAATACTTATTGATAAACAAGTTTAGAAATGGAAGACACTTTTATATGTAACATAATTGTTTTTTTTAATTAACATCACATACATCCTTTCACATGTGTGCTCATTCTCATACATAGTCATCTTAATGAATTCAACAAACTCATCTTGATCATTATGCTGAGGTATTCACAAGATATCTAATGCACTCATCCAAGTTTTATGGTAAGATGGTAGTTTGATACATGTATCTAAAGAACTCTTTTGCTTAAGTATTTATGTGTGAGTTTTGGAGAGGATTGAAAGCCAACAAATGCTGAAAATTGTGAGAAGCATTCATTGATTTTTTTTTTTTTTTAATTGGGCACTTCTTTTGAGAATATCATTGCATGGTTTGTGGTGTGATGGTGGATATACTTGGGATAAGATGAAGGTCAACTTAGGATTAACGTTTGAGCATCCCAAGCCAATCTTTTTCAATTATAGACCCTTAGTAGCCAACTTTGAGCCAAGAAACACATATGGCTTTTTTTTTCTTCATATACCTACATTATCCATACCTCTCCACATTGGAGAATACCCTAACACTAATTTTTCCTATCCTTTTTACTTCCAAGTGTGTACTAGATGTAGCTAACTAGAGCTACTTCCAAAGGCTCATCAAGCTAATAATCTTTGCCTCCTCTTCCAATAGTACATCAAGTCTAAGTATTGATATAAGTTTTCCCTCTCGAGTGCTCTGGCCTTGTAGAGGTTTCACCCCTATCTAAGTACAAGTTTTATATTTTCTTGTCCTAATATCCATCCTTGATGGATGAAAACATTGAAGAATTGTATCAATGCTTATCATTATCGGAGAAGGAGAAGGAGGAACTGGTAGTGGATGAAGTGCTGCTAGAGGACTCAAAAGTGCGTGGAGAATGTTGTTTATTCGTACCATTGCTTGCAGATAAACATTACAATTGGGATGCATTCAAACATACATTGAAAAAGATTTGGAGACTCAAGAAAAAAGTATGGTTCAAGGGGTTTGGAAGAAGTTGACATAGAGAAGCAGGAGGTTGCATGGGGTGAATATATCAGAATTAGAGTGAACACGGACATAACTCAACCTCTGATGAGAGGTAAACGTATACGGTTGGGAACTTTGGGAGCATGTTGGGTTAGGTTTGTCTATGAAAGACTGCCTACGTTCTACTATGTATGTGGCAAGTTGAGTCACCAACACAAAGATTGTAGTCAAGGCCTACGACAGCAAGAAGTGATTGGGAAAAGGAAGCTTCCTTTTAGGCCGTGGATGAGATTAGGTATCATTTTTCTAGGGAATGCAACTCACCACTATGGCCAGAGGGTGGTGGCAAGCCATGAACCACCGTTACAAGGTTCAATTTCTGATGTTGCAAATGAGGCAAGAAGGAAGGCTAAAATTCTACAACATCCTGCATCAAGTGTAAAGAGCAATAATGAGGGGACCAGGAATAAAGGGATTGCAGGTACCAATCAAGGAGACGTTATGGAGATACAGAATGAAAGTTTCACAAGGGATGCAGTTGAGCCTGAAAAGGAAACCAATGCTATTTCCACGAAAAAGACTGAAGAGGTAATAAAAGGAATATCTCAAGTTCAATGCATTGTAGAAAATCTGGGTCATTTATGTCAGGAAGGGAAGAATAATGAGCCTATTATTGTAATGGAAACAACTGATATGATGGGAGATGGGCCTAGTGATTTTGTTCCTGTTCAGAATGAGGCCCAACAGCTAGGGATGGGGGCCATGCAGGAAGATAAGGCCCTGTCAAATTCTACTAAGGAAACAAGATTATAGCAAGCAGAAAGTGGTCACGATATAATAAAAGTACAACTAAAGAACAACAAACAAGCCCAGTCAGCATACTGCATAAGAGAAAGGGAGTGATAGGTGAAGTTTTTGAGGAGGCACAGAATTTTAAGTCAAAAACCAGAAAGTTAATGACAATTGGAGGAAAATTTTCACAAGTTATATCGGTGGAGGTTGTTGACCAACCCCGCCAAAAGCAATGAAAATCCTAAGTTGGAATTCACGTGGACTTGGGAACCCACTTGGAATTCAAGCTCTTCATGACCTAGTCAAGAAGGAAGTTCCCGAGATTATTTTTTTGCAAGAAACAAGACTAGTTGGTAGAAAGATGGATAGATTGAAGTTTAAGTTGGAATTTGAGGACTGTTTGAGAGTGGACTGTGAAGGCAGAAGTGGTGAGTTGTGTTTGATGTGGAGGAGTGATGTCAACCTTAAGATATGTAGTTACTCTAAACATCATATTGATGTTGTGGTGGATGATGAAGGACTGAATGGCCAACATTAGAGAATTACAGACTGTTATGGTCATGTCATCCTGAAACTAGTAAAAGATCTGAAACATGGGACCTTCTCAGAATGCTAAATTCTGCTAATTATAGTGGATGGTTGGTTCTAGGTGATTTTAATGAAGTAATAAGCAGACATGAGAAGAAGGGAGGGAGGGATAGATCTGAAGTACAAATGGGAGGTTTCAGAAAGTTGATTGATGATTGTGGTTTAACTGACTTGGGGTATGAGGGCACAGATTTCACTTGGTGAAACAATAGAGAAGGAGAGCATAGCATAAGTGAAAGATTGGACCATTTCTTGGCTAACAATGCACGGTGCCAAGCTTTTCCATGGCAAAAGTGACCCATGGTTCAACTGCATATTCTTACCATGTGCCTATCATGTTGCAGACAAAAGATTGTATTCCAAGAAGAAGGGGCTCCTAACCTTTTAGATTTAAAGCAATGTGGGTGGAAGATGAGGAGTGTGGAAAGGCTTGGTCTTTCAACTATGGTCTTGGCCTTATGAATGATGTGCTGCATAAACTTGAAGGTTGTAGTGAAAGCCTAGCAAAATGGAACAAGCAAGATTTTGGCCTAGTACATAAGAGGATTCAGCAAGCTAGAGACAAGTTGGCAAAAGCACAAGCTTGAAATAACAATACTCTAAACAAGGTTGAACTACAATAGGCTAGAGATGACTTGCAACGCTGGCTTGAGAGGGATGAGATAAGATGGAGGCAGAGGTCAAAGGCACTTTGGCTAAAAGCTGGGGACTAGAATACTAAGTTCTTCCACAACAAAGCAACACAAAGAAAGAAAAAGAATCATATAGCTCTTTTGAAGGATGATGAGGGATGCTGGAAAGAAGGGGAGGACAAAGATGAATTGATCATGAAGTATTTTGAAGGAATGTTTAAAGCTGAAAGCCATGACAAAAATGTTGAGTTCTTATCTTATCTAAGTGGAAGAGTAACTGCAAAGATGAATGAAATACTTACCAGCCCATTTACTGAAGATGAAGTGACAGCAGCCTTGCAACATATGAATCCAACAAAGGCCCCTAGACCAGACGGAATGGCGCTTGTTTTCTATCAGAAGTACTAGAACAAAGTGGGTAAAACAGTCACCAAAGTAGTCTTGCATGCCCTAAATATTGGTCAGTTTCCTCCCTCCATAAACCACACTTTTATAGCCCTGATTCCAAAAAGGAAAAAACCTGAGAAAGTGTCAGAATACAAACCTATTAGATATGTAATGTTATTTACAAATTGATTTCAAAAGTCTTATCTAATAGGTTAAGAACCATTCTACATGATGTAATTTCTATTTCTCAAAGTGCGTTTGTTCCTAGTAGAGCTATTTCTGATAATATCCTAGTGGCCTATGAAATGGTGCATTTTCTCAAGAGCAAAAGGAAGGGCAAAGAAGGATTCATGTCTCTCAAGCTGGACATGAGTAAAGCTTATGACAGGTTGGATTGGTCCTACTTGGAAGCAGTGATGCAGCATATGGGGTTTGCAAGACAATGGATTGACATGATCATGTTTTGTGTGAAGTCTGTCACATTCTCTATTTTGATTAATGGAGAACTAGTTGGGCCTATTTGTCCATCTCGAGGTATAAGGCAGGGAGACCCCCTCTCTCCCCACCTATTTTTACAAGGAATAGAAGAACTAGTTACACTTCTTACTCAAGCAAGCCAACAGAAGATGATAAGTGGAATCAAGGTGTGTAGGGGTGCCCCAAGGGTGAATCATCTGCTGTTTGCAGATGATAGTGTGCTATTCTGTAAGGCATCACTTCAAGAAACCATGAATGTTCATAGGATACTCTCAATTTATGAAAATGCATCAGGGCAGAAGATTAATAAAGAAAAAACAGCAATGGTATTTAGTAAAAATGTACCAGTGGAGAAGCAACAGGAGCTGGTGGCTTTTTGGGGTATTCATGAGTACCAAAACTATGAGAAATATTTAGGCCTTGCACCAATGATGGGTAGGCACAAAGCAAGGGCTTTTTCTGACATCAAACACAAAGTGTGGACAAAGTTAAAAAAATTAGAAGGAGAAGTTGCTTTCTCAAGGTGGAAAAGAAATCCTTGTCAAGGCAGTAGCACTATCAATACCCACATATGCTATGAGTTGTTTCAAAATGCCAACTGCATTATGCAATAAGATTGAACAGATAATGGCAAGATTTTGGTGGGGTCAAAGGAATGAGGAGAAGAAGATCTATTGGATTAGTTGGAAGAGGATGTGTCTCTGAGTGAAGGAGGTTTGGGTTTTAAGGATCTAAAAACTTTTAATGATGCCTTATTAGCTAAACAAGGGTGGAGACTTATGCAATCAACTAATAGCCTTCTTCACAAGATTTTCGAGGCTAGATACTTCCTTCATGCTAATTTTTTATATTCAAGATTGCGACACAATCCATCTTCCATGTGGAAGGGCATCTGGGGAGTAAAAGAAAAGTTTATGCAGGGATGTAGATGAGGGTTGGCAATGGCAGAGGGGTTAGAATTTGGAAGGACAACTGGATCCCTGGTATAAAAGATCTCAAACAGATGGCTGCTGGGTAGAATATTGATGATGATGCTAGAGTAGAGTCCCTCATTGATATGAATAGTGGTTGGTGGGATGTATTTAAAGTAAGATGCTTACCTCCACCTACAGTAGCAGATGAGGTTCTGAAGATAGTAAGAAGTTCTGATAACCATGATGAGAAGCTAATTTGGGCATTGGAAAGAAGTGGAAGTTTCAGTGTCAAGAGTGTATACTGATTTCTGAGGGGAATGGACAATAGTAGATAAGAAGGGGAGAGCTCTTCAGCAAATAGACAGAAATAGGTTCTTAAAACAATCTGGAAGCTGCAAATACCCCACAAGGTTAAGCTTTTTTCATAGAGAGCAGTGTTATATGGCCTACAAACCAAAGAGAATTTGCATAAAAGAAGAGTAGTAGAGGATAATTTGTGCCAACTTTGTTCATCTCGGTTAGAGAACTCCTTACATGCTCTCTATTATTGTCCTTTACTAAGGCACATATGGCAGAAACATATTCCTGATTTTACAATAAAAGAAACAACATTGTTATTCCTTGAAGTGGTGATCAAAGTGCAGGAGTGTAGTAGCAGAGAACAATTTGAGACCTTTATTGTGATAGTATGGGCCTGTTGGAGAAGAATAAACTTATGGATATTTGAGAGAGAACAAAGGGATGTCGAAGATGGGATTAACTCTACCATTTCTCTGTATCATTCATTCAAGAAAATTAAAAGTCTTAACCCAGATCAAATGCAGAGGCAACTCTAGTGTCAGGCACCTTCTGAGGGGACTTTCAAGCTCAATGTCGATGGGGCCATTTTTCATGAAGGAAATAATGCAGGTATGGGCATCATTGCAAGAGATCATGAGGGAAAGGTCTTGCTGTCAATAAGCATGAAAGAACAGGCAGTTATGGATCCTATGGACATAGATCTTTTGGCAATTCTGAGTAGACTGCAATCTTGTATTGCCTTAGGACTACAAGTACTGAATATTGAAAGTGATTCCCTCCTCTTAGTGAAAGCAGTAACAACTTCTGAAGTTTCAAGCATCTTGGTAATATAATCTCATATATCAAGCAACACATGAGCCGAATTCCTACTTGTACAATTTCTCATATCAACAGGGAAGGAAACCAAACAGCACACATACTAGCTAAATTTGCTAGAAATGTAGAACACACAAACGTATGGTGGGATTCTAGTCCAAATTGTATTCATCAAGTCCTTTGGACTGATTTACATTTGTAATTCCTTTTACCATTAATGAAAGTATTTCCCTTAAAAAAAAATGTGTACTAGATGTGAAATTCTTTTCTTTGCGAAGAATAAAAACAAAGGGAAGAACACGAGTTACTAGTTGTTCAAGTGAGTTAGCTTCAAAGTCAGAAATACCAAGGCTGGGTAGAAATAGCAAAATACTAGAGTGGCATATATTTGTTCATCAAATTATAAAAAAAAAATGAAAAAAGAAAAAGAAAAATAGGCATTATTCGATGATTTGAAAGGTTGAAGAGTATATCAAGTGAAGAATGTGGTTTATTGAGATGTTTAATAAGATTCATTAGGTATGCACTTGGAAGTTTTTGAATCATTCTCTTTCATTCTTTTTTTTTTTTTTTCATATAGCCAAACCTAAACCACATTACAACCTTTTTGTTTTGACCGTTCTTATCCCAAGTAAGCCTGTGGAAAGAATGGTTGAGTTCTCATTTGTTAGTGTTCCTATCATAAGATCAATGCTTATTTGTTGCTTGTTCATAATTACCTAAATCTCCATGTGATTGTGTGTACACCACTTGTCAACTCCATAGAGAGAGCCCTTACACGAAATACTATTATACCCGTAAGTTATGGAGTTAAATATTTTGCTTGAGACGTTCTTGATATTGCATGTGTCAAGGTTAGTGGTAAGATGGTTATGGCTTGGACAACACACACACACTCTGTAGATTTCTATAGAGGGATTGATCTTGACGGGTTATTGGATTCCTTAGATTGTTTTGATATACGAATCTGGAAAGTGTGAATTGGCGCCCTATTTTTGTGATTTTCTTGCATCTTTCATCTCTTTTGCATAGAAATTGCTAGGGACAAACAATAAGCAAGTTGGGGGGTGTGATAAGTGCACAAAATTCCATTTTAAATACCCAATTATTGGACTAGAATGCTAAAATGTGAATAGAAATCATAGGAATTAATTTGTATTCTTGAATTTAGTTTCTATTTACTTTGGGATACTCCTAAACACATTTTTATGTTTAATTTCAAAATCCATAAAAGGGAGAGCTGAAGCCTAGTCAAATTCAAAGGAATTTTTTAACTGAATAATTCTCAAAAGTTTTCAACGAAGTATGACTTTTGAATTGAGCAAGACTTTCAAGTAATAAGGACTCTTCATTTTCAACGTGGGCTGACTTTCAATGTGGACAGACGTGTGGACTTTCAACAAAGCAAAGATGCTTCAACATGAGAAGACTTCAATGTTGGGATAACTTTCCAAAATATCAAATAAAGGATAACTTCAAATAAGGTGGATTTGAGAGTAATTCGGATCAAGAGAAAAAGAAACAAATCACAAAAGGAAACTGCAAGAAAACCAAGTCCAAAACGTGTTAGGAGACAATCTAAACATACCTTAGTTTTTCGATCATAACTTTCCACTTACACATCCAATTGATACACTTCTTGATTTGTTGAAAAGCTATCTTAAAGGGCTGAAAACTCGTATCTGATAAGGATGTCCAAATTTTGACCTCTAAAGTGCATACACAGTTGCCAATCGGAGTCTTAAAAGTTAGGCAATTTTTTATGCGGGAATTAGGAAAACGTTTGGGTTTCTTTTTTACCATAAAGAAGCATATCATTGGGAGAGTTTTGAAGGGAGGAGGCACAGTTTTGGAGAATATAAAAAATACCATTTTTATTTTTTATTTCTTCCATAGAGAACTAAATCTTGGGTAAAGCTTAGGGTAGAAATTGATTGGTGAAAATACTTTGACTTTATTTCAATTCATAGATTAAGTTTTATTGTTTAAGATTCTAAGATTGAATTCTCTATTTGTTTTGGATTTTTGTAAGTTTGAGAGAATTATATTAAATATTGCTATGGTTTGATTTCGTTGAGTTATAGGATTATGAACATATGATTGTGACTTAAACAGTTGTTTTCCATGTCATTGATGTGATCTTTTGCTACACTATTGTTTGTAAACATAATATTGTCTTTAGATCTGATATTCATTTTTATATATGAAAACTGTTGTTTGTAAATGGAGAATAGATTGTAGGATTAAAATTGGAAAAGTAGATGAATATAATGTCATATCTTCCAATTAGGAATTTGGTGATATAATTCTTAATTGTGTATATTGGTTGGATTTAAAAAGTCAGAGTATTGGATCCGGTTGATGGAAACCCGAAGCTTTACTTGCCTTTTTATCTATGCCCTTATCTCATTTTAGTTGCATGCTTTAGATAGAATTTTCATATTCTTATCATACTGTAATTTAATCTTTTCTCTTAAACTTGCATCTTGTAGTGTTTCTTTCGACTCCCTGTAGATCGACACTCTAAACTATACTATACCACCGAGTAATAATTTGGGCATAATCACCTGTCAATAAGGTTCAATTCCATAAGGAGGTATTCTGGCTTGGTCCATAATATGCCACTTGCTTGCATGACTCAAGAAGTGGGATATCAGATTGGAGGATGTGTGGGGAAGGTGTTGAAAGTTCATGCAGATAGGAGAGGGATTGGTTGAGGGAAGTTTCTAAGAATAAGAGTTGAAGTGGACATCACAAAAGCACTTATGAGGGGCACGTTTCTAGCTGTGGGTGGCAAGAAGTCTTGGGTGCAGTGAGAGATTGCCTATTTTTTGTCTCAAGTTTGGAGTGATTAAACATCCTTAGAAGACCTGCTCTTATGTATCGAATGAAGTAGGATAGCAACAATATGGAGTTTGGTTAAGAGCCCCTGCAGGCTACAGCAAAAGATAGTGAAATTAGTCAGAAGCAGTATAGTGATGTGGAAAGTCAGCTGGCCAAAGATGATAACCAGTCATGGAGGAATGGTGGAGAGGATAGGGATGAAGTCAAAAAAGGTAATGCTTATTTTCAAGAGAAGATTCAGGATCCTGCTAAGGGAAGTGAGGAATTAATGGATAGGGTATCAAAGATGGAAGGAATGCAGATTTTAAGGGAAACTAAAGGTCAAAAACTTGTGTCTAAAAGGAAGGGGAAGTATATTCCCTAAAGGAAGTTGCCACGAATAATTATGCAGAGGAAGGGACGTGTAAAATGTCAAATGTAGAAGATATTGCCTCAAAAAGTAAAGGAACTGTCATAAGCCAAACAGGATCTAGTTAGATTACGCATCACAGCTCAGCAAAGGGTCTCGAGGTTGAATATGATCTAATGGCTCAGGTTATCTCTCTTTATCAATTCCTTACTAAACAAGTTCAAGTTTTGGAACATTCTAAAAAAAGGGCCAGTTGAAAAAGAAGGGCTTGGGACAAGTGCTTCATTGTTTTAGTTAATGATTCAGGGGAGATATTGCAGGGACTAAAATAAGCAAAAAGAGAAATGGAAGTCAGTCTAATGGAGGGAACTTTAATACAAAGGCAAAGAAATCCAAAACTGAGGACATGGAAATCATGGACTCACATACAGAAGAGATGGTGGTGACTGGTGCACAGCCCCACCATATGCAATGACTTGTCTAAGTTGGAACTGCCAAGGGCTTGGGAACCCTCGGATAGTTAATAATCTGCATCTTATGATGCAAAATAAGATCCCATCCTTTGTTTTCTTGATGGAAAGAAAGTGTAAAAGGAATAATGTAGAACTTGTCAAAAGGAGAATAAAATTTGAAAATAGCTTTGTGATTGATTGTAAAGGCCTAACAGAAGGGATCACTTTCCTATGGAAGGAAGAATGTAGAGGCTAAAGTGAGCTCATATACTCATAATCATATTTCCCTTCTTGTTAAGGGTGTTAAAGATGGGAAGAATTGGATCTTAACTGGGTTCTATGGTAATCCTATCACAGCTAGGAGACAAGAAAGTTGGTAGCTACTCCAGGCTTTAAAACTTGAGGATTCTAATGGGTGGTTGTGTGTAGGGGATTTCAATGAGATCCTTAATCATGGAGAGAAGTATGGTGGTGCTATGAGAACCTACAAACAGATGGAGGCATTTCGAGAAACTATGGATAAGTGTGGTCTTAGTGACACGGGGTTTGTTGGGAGCAAATACACTTGGTCAAATGGGAGGTTTGGTGAGGCCTTTACCAAAGAAAGGCTTGATCGAGCCTTTAGTAACAATGTTTGTTCAGAGGTTTTCCCTAGCTCTAGAGTTCATATTCTCCTAGCTCACAGCTCAGACCATAGTCCCATTCACATTACTATGGAGCATAATCTTTCTGAGATGGCCAGAAATGCAAAACCCTTCAAGTTTGAGGCAAGCTGGTCACTAAGGGATGATTTTTATAAGATAGTGGAGGAAGAATGGAGTAAACCCAGAATGGCTGATAACAAGCTGAGCTACACTACTGAAGGCCTCAAGAAATGTCAGGTGCAGTTGATGCAGTGGAGCAAAATGAAGATTGGCAACTCAAAGAAAGAGATTAATTCAAAGCTAGCTCAGATTTCCAATTTACAAAAAGCCAATAAGGGACATTTGAATGAGAATATCAAGCATCTGCAAAGAGAAGTGGACAGACTACTTGAAGAAGAGTGCATTAAATGGAAGCAAAGAGCTAAGCAAAGATGGTTGAATGAGGAAGACAGAAACACTAAATTTTTTCATCAATGTGTCTCTCAAAGGAGGAAGACTAATTCAATCAAAAAACTGCTTGATGATAATGACCAGGAAGTAATGTCTAAAGAGGGCATAAGTGAGCTTTTTCAAAATTACTTCAAGATCTTTTTACCTCTTCTGATCCCAGGTATATAGAAGACTGCCTAGCTACTATGGAGTCTCAAGTCTTAGCTCACCAGGCCCAGATGGCTTCCCTATAACTATTTAGCAAAAGCACTGGAACATAGTAGGAGCACAGGTTTGTGAAGCTACTTTATTTGTGCTTAATTCAAATGGCAGCCTTGCTGAGATTAATAATACTTTCATCACTCTTATTCCTAAGAAAAAGTCTCCCACTAAAGTATCTGATTTTAGACCTATTTCTCTTTGTAATGGGATGTATAAGATCATATCTAAAGTACTTGCAAACAGATTGAAGAAAATCTACCACACATTGTTTCACCAACCCAATCAACTTTTGTGGGTTTTGAGGCAATGCATACCATGAAGTGTAAAATGACAGGTACAGAAGGGTACATGGCTTTGAAGCTTGATATGAGCAAGGCATATGATAAAATTGAGTGGTGTTTTCTATGACCAGTTTTGTGCAGAATGGGGTTTAGCCTTCATGGGTAGAGTTGTTGATGAAGTGTATTGAATCTATCTCTTATGCAATTATGGTTAGTGGTGCTCCTCAAGAGGGTTTTCACCCAACTAGAGGCATAAGACAAGATGACCCTCTCTCACCCTATCTATTCATTTTGTGTGCTGAGGCTTTGGGTAGTTTGATTGGGAAGGCAGAGGAGAATGGACTGATTCATGAGGTACCAGTTGCTAGAGGACAACTCAAGATTTCTCATCTATTCTTTACAGATGATAGCCTTTTATTTTGTAAGGCAAACTTTATTGAATGGGGTAGGTTGTTTAACCTACTTAGAGTTTATGAGGTTGCTTTAGGCCAAAGATTGAACCTTGAGAAGACTTCAATTATTTTCAGTAAAAATACATCCAAGGAAGCTCAAGATTATATACTCTCTATTGCTGGGATGAGGACTGCAATGCCATATGAAAAGAACCTTGGCTTGCCCACTGTAGTATGAAAAGGTTGACACAAGTCCTTCAAAATGGATATTGGATAAAATCAGAATGAGGATTAGCAATCATGGAGTGAAAACTCTATCTCAAGTAGGGAAGGAAATTTATATCAAAGTTGTGGTTCAAGCCCTCCCCTCCTACACTAAGAGTATTTTTAAAATGCCTAACACTTCATTGAAAGCCATCAATAGTGTAATATAGAATTCTTGGTGGGGCAGCAAGATAATGAGCATAAAATTCATTGGGTTTCATGGAGCATGATGGGAAAGGCCAAATATGCAGGGGGCATGGGTTTTAGAGACCTCAAATGTTTTAATAAAGCCATGCTAGCGAAGTAGTGTTGGAGGTTGATCCAACAACTTGAATCTCTAGCAGTTAAGATGATGAAAGCCAAGTATTATCGTGATACAAACTTTCAAAGTGCTAAACTGGGCTCTAAACCATCATATATCTAGAAAAGCTTTCTTGCAGCCAGGCAACTCATTGAAGCAAGTTCTTATTGGAGAGTTGGTACTGCCAAGGATATACTTATTTGGCAAGATAAATGGCTAAACTAATCCAACCCAGTTAAGATTCTAAGCCCTGTAAAGATGCTAGATAGTAATGCCCAAAGTGGGAGTATTGATTGAGACTAACTCTAAGCAATGGAAGACTAACCTGGTACATCAGATTTTTTAACATGAGGAAGCTAAGACCATTATGAAAACTCCCATCAGTACTCTTAGCAGTAGGGACAGACTAATTTGGAAGGGTTCTCAAAATGGTTATTTTTCTGTGAGGAGTGCATATCACTTGAAGAAAACCAAGGTATTGGCAGATAAAGGTCAGGCCTCGAGCAACACCCACTTCAAGGAGGTTTGGCAACAAATATGGAATCTTAGAGTCACACCAGGGGAAAATTTTTTTATGTGGAGGGCCTGTCTTGAAGCCCTTCCTACTCAATCCAACTTATTCAAAAAGAAAGTTGTGGAACACCCTTTATGCCCTATCTGCTGCTTGGAAGAGGAAACTATTGTTCATGCTATATGGAGGTGTGTGTCTGGGAGGGATGTTTGGAGCCAATGTTCAAAAAGATTATAGAATTTCACTCGCTACAATCTTCAATGTTGGAGCTGTTTGAGGCTTTAACAGATTCAATGGAAATTCAGGTATTGAAAGAGCTTGTAATGGTGGTTAGGAGGATTTGGTGGAGAAGGAACTGTTTTATCTTTAACAAAGAGTTCTCACATCCAAACTCTATTGTTAAGGAGGCTCAAACCACACTTGAAATGTTAACTAAGGAGGAAGTGAAAAGCTGTAACAGAACTACAGCAGGAAGCACAGCAGTAGATCCCTCCCCTATCAAATTGTTTTAAATTGAACTAGGATGGGGTAGTAGACAAAATTCAAGGTATGATTGGAGTTGGTGTGGCTGTGAGGGACAGATCATTTCAACTATGAGACTAAGGAAAAGCATGTTTCCTAATCCTTTGTTGGCTGAAGCTTTTGGAGCTTTACAGGCAATCAAATTGGGACTGGATTTAGGCCTCAAATAGGTTGTCATTAAGGAGGATTCCTTCCAAGTGCTCAATGCAATAAAGAATGATAAAGAGGCTTGGAGCAGTGCTGGTATGTTTGTGAATGAGGCAAGACAGTGCTTGAATAATTTTGCCAAGTGGGAAGTTTCTCATTTTAGGAGAAATGGTAACATCATAGCTCACTTATTGACAAAAGTTGCTCTTTCCATTCCAGATGTTATTGTAACAATGGAGGATGCTCCTTCTTGTATTTCATCTCTGTTATAATGGAATGTTACAAGAGTTTCCTTTAAAAATAAAAATAATGTGGCAAGATGGGCAGCATTACATCGATCATGTAGACAATGTCGATTATCAAATTAATGGTCTCAAAGTATATGTTACTTGACATAATTCTACCTTGGAAGCAAAACTTTTCTTAATGCCACGAATTTGATAGAATGTCCTTTAGGAAAAACTCATATGGGTTATCCACTTCTTGGGAGATATATGAGTCGATAGCATATGAGTTGTTTGGCAGATAAAGTAGCTCGGCAAATAGCTAGCTAGAAATATTAAATAACTTTATCTCAATCTACGAAACAGACAAATTGGGATCAAGAATTAGACCATGTTCATACACTTAGATTTAGGCCTGTGCAAAATACCCTCTGATCCGCACAACCCGATTGGGTCAAACCCGCTAAAGTCGGGTTGAGTAAATGCCGGTTTCAACATCCATCCAATCCGATTAATGTCAGTTTCAACGTTTGAACCCGAAACCATTGCAATGAAAAGGAGTCGAAGTCTTCTCCCCATTGAGACTGCGAAAACTATCGTTCTCTCTCTCTCTCTCTCTCTCTCTCTCTCAACAACTTCAATGGTAATAATAATGGATTTGTTTTCTCAGTATCTGCTTCTACTTCTACTTTTACTTATCTTTTTGTTGCTTCCTCTCGATGTGCTCCAGCGAGGGCGTGCGCTTCTTCTTCTTACATGAAGCTTCCTCCTCTCTCTCATCTCATCTTTTGTAGTTTTACCCAAACAAAAAGTAGTATTTAAAATCCTCTCCAACCGCCGTACCTCTCTCTTCCTTTCTCTCCTCCAAAACTCAAACACATTGACCCAGTCTCAGTCTCCTTTCGGAAATGCTGAAGCTTTTGGAGAGAGATAATGGCAGATTCGGGAGACTTGGTTTGAAGGAGTTGTTGATGATGGTTTCTGAAGTGAGTCTTGGTTTATGTGCATTATTGTTTTTTCTATGTTGTGAATGGATTATATTGTATTTTTGCATTCCTGTTTCGAGGTTGACACTGAATTTGTTGAAGTTTTGGTTTCTATTTTCTCATCTTCTTTAAACTTTCATTTATTTAATGCTGGCTGTACTAATTGAAAGAAATTAATCTTTTTTTATTATTTTTTTATTTGCTTAAAAAAAAAAACCACCGACAATGCTCAACCCAACTCGACAAGAACCGGGTCGGATCGGTTCCTGTTTAGCTTGGGTGCTTACTGGGTCGGGTCGGCCCAAAATCAGCTTTAGGCGGGCCGAGTTGCAGGCCTACTTAGATTTGATCATCTCAACTAAATTTTTCATAATTTCCGTTCCAAATATCACTAAAATATAAAATACGTTTCAAATTTCAAATTTTCAACTTTTTCATCTAATTATTACAATTTTTCCAAACTTCTAAACAAAACATAAGAAACAATACAACTTTTTTAAATTACAAAACAAAAATTATATTCAAACAATATTTTAACTTTATAATATTTTTATTTAGTTTTTTCTCTCATTTCTCAAAATCTAATAAAACATCTTAATTCAAATTATTTTGCTATTATTAACAGAAAACTCACCAAGTATGCCCTTAGTCACACTAAAACTCATCAAGTCTCTTTGCATAATGAGTATTTGAAAATGAAATCCTGAATCCAAAATTCAAAAGATCAAGAAGTTTGGTATCTAAAAATAAGAAGTTTTAGATACCAAACTTTTCATGTTGCAAGAAGTTTAAAATAAAGCAAATGCATGATAAAAAGTAATGGAATTTTTTTCCAGCCATATAAAATTTGGTATCTAAAAGCTACAGAAGAATAATTTGCCAATGACGTGAATTGTTTTTTTGATCGTTACTAAATATATAAATTGTTTTTTTAAATCTCGCATCAGATGTCAATGGACCCGGGCACATAGTTTAATCAATGTCTCCAACGAAAATAAGAAACTTAGAGAAATGGCCGCACATAAATTTAGGGTAAAAGAAAGTTTGTTACCGAGTTCCCAATAAGTTATAAAAGAAAAACAAATCAAATAAAAAAAATAAAAAAAAAAAAACTGAGGATTTGCTCGTACGATTGACAATGAAAGAAAAATCTTTATTAATTGTAGGAGAAATAATATATGACAAGATCTATAAACCTAACACGAATACAATACAAAATAAATAAATTTGGATTGATATAAATAGATTCATATCAAAATAGATTAATCCAATAAAATACGATTAATAAACAGATTAATTACAAGTCAACTTGCAAAACCTACAATCAACTTATACGAATAAATTATATTTTCTTAAATGTTTAGTCTTATATTTTTTTATGTTGATAATATGTAATATTAATATTAGTATTTGACTATTTAATATCTCAAACTAATAATTTTTTTATTAATAAATAATTTTATTTTATAAAAATATTAATTTTCTTATATATTATTAGTTGGATATATATATTTTGTAAAATATTTTATCTCCTTACATTATATATAAAGTTATATTGATTGGATTAAAAAATAAATTTACGGTCAACTCATCCCATTTATACGAAACGAATTAAACAAATTGAAGTGGGCTAAACTGACCATGTAATGTCACCCGTTATTTATATGGATTATATCAAGATTTTAAGATCTGACCATTTAATTAAACAAATTGTATTCGAATTAATCCATATAGCCTACTAGTCATAACTTGGCACGACATAAACACAACCCACAAACATAAATTGTCACCCATAATTGGTTGTAGCTATTAGCCAATGATGCTCAGGCACCACATAAAAAAGATGATAGCCAAAGTTTTAATCTTCTCTATCACTAGATGACATCGACAATATCAATCTAACCAATAAAATGGAACGCTCAAGAAAAGAGTTCGTGAAGCTTGGCTGACCCGTCTAAACAACAATCTGCCAGCTTGCATCAACAATGAAGAATATAAAGAATCATGCAACATGCAACATCTTCACAAACCACAGATTCCTAATAGATAAGTATTATGTCGGAAAATGCAATTTTACAAAAAACGTACAGCTTTTTATCTTTTTCTCCTCTTTACTTCTATAGAGAGGCAAGTAACACTTTGTAGAAGACGCCTAATGTAAGAAAGTCCAAGTGTTCTGTAATAAAATTGGCGGGTGTTCGATGTTTTCCCGAGTGTGCAAAAGTTCTTTCAAGTGTTTTGAGGATTTAGTTATAGATGATCAAAGGAACAAATGAAATGATATCTGGTTGAAATTCCCTGAAGTAGGAAATTATCGTGTAGAAAAGATAATGTACTTTTGTTGCTCATTAAGAGCACTGCATGACGATAATAAGAATAATTATAACTAAATGCCAAAACTCAAATGATCCTGCCCTATATAAAAGCTAAAGATGCTCAAATAACCAGCACGGTACAACTCCATGTAAAATTAAATTGATACTCAGTCGATAATCCAAGCCATAATTCAACTATCTTGCATAAATTTATGTCAAAACCTTGCGCAGTGAATATAACTATCATTACATGACTCAAAATAAAGAACTTGCTC
>QEOT01000192.1:188319-257257 GCA_003123785.1 Pterocarya stenoptera
TTTTTTTTTTTTAATCAGTAAATAAGTATTTTATTGATAATAGGCGAAGCCAAGTACCCAGGACATAAACAAGACGACTAGGAATCCTAATCCAATTAGGATAAGTCAAGAAACCTAAAACCTCTACTGGCCGACCTATAGGATACACTAATCCTAGTAGGATTCTGTCACAACAATTTACCTCCCAATTATGTTGCTACCTACTGGAGTTCTATAGGGATAACTCAACTTGGTAGCCACTGTGATTCCTAATCTGAGTAGGAAATCAAGTCTAAACCAGAAAGGATTGAACTACTTCCTAGTTGAGATTTCTAGACACTAGGAATCCCAACTCTTCAAGAAAACCGAATCCTAGAAAGTCTAGGAGACTTAGATTATGTTTGGAAAACAAGTTTTCCTTAAAATTTTCATCTTCATCTCATCTCATCTTTACACTTTTTCAAATCCCCATACAAAATATAATAAATAATTCAACTTTTTCAAATCCCAATATAACTTTTTCAAATTCTAATTCAATTTTTTCAAATCTCAAAACTAAAAAATAATATTTTTAACTTTAAAACAAAACACAAAATTCTCATCTCATCTTCCAAACATAATCTTATTCAGTTGCTGCCAGGGTTCCCCACCACCTGTAGTAGTCCTAATCCAGCAAGAAAACAAAATCTCAGCACCTTAGAGCACCTCTACAGCTGCCCTCTTATCGATTGCTCCATAGGACTCCAAACACTCTAGGAAATCCACTACTGCCACACATCCAGAGCAATTAGCAGCCCTACACCTTCTAAAAAGCTCAAGATACATCTTCTATAAATACATCAATCTGCCTGCTGCCCCTATTCAATTCATCAAACCTAGAGCAAACCATTGTCTCCCTAAAACAGGATGCTGTCCATGTTGGCAACATCATGAGAAAACTTGAGTTTCAAACTGACCTAAGGGTCAAGATTCCTCTTTTATAATCCCTAAAACAGCCACCAAATCATATTTTTCCAAAAGAGGTGCTAGAAGTCTTGTTATGTATTCATGTACCCCACACGGCACACATGTAAAAAACAAGAACATGTTATACAGCCACCATCATAACTTCATCAACACCATGTTCCACGAACATCATAAAAGCATGTGATTGATTAGATGTTAAATGTATGCTTGATCATGTGATTTGGACGCACTCGATTATTACAAAAGATAAGCGGTAAGTATCCATGATCTCACCTTTATCGCTATTTTATGTAAGAAACAATTATCACAATCTTTCTATAAGATATCAATCTTTTTGTAAAACAATGTGATCAGCTCTTTCCTTAACGGAGCTTCTGTTCATGATTTTCTGTTGTCGTTTTCTGTTTCTTAGAATGTATTTAGGTGTTTTCTTTTTTTCTTTTCTTTTTTATAACCATAGGTGTTCGGGCCAGTTTGCGCGCATCTCGACTAATCCCATGGGGCGTATGTAGGTGTTTTCTTTGTATACTTCCTATGTACATGGGTTTCGCCTATTTCATTCGTACTAATAAAATTGTCTTTCTTACTTATAAAAAAGAGTGACCATCTCTTTCTAAGCTATATGATATGTGTACATGTTTTGATCTATAACTATAGGATGTATGGCCTATTCTTTGGGAGCCCACATTCTATGCACCCACTTTATTTATTTATGAAAATCATGAATGCAATTGATTTGTAAGTATGCTTCTGCATGTGATATTATTTCTATTTATGCTATGTCATGAACGAATGAAGGACATGAACGTGATAGACTAAGCCATGATAAGAAATGAGAAGACAAGGCAAGAAAGTAAGTTCATGATTGAATGTATGACATCTATGATAAGTCTGATGGTACCATAAGATAAGGACAAATTGCAATGCCATGATAGGCACACTAGTAGTACTATCCTCATGTATGGACTCCTAACATACATTTGTGGGTGAAATCGAGATCACAAGGATTGCTAACCCCAACTCAACAGGGTCAACAATGGGTACCACCCAACGAGGAAAGTGGAAGTGCATATGCATGTATGTGTGTACTTCTTTTCAAAGAGGAAACTCTATGTTGCTTATATGTTTACAATGCAATATGTTTTCTTATTGAGTATTTGACTCACATGTTTTATGTTTTAACCATACCAAATGAATAAACTTATGACGATGGAGCAGCAAAACTAGGCGTAACTTAAGAGGATGACTGGATCTTAGAATTTTGTGGTTTTTTGAGATATTCTAAGTCTATATTTTCATAATTAGTGAGAGTCCTTTGTGAATTACTCCAAGACATGGAAAATTTTTAACAAGTGCTATTTATGGCTTGTTGAGTCTAAAAGGAAAGTGACAGTTAATATATAAGGTTGACACGAGCCTGGGCCTGGAAGTGGGTGTAGGTGTGGAGAAGCACGGACTGGGGCAAGGGCAACTTTTGGACAAGGGTTTGGATTGAAGAGGTGCAGGTCAATAATTAAAAAAGCATGGTGGGCTGCATTTCTCTCGGGCTGAAAAAGGAAAAAATGATAGCCCAAGCCTAATCAAAGTCGGACTACGAAGAGCAGGAGGTATAAAGTCGGATCTGTTTCCTTTAAAACAGGTACGACCTCCATTGTATTTAATCAACCACCGAAAGTGGTGCCTTGTCATTCGAAGGTTGCATAGAAGGCTTTGCTGGTAGACTGCAACATGATGGATGTTATCTAGACCGATGGTCTTTCTAGGATATCATATGCATAGACATAAGAGAAGGTTGGTGGTAGTGTACTCTCTGTAGGGAAGGGCCCGAAATAGAGGATGCTGGTACTTTGGTAGTTTTAGATCCGCATGGGTCTAAACAAAATGATAGTGGGGGGCAGCTTGGCAAGTCTCGGGTCTTGACTTGGGGGAAATAGAGGGATTGGCTAATGAAGAATTTTTGGAAGAGCCTATACCTCCAAAATTCCTAAATCCAAATATAGCAAGCATACCGAAGATGTAGGATTGGGTCCTTCAGAAGGCAAAGGAGATTCAGCACTGTGTAGGGCTGTATTGTGATGGTTTTGAGGATCAATTATGGACCTTAAAAACAACCATTGAAACGGGTCAGTGAAGATGAGTGCTCTTCAACCAAGAAAAGAGGCAGAGCTTAAAAGACTCATCTGGCTTGTTAACTATGAGCCAAGAGATGGGAGTGTTAACCGTGGGAGATCAAAAGCCAAGGCAATGACAATTGCTCGATGAAGCCTAAAATTGCTTCATGGAATGTTAGGGGGCTTAATGAGACCAAAAAATGCCTCAAAATTAGAAATCAACTCCGTAAATGAAAAGTTAACCTTGTATGCTTACAAGAGACCAAGCTAGATTTATTTTCCTCTCTACCATCAGGAGCTTGTGGGGTTGTCACCAAGTGCAGTGGTGTGATTTACCATCTAATGGGGCTTCTAAAAGGGTTTTGGTAATGTGGGACAGAAGGGTGGTGGAAAACAAGGAAAGAGTATGTGGGGGAATTTACAGTGACTCGTTTGTTCAAGAACATGGGGAAGGACTTCTATGGGCCTTCGTGGGGTCTATGGTCCAAATTCAGCTAATGCAATAAGAATATTATGGGATGAATTTCCAAGACTAGCTTATCTATAGGATATACCGTGGTGCATTGATGGAGATTTTAATGTCACTAGATTCCATGTGAACAATCAGGAGATTCTTATCTCAACTCAGCCATGGTGGAATTTTCTGACAACATCGCTGAACAAAACCTACCGGATATTCCTCTTGTTGGGGGGCACTTTAACGTGGTCTAGTAATCAAGAGCACCCATCATGGTCAAGAATAGATAGATTCCTTGTTTCTCCCTAGAGTAGGAAGCTCACTATCCGGATATGATTCAGAAACTTCTTTCTAGATTGTGCTTGGGTCATTTTCCCATTCTCCTTGATTGTGGAGGGAGATGATATTTTAAATTTGAAAATAGGTGGCTAAAAGCATATGGCTTCGTAGATAGAATTAGACAACGGTGGTCTTCCTATTCATATCATGGATCTCCAAGTTATATATTGGTTTGCAAATTGAAGGCCTTAAAGAAAGATTTGAAGGCTTGGAATGAGCAGGCATTTCGTAATGTGGAATCCCAAAAGAACGCTCTTTTGGAGGAACTTTAGGACTTGGAAGGTTTGGAGGAGATGGGGCTTCTCTCTAATGTACTCGGTTTGAAGTGGGAGATAGGCCTAGAATTAATTTTGGCATGACATATGGTGTGGAGATAGATCCCTCAAAGAAGCTTACCTAGGAAGTTTTGGAATTGCGAGGTCTCAAGATGCTTCAATTGCATATCTCCTACATCTTGTTAGTGGCCTTCCTCAATTGAATGTCGCATTCTTCTCAGCCACACAAAATTGGGAAGTTGAAGTATTCGCTGAATTTTAAAATCTTGTTTATTTTAGTCAATGATACAATTGGAGCCCCATTGGATCATTATAAAGAGCAAGAACTTCTCCTTCCCAAGCAATGTGGGCTCCCATACACCACCTACCCTTATCCTCTTATCATATGGGGTATCACACAAGATTAATCAGATGTCAAGTCAAACCTGACACAAGGTTATGTGAAATGCAGTGGAATGAATTGATAGGGATTCTTTTAATACATTTATATGTATCTAGTTTATTTAAGACCACTAAATTGTTCATACCTAGGAGCATATTTTTTTCTGAGAGCATTTTGTTTTTTTTTTTATGTCGGGGAACCTCTCCAAGACAGGGCCCTTTGGACCCACTTCTGCAGAGTAAATCCCGGTCCCGTGCACCGCACCCTCGGAAGTTTTCCTACACGGAACTAGTTAAATCGCTGGCTTTTCACCAGGAGGTGTGGCCCCAAAGGATTGTTTACACACATAAGGTGTTGAACCTTGGACCTTGAGGGGAGTGATACTCCATGACCAAGGCCTTCACCACTTAGGCCAACCCCCCTGGCCCAACCTTGGCGGCATATTGCAATGCATTCCATGAGTTGTTTTTTTATCTGTAGCAATGCAGCCCATGAATTGCCCCATTATGGGTGAAAATCACTCCAATTGATAAAATTACCACATGTCCTGTTCTTTTTCCAAGTTTTTAACAGATAAGAGACAAGCTGGGCTTATTTCTAATGGAACCTAAGTGTTAGAATCAAGTTTCCCCCATTTATTGAGCAAGCTGGGCCGATCAAAAAAATTATTGAACAAGCAAATTGATGTTTGCAGACCAGAGACCGAATAGCTTGGGAACCATAGGCAGATGGCCCAGGTGCACTAATATATGAGACAAAATAAGCTACTGTGCAAAATTAATGCCATCTATATTAATTTTAGTCCAGAAGAAAGAAGTTAGCAAACATATACAACAATGTAGAACACTAACCCTTCTTTAAGCTTGGAGGCTTTGCAAGCAAAAGAGCATTCATAAATGCACCAATATTTTCACGTAAAAAGTCCTCTGTGAAACTCGCCTGTTACCAACATATGAATCAGATGAGAACGATAAAGTCCCATATAATTGTGTTCTTATTTAAATGAACCATTATGTTGTGGATCAAGAAAATATGGCACCTTGCCAAGTCCCAAATGCACGATTGATGTTTTGTCCATTTTAAAATGTATGCGACCCAATCTTGCAGCTTTTATTGCCCCAGCAACATCACTAGTCACAGTATTGTGCTACATAACATATCAGCACAACCAAAAAACTATTCAGTACAATTCATTTACAGATATGTGCATTGATTTTTTTTTTTTTTTTTTTTTTTTGGGTGGGGGGGAGATAAACTCACTTTACGGTCTGGCAATAGATGACGTTCTTTAAGAAAGCTTGCTATCTGCATATGGTAAAAGTTCCCTTGAGAATTAAATAATTCATTTTTTTATAAGTAATCAAAAATAAAATATCCACTCATTTAAAAAATTAAAACAGAGAACAACAAACAATCTTAAATAACCTTATTTAGACGCAACACCAATTGAGGAGTTGAGAAACACTTGTCGACATTAAACTTGTGACTGCCTGATAACAAATGGTCAGATCATGAACACAAAGCAAACATTGATCGCAGACTAAAACATATCGCTTTTAGACACAAATAAAGATGAAACAAGGGGTCGAGTGAAACATACTCCAGTTGCGTAGTTATTTTTGAATGCGGCAAAAAGGGGAAAAGAGGTGCATATTTATGCATGCATACTAATATCTGATGAAAGCATACTAATATTTGATGAAAGCATACTAATATTTATGCAACCACAGAGAGAGAGAGAGAGAGAGAGAGAGAGAGAGAAGCAAAAACAGGAGTATGAAAGCTGGGAGAATGAAAGCAACACAAGGGATGAATCTGAAGGTACAAACAAGAAAACTGAACAACCCCAAAAAGATGTAAAATTGTGCATTAGAGCAATGAAACCAATTGGCATAGTAGAAGTAAGAACAGTTCATTACTCGCAATTTCCTCAATAAGTTCAACACCACCAACAATATCAGCTCCAGCAGCTCTAGCTTCATCTGCATCTGCCCCTTCAGCAAAGAAAGCCACCCTAACATCCTGAGAGATGAAAGGTGTTATGCAACAAACCAGCTAGTATAAAGTAGATTACAGCCTATTGATCTAGCATGATGTTAGATAATACCTTGGCAACACCATGCGGCAGAATCAAGCTACCATGGACTATCTGCACTTCAATTCAGTTGGGAGTAAGTTGAATCATTTAAGAAACCCATTGAAGTTTAGATAAAAGACTTCAAAGAAGAATAAAGCACCAAACACTTGAAGAAAAACATGATAAGCCTTCAAGTTTGCCACATGATCCTTTCTCAAATTACTCATAAAAATTAAAGATACAAGATATACAAATATATTGGAAAAGGGAGAGAATTTGATAATCCACAGCCTCTTAGACAAGCCTAACTTTCTAAGCTGTATATCCCCAATGGAAAAAAATAGTTTTGAGATAAATCGAAATCCTCCAAAATTAACAACTGTCCACTGTTACGTCCAAAACCTGGAAACATTTTAACATCGTGCAGTTGTATTCAAACTACTTTCAAAACCAAATATTATCAAGCATTCCAACAATACAGTCCAACAAAAATTCAATTCCTCCATCCAAGCTCTATCTCAACAAGACAGCTTAAATTTGAAAATATGAGACGGGTTTCTCAGATGAACTAGTCCACAAACCTGGTCCGTTCGCTCTTTCTTGATTCCCAATCTTACATGCGCTTCAATAGTTTCGTCAAAATTCTTCTTGGCATTAGCCTGAAAAATGACTAGAAATATCACACAGATTTTAGCAATGACCTTGAAAGAAGCTTAAGTTTCGGTAATTTTCTCAAAGTTCCAAAATTTTCCCGAAATACTTTAGGATTCTCAAGTACCGTACTGCACCTTCTCTGCAACAAAATAAAACAAGAATTAAGAAGCTTATGGTTCTACACTGACCTTCACTAGGCGAATAGCCTCCATCAAATCAAGTGGTGCCAGCTTCTCCTTCCTCTCCTTCTTCTTGATGAGCATTGGAAAAGGGACCACTACCTTCTCCTCCTCCTCCAAAACCCTAAACATCCTCCTCTTCAACCGAGCATCCGCCTCGATTCTCTTCCCCTCTCTCTCCATCTCTTTGCTTTCCTCTTTCGCCTCTGGCGCCTCTTCTCCTTCTCCGGATACCCTATCCTCTGGAAGTGGCGCCACGCGGGAGGGATAAGACACCGGGGATATTGATGGCACGTCCTTGACGTACCGGATGTCCTCGCGAGTCCATATCGACGGCGTTTCTGGCTGCGAGTTGCGAGGTGGGTTGCGACGCGGTAGCGGTGGGGACTGAGAAAGGTTTCCGTGCTGGTCTTGATCGGGCGTGGAGGGCTCACTGGGTTTCACAGGGTAGGATACGGTTTGGACGGGAACGGATTCGGAGGGTTTTGTTGGGGTTTCAGAGTTTGGGCTAGGGTTAGAATTTGTTGAGGAGGAAAGGGATCGATGGTGGAATGGCGGAAACGAGGGTGGTTTGGGGAGGCAATGGCGGCGAACTTGGAAGAGGAGCTTGAAGGCTGCCATGGAAGTCAGATCACCGATAAGAGGTAGAGCAGTGGGGTTTTTCACGGAGTTTGGGGTTTTAACTGTGTGGTATGTGATTAAAAAAAAAAACAAAAACATTTTTTTTTTTTTTTAATTTTAGATCCGTTTAGATTTGGATGATATCAATTTATCTAATAATTATAATTTTTTTAAATTTATCTATAAAATATAATAAATAATTTTAAATTTTAAAATAAAATTAATATTCTATTTAACTTTTAATTTATCTTTTTCCAACTCACTATCATCACTAACCTTATTGTAAAAAAGTAACAAACTACGAAAACATAAAGAAAACAAATATAAGGAGTTCTTGTAACCCTATAATGCTATTATGCTACCCCTAATCTTACTCTTATTTTGCATATGATTAAGATTAAGTGAATGATTAAAACTTAATTATTTTATTTTTATGTTTTATTGTAGAGTATATCATCCAAAATAGTAAAATTTGATTCGTAAAATTCAAATCTTGAGATTTATCTTTCAATCAAATTATTTCATGTAAATAGGACTATAAAAAAAATTAGAAAATCAATGAACCGGACCGAGACGATGTGTTTGGTCCAATTCCAAACCTATCTAGTCCAATGCCGATTTCTATTTAGTAAAACTAGTTGAATACCGATCTGGTTCCAGTTTTGAATTTTAGAACACCGGCTCGAACCGAACTAGATTAATGTATATATATATATGATTTTTTAATTTTTTATATTATATATAATATATTTTGATATGATGTATTTATTTTATATATTATATTATATATATTACATGTTAAATTGTTAATAAATAAAACATGAAATTTTAAAATCTTATCATTTATATTTATTAATCTTATAGCATAAAATTGATAACACATTTTATACAACATATAAATTTTAATTTTATAACATATAGTCCCTCATGTATTTCGACCATCACGTACTTCGCTTCCCTAGGCAAGAGGCACCTCAAGAAGGAGGGCGCAAAAAATTCTCGCTCCTATAGTACCCCTTTTTTTTTATAGGAAAAACAAACTGACTTTCATTTCATCATAATGTAACAAAGTCTTACATCAGAGAATCAATCCAAAGGATATTAGTTATTACATCTGGGTATGAACCCCACCATAAACTAATCTCCTTGACATTTAGGCTAAACTTAGCTAGTGAGTGTGCTGCTACATTGCAGCTTCTATTTACATACTGGATTGCACAGGAATTGAAATGTGCCATAAGTTTCTTTGCTTCGTGTATGATGTTTCCAATTACTGCCATTGAGCTTCCTGGTTTCTCAAATTCAGAGATAATTAATTGAGAATCACTCTCTATCACAAGATGTTGGATATCAAGGTGAAAACTGAGCTGAAGACCTCTCAAAATAGCCAACCCTTCTATCTCAACTGCTGTTAAAACACCCTGCTCATTCCTTGCTGCAGACATGAGGACATTCCCCTTAGAATCTCTTAAAATGACCCCCACTCCAGCTACCTCTCCATTGGCGGAAAAAGCTCCATCGACATTGAGCTTAAAGGTACCAGGAGGGGGAGCTTCCCATCTGCAGTGATGCCTTACAGCAATTATAGGTTTATGTTTCAGTTCTTTAAAAGATCTCTGCATTGCCATACTATTCTCTAGTGCATCCTCCGCATTTATACACTTGTCTTCAAATATCTTCATATTTCTTCTATACCAGCAGCTCCAGCATATTAGAAAAAATAACTCAAGTGTTTCTTGGGTATTTTCCTGCATAATTCGGAGGGCAACATCAAGGAATATTTCATGATGTCTAGTATGTATCATCTTGGGGAAATGGTTAAGCCAGATATCTTTGAGGGATGGGCAAGTACATAAAGCATGCAATACATCTTCCCGTTCGGCTCCACAGAACACACAACCTTCCTCAACCACAACCTGTTTTTTCCTGAGATTATGTCTGGTAGGCAAGATTTCTTTAGCAGCTTTCCATGCAAATATTTTACTTTTAGAGGGTAGTTGCATTCGCCAAATTACCTTCCATAACTTCTTCAATAGTGTACCATTCGAGGATTCTCCGCATTGTCTATGGTGGTCTATGGATCGAAACAGCCGATAGGCGCTTTTTACAGTATAGTCTCCATGTGATTCCTGGGTCCAACAGAGTCTGTCATGCCCCCCGTTACTTAATACAATATGCAAAATTTCAGAAGCCACATTCGGGGCAAACATAGTGTTTATCTTGCCGACATCCCACTTTCGATAACTAGTGTCAAACAGACAATCGACAGTGGCATCCACCTCATGAGGCCAAATCCCATCTTCATTCTGAACAGGTAATAGTGTAGGCCTACCAGGTACCCAGTGATCTTTCCAAATTTTCACACCCTCCCCAGTGCCTATCCTCCAACGACATCCAGCAGCTATTTTTGGTATGGTGCTCCATATACCTCTCCACACAAATGAAGGGTTGTACCCCAATGTAGCATCTAGAAATTGATTTCTAGGGAAATATTTGGCTTTAAATATTTTATGTATTAAAGAGGTTGTATTATGCAAAATTCTCCAACCTTGCTTCGCCAATAGTGCATCATTGAAGACTCTAAGGTCCTTAAACCCCATACCCCCCGCCTGCTTAGTTTCACACATCTTTGACCAGCTCATCCAATGAATTTTCTTTTCGTCCTTCTTTTGTCCCCACCAGAACTTAGCCATCAATTGCTCTAGCTCAGTACACAAGGTAGAAGGTAGTTTAAAGCAGCTCATGGAATAGGTAGGGATCGAGAGTGCAACAGCTTTAATCAAGATTTCCTTCCCCCCTATTGAGAGTAATTTTTCTTTCCATCCCTGTAGTTTTTTCCAAACTCTATGTTTAAGATTTGAGAACACCTTATATTTAGACCTTCCAACCCAGGGTGGAAGTCCTAAATATTTATTAGGATGCTGATTTTCATGCGCCCCCCACA
This sequence comes from Pterocarya stenoptera, assembly GCA_003123785.1. NCBI lineage: Eukaryota > Viridiplantae > Streptophyta > Magnoliopsida > Fagales > Juglandaceae > Pterocarya > Pterocarya stenoptera. The sequence goes on from QEOT01000192.1 coordinate 199,304, forward strand.
AATCCAGAAGCTCGGCTTGTCTAGTCCTATGCACATTACTACTAAAGATAATGCCTGTCTTATCTTTATTTATCTTCTGGCCTGAAGCTATCTCATACCAACCCAGTAACTCTTGAATCCGTCTATTTTCAGCTACATTTGCCTTGCAAAACAGTAGGCTGTCATCCGCAAACAGTAGATGGGAAATTGCAGGAGCCCCTCTACACACTTTGACAGAAGTGATCTCACCTCTTCTTTCAGCTTTGTTTAGCAGGGATATTAATCCCTCTGTGCACAGGAGGAATAAATATGGGGATAAGGGGTCTCCTTGTCGAATACCTCTTGAGGGAACAATAGGACCTTTAGGCTCACCATTTATCAACACTGAAAAAGAGACAGATTTAACACACATCATAACTAGCTCAACCCACTGAGGAGCGAAACCCATTTTTTCCATAACAGCTGCGAGATAGGACCATTCCACTCGATCATAAGCTTTACTCATATCCAATTTAATGGACATAAATCCTCCCTTACCCTTCCTTTTATTTCTCAGAAAATGCAGCAACTCGTAAGCCACAAGGATATTATCTGTTATAAGTCGACCAGGAACAAAAGCACATTGACTACTAGAGATAATTTCATCAAGCACCTTTTTCAACCTGTTTGCTAGGACTTTGGATATGAGTTTATACAACACGTTACATAAGCTAATAGGCCTAAACTCAGAAATCCTTTCAGGCTTACTTTTCTTTGGAATCAAGGTAATAAATGTGTGATTGAGGGAAGAGGGTAAAATACCAGTTCTGAGGATTTGTAAGATAGCATTCGTCACGTCAGATCCCACAATGTGCCAATACTGTTGGAAGAAAATGGGGGCCATGCCATCTGGTCCCGGTGATTTAGTGGGATGCATTTGATCTAAAGCTGTCTTAACTTCATCCTTGGAAAACTCCTGCAATAACCCATCATTCATTTCTTGAGTAACTCTACCTCGCAGATCATTCAAAAAATCCCAGTTGGGATCCTCTTGCTCTGATTGGAATAAAGTCTGGAAGTAACTCAGGATGAGTTGATCTCTTTCCTCTTTAAAATACCATCTTTCATCCTCCCCTTTTAATCCTTCAATGTTGTTCTTGCTCTTCCTCTGAGATGCCTTACGATGAAAAAATCTTGAGTTTCTATCCCCTCCCTTAAGCCATAAGGCTTTAGCTCTTTGCTTCCAAAGAATCTCCTCCCTCTCCAACCATGCCTGGAGATTGTTCCTGGCAGCAATCAAATCCTCCTTTGTGACTCTACTAGGGACCTCGAATTGCAATCTCTGAAGTCTCTGAAGTCTTTCTCGGGCTCTCCTTATATTCAGAGGAATGTGGCCAAATTTAATTTTGTTCCATTCTTCCAACCCTCTACTGCAGCTATGTAGTCTATCAACTATATCAGCCATGGCTCTCCCTTCGGCGCTCCCTTGCCAATATCTCGCAATGACTTCACCACATTCCTTGTCCTCGACCCACATCGCCTCAAATCTGAAAAGTCTCTGTCTATGCTGATTAGTCTCCACATTGGGGTCTAAGATTATTGGCAAATGATCAGAGTGAGCTGCAAAACCATGAACTACTCTAGATGTAGGGTAGCATTCACTCCATCTGATATTTGCCAGAAATCGGTCGAGTCTTTCACATATCACCTGTTGCTCTTCCCTACGATTACACCAAGTAAACTTAGGTCCCTCAAAACCCAAGTCGAACAGGTGACAGTCATCAATCGCATTCCTGAAATCTTGCATCAATCTATCTGCGCGCAGCCTGCCTCCCCTTTTCTCTTGATGGCATAGTACCTCATTGAAATCACCACAGACAAGCCAGGGGACTTCCTCATCTACCTTTAGAGTTTGGATCAAGCGCCATGTTTCTCCTATCTTATCAGTTTCTGGATGGCCATACACTCCAGATAGCTTCCAGGTAAAGCCTCTTTCCGCATCCTTAACTTCAGCATCAATATGGTAAAAAGAAAAGCTTTTAATGGATAAGTTTATTTCATGTTTCCAGAGCAATGCCAAACCCCCACGTCTGCCTTCACAGGGCACAGTAAAGCAACCATCAAACCCCATTTTAACCCGAACACGTTCCATCTGTAACGTAGTCATTTTCGTTTCTTGTAGAAACACCACATTGGGATCTTCCCTCATGACAAGGTCACGAAGTGCTCTAACTCCTCGTGGGTTCCCAAGCCCACGGGAGTTCCAACTGATGGTTTTCATTGATCGCGGCGGGGCTGCAATGCAGCCTCCACCGTTGGGATTGTAGTATCATTTCCTTCTTCCTTTAAGTTTCTTCTCCCACGCTTGGCAATCGTTGAAGGTTGCAGAGTATTTTTCCTCTTCACCAAAGCCGTGTTGGAACTGTATCTTTTAGTGAAAGTCGATTGAGAGCTATTGCAATTGGTCACAACTTTAGCTTTCTGTTTCCCTGTAGTACCTTTCAAAATTTGGGTCTTTGTGGGGTCATGATTTACGGTCTTCAAATTATCTTTGACGTGCATCACTGAGGAGCTTCTCAATTCTACCTTGGATTCCAGTCGAGATATTCTTTTCCATCGTCTACTATTGAGACCATCCGGTAAAGTATCCATCAACTTATCATTTGCATGGGCACCTTTGTCATTATTTTGTTCCCCGGTCAAGTTGCAAGTCTTCACTCCCTCACGATCCAAAGACAAAACCTGTTGTTGCTTTTCTAATTCTAGTGCAGTACTCATCATGCTGTTGGGCATCATTTGGTCTCCCATGCCATCAGTTAGTGCTTTCCACCGTAGCTGAGAATGGTCCACCAATTGATCTGCCGTTTGTCTTTTTTTCACCGCAGCTGAGTATGGCCCACCATTCCATTCCATCCCAACATTTGTTCCCTCTTGAAACGGCTGCGTTTCTATAGCTACTGTTGCTGCTTCTTCTTCCCGTGTAGCTGTTTCTGCATTTCGTATCAACTGTTGCTCCTCAGCCAAGCTCCTATTCTCACGTATAGAATACTCATTCACTTTCTCTGTTTCTTCCGAGAGCTCCTTTTCCATGCTTTGCGGTTCTTCATCTTCTGTAAATACCGGTTCTCCGTCTGCATGATTCACATTTGATCTTCCCGTGTCATAATTCTCATTTCTGGACTCCAGTTCTTTACCTGCCATGACTGGTTTTCCTATCCTCCAGGTTCCTTCCTCTGTTTCTACCCTTTGTCCGTAGTCCCTTCGACCAGTTGGTTCCTCTGTTTGATTACTAACTCCGGGCGTAGGTCTGCCAGCCTTATAAGTAAGCGGAGGACCATACGGTTGAGGTAGTTCTTCGTCACCTGCTCCCGTCTCATCCTCCCTGCTCCAGTCATTCATCACTTTGGTTGATGTATTTTCATACGTTTGCTCAGTACGTAACCAGGCCCTCTTTTTCCTCTGATTTGCTCGCAGCCAAGGACCATACTGGAGATGAGCTTCTATCGATGGTTTACAGCTTATACCTTCATGAATTAGACGCCCACATGTGAAGCAAAATCTGGGAAGTTGTTCATATTGTATCGGACTCCAGTGTCTTATCCCTTGAAAGGTGATAGTGCGTCCTCTTGCGAGAGGTTTCTTAAGGTCTAAGAGCACCTTAACCCGCAGACATCTTCCCCATCCCACATCATCTTCATCCACTTCAACATCCATGACTGTCCCCAGTGTTCCACCTAGTTGTTCTCCACACCGCTTATTCATACCAAATAAAGGTAGATTATGAAACTGAACCCAAAAAGGCGTTTGATCAAATTTCAGTTCTTGTATTGGGGTGATGCCATCAAAAGGTATGACTACCAATAAGTGATTATCAAAGTTCCATGGTCTACCATTCTCTACCTTCTGTTTATCCGCATGATTTGCAAATACAAACACAAATAAATTGCTACCCACCTCCTTCACTGACGCTGGTTTGCTCAGATGCCATATTCTTGCCATTGTTCCTTCCACAATTTTCCTCCCCACCCATCGGTCACACCAAATTCTGCCTATCAGACTTCTATTGCTTTTGCATTGGACACTCGGTGTAGAGGCACCATCTATAGCAATATCCTTATCCTCCTCCTCATTCAGACGAAAGCTTCCCCACATGGACTGCATCTCCTCCATGGGACTTACTCACCACCCCTATTCTCTCAAGCCAGAGCTAGAGGGAACGCGAGAGGAGACTTTTTTTGTCACTCTCTCAGACTTAAGGCCTTTAAATCCGGACAATAACTTAGAACAGAATAGAGATTATTCTACAAGCCAGTTTTAACAAATAATTTATAGTGAATGGAGGAAAGAGAATCATCCAAAATATAGAGAAAACAACTCTTATGTTCAATTCAAAATTTTCAAAATCCAAGAACCAAATCAACCCACAAGCCGGGATGTAATAACTTAAAATCAACCATATTAGAATTTATCAAAAATAGCAAGATCTCGATAATCACACCAAAAACAAATACATAATAAAAGAAATAATTTGCCAAAAATTTGGCCCAAATTGAGTTCAGAATTACTTCCTAAATGATAAATGAAATATTACCAAAAAAGACAAAAATAACTAAAAATAGGGATTCAGATGGAAAAATAGTAGATTTTGACCTCAAAAAAGATACACACTGAGCATAGCTAGTGACCAAGATGTGTGTGCCAAAAAGAGCTTTCTGAATTTAGGTCATATGCACGATTTTGATACTCGTAGCCAAAATTATGGCCAAAATATCGAAGCATGCCCAAAACTGCTCCAATCAAAGAAAGATCACGATTTCCTACCATCTTTACTTCGATTTGCCACCTCAAGGTATTTCATCACAATCAATGTGCAATCTGACAACTCAGCATCATCTTACTTGAATCTTCCTGCATCACCCTTTTACTAAGGTAAAGCGTGCCACTTTATTCTTGACCTTTCATGCCTCTTCCTTGTCGTCTGGTAGGCCTCTCTTAGGTACTTCATTACCCCAAGCGCCAACTTGGGTACCTCCAAGTTCACCTCTAAGGTTGCTGCCCGATCGATAGGGTCTCCATTGTCTTGGTTACCATCTCCCAAGGGAGGGTTGATTCATTTTTCCCAAATGCAGCATGTATCCAATTTTCATCTCAAAAAATTGGCTTGATGGGTACTCGAAACGGTCGGGCCTTTCCCATATTTGGTGCAGGTATCTCTTAAGCCTGTCTACCTTAGCTACATTATCCCCCAACACTTGGTTGACCACAAGGAGTGAATCGACTCGCATGCTGACCTCTTTTGCTTCCAACGCTTCTAATATGGTGAGCCTCACCAACATTGCCTCATACTCTGCATCGTTGTTAGTGGTCTTGAATGCGAGCCTTATCGTGTAATAGACTATCTTTCCCTCTTCAGTCAAGATGAACACTCTTGCCCCTCCCCCTAAACAACAAGAGGAGTCGTCCATGTCAACCAACCACGGCTTTCTAGTGGGTGCCTATGATGGCTTCTAGGGGAAACCAGTGAATTCAGCAATGAAATCTGCCAACACTTGCCCCTTTAATGCTCCTCACGGGAGATACTCGAGATTGAACTTGCTCAACTCAATTGACCAACTTACGAGGTGCTCAGACACTTTGGGCTTTCGTAGAGACTTTCTTAAGGGGTTTAGTACCTTGATCAGGTAAGCTTGGAAGTAAGGCTTCAATCAAGGGGCCATGGTTACCATTGCGAATGCCATCATATCCATATGCCAGTAGCGGACTTCGACTCCTCTTAAAGCCCGGCTCGTGTAGTATACTGGCCTTTGGGCATTCCCTTATTCCTTTCAGGTGTTGAACTGCCTTGTCACAATCTCCATTCCATGTGTGGATCTTGCACAACACCTTGTAAATATGGGACTTATCCATTGATCTAGATATGAACTTGTTAAGTGCCGCAACTCTCCCAGCCAGTCCTTGCACTTCATTAAGGTTCTTAGGCGCTTTCATCCCAATGATTGTCTCGACTTTTTCAGTGTTGGCTTCAATTCTTCTTTTTGAGACCATGAAGCCTAGAAACTTGCTCGAGTTTACACTGTAGGCACATTTTGCCGTGTTGCGTTTCATCTTATATTGCCGAATGACGGCGAAGGCTTCCTGCAGGCCCGCCGCATGATGCTCAGGCCTTTTATTTTTACAAGCAGATCATCCATGTAGACTTTCATGTTGCACCCAATCTGATCTTTAAACATGTGATTTACCAACCTTTGGTATGTGGCCCCATCATCTATGAAGCCAGATCACCTTAGGTCATCTAAATCTTGTTGTAGCCAGAATAAGCGTTTACGAAGCCCAACAATTGGTGTCCCATTGTGGAGTCAACTATTAGGTCGGGGCAAGGGTTAGTTGCCTTTCGAGCATGGCCTATATAGGTCAGTAAAGTAGACGCACATTCTCCACATGCCCATGAGCTTTTTCACAAGGACCACATTGGACAGGCATTTTGAATACTAGACTTCTATAGTGAACTCAGCAGCCAGTAGGTGGTCGACTTCCTCTACTATCGCCGTGCATTTCTCGGTGTTGAAACTCCTTCATTTTTTTCAAACTTTTTGGGTCTTCGGGCTGACATTAAGGTGGTGCTTGATGATTTGGGTATCGATATTGGGCATGTCCTCATGGCTCCTGACAAAGATGTCCTTGTGTTCCCACAAAAGTTGCTCCAGTTATTACCTGATTTCAGGCCCCATTCTAGTCTCGATACTCACTGTGGCTATAGGGCAGGACTGGTACAAAGTTGTAATTTCCAGAGGCTTATCAACTTCACCTTGTTTCAAACCCCTTTCATCTCATGTCTTAATCCCTGGTTCTTCGAGCCAATCGGGAGGCAATGGCGGTTCTTTGAGGGTCTCCACATTACTTACATATTTTCCTTTCTTGAGCTCCTGTACATAACACTCTTGCACTAGTACCTGCTCACCTCGACACCTGCTTTCTTTGGGAATTTCATTTTCAAATGATAGATGGAGGTTACGACCCTTAGGTTGTTGGGCGCCCGATGATCGCATTGTATGGGAGCAAGTTCTAACCACTAGGAAATCCGTCATAATAGTGACCATCCATGGCTTCATTCCCACGGTGATTGGCAATGTAATGGCACCCTTAAGTTGGATAGGTTCTCCTGAAAATCCTTTCAGTGGGATTGATAATAGCATAATTGATCGAAGCTAATCCTCATCTTTGTGAAGGCATCCCAAAAGATTACGGTTGTAGAGCTGTCATTGTTGATCAAGATTCACTGAGTGACATAATTGGCGATCTGTATCATTAGCATCATCGAGTGGGTTTTGTACACTTCGACCATCCTCGTCATCGAACCGAATGGTCTCAGTGTTCCCTCCATCAACCGGTTGGGGCAACACTTCTACCATGAACACCTTTTCATATCTCACTCTCCTAGCGTGCGCCTTCCTTCCCAAGGAAGTTTGGCTGCCCCTGGCGAATCAATCTATGATAGTTTGGATTTCTCAGGGAGGGCATTGCTCTTCCCAGGGTTTCGTCCCAGGCTACCTTCCTTGCCTTCTCGTGCCACCCTTTTTGGCTTTAGGCTGTCACTCCTTTATGACTCTTGGTCGTACACTCGCCAGTCGCCCTTGGTTTGCCATGGGGTGAATAGCTTGGTTAGCTACTCATTCCAATTTTCCTTCTTCCTCCATGGATACTATCCTTCGTCGGAGGCTATGGCAATCTTTTTACTTATGCCCAATGACCCTATGCCATAAATAGGCTTCGGGGCCACATGCCTCCGAGGAGAGCCACTAATGTGATCTTTTCGTCTTAATCACTTGTTGTCATATGCTCCCTGTTGAACCTTGCCAAGTAGGTCTTTAGATTGTCATCTTCTTGTTGCTTCACCTTGAGGAGGTAAGCAGTAGGTTGCCTCCTGCACCTGCTCACCATGAACTGGGTTAAGAATTGTCTGCTGAGTTCCTCAAAACTATCAATTGAGCTCAGTCTTATGGCTCTAAACCATGTCCTAGCTATCGCTCAAAGGGTCAAAGGGAAGGCTCTACATGCAACCTCCCCTGGGAAGCCATGGAGGGTTAGATCATGTAGACCTTTAAGATCCATCATATGGCTCGATTTGTGACACCTTGAACTTAGGGGGATTGGGAACACGATGATCCCCTCACTATAAAGCAAGTCTATAGTGTTGAGCAGGCGGTCCACCAATGATGATGATCCTATATTCCTCTCCATTTCTTCGTATTTGTCCATGAGATCTCGTAGATCATTGTGCATCCTTCTCTTTTCCTCTTCATTGGGCCTGGCTTGCCCCTGCTTTGAGATTCTACTCTGTTGTGTTCACTTCCGTTGAGACTAGCCTCTCCCACAGACCTCGCTTCTCTATGCTTTAGGGCGTCATTTTCTTTTTGGAGGCACTCTACTTCAAAGCCATTCCCCTCAACATTTCCTCCATTTCTATAGGTTTGCTATTCATATCATGACTTAACAAGGCATCCACATTGGTGATGTCCTGGTCACGGGTCGTCACAAGCATGCAAAAGGCACGCTGAAATTCTAAGGATACCACAGACGCACCAACTATTGATGATGTGTTTTGCACTCATAGTCGAGTTTCCCTCCCCATGAAGATGATCACCTGCTAAGATGGGCCACACAAGCCTGCTGACCCCTTTTGGCTCGAAGGAGCCTTCGATGCCTAAGTTAATAACAAGTTCCTTTGTATAATCTAAGTGAAAGATAAATAATGTGTCTTACCACTTGGTTTCCTTCCTTCCCTTTTTATATCTTCCCTTAGAGGTCCCCATAGTTGTACTTCTACCATGGCATGTTTGTGCCCCTCCCCTGCCAGACCATGCTGCCACATTTAATGTGATAACTCTGCCGAGCATCTTGTGTGTTTGCCTTGATACAGGCATGTCCTTTTGATTGTGTGTATCTAGGTATTTAATGCAACTTGGCTCATGGTGAACTTCTACCATCTAGGTATGTCTAGCCGGTGAGAAACCGATGGGTCTCCAGTTACGGATTCCAAGTCAGAAAAAGGGAGAGGGGGGGGACATGACGTAGTCCTTTCAAAACCTGTATGTTAACGTGTAGGTAATGGGCTTTTCCCCTCCAGGCTAGGCCTTGTGAGCCCACTTGGGTATTCCTTACTCCAGGTTGGCAGCTTTGCCCTTACCATGTTGAATAAAATTATTTTTGAGTCTATGGTTTTAGGTTACGTCCTACATTTTTTGCATGGAAGTTGTTACTTGTGATACTCGCAATTTTTTTTTTTTTTTTTTTTTTATCTTAACGGGCTTATGTACAACCTCCGTAGAGGAACTTTAGTAGGCCAAAAAAACAAAAAGAGAGAGAGAATAGATTATGCTCCTACATATATATATTTTTTTTTTTTTTTTTTTTCTCTTTTGGTATGTCATTCAAAATTATCAAGTATGTTTCTTTTGATCTTTTAAGAACTTATGTGTAGTTTGTGATCTCTTAGACTAAGTTTGGATGTTGAGCTGAAGTCAGCTGAGCTTAGTTCTTTATAAATAGTAGTAAATTGAGTAATAAAGAAAGTTATATGAAGCTCATCTAAATTGAGTTTAAAGTGTGTTTGGATATTAAGATGAGTTGAGTACTTTTATGGGAAGTTGAAAAATGCTGTGAGTCCCACGTATAAAGATGTGCTAAGTTGAAAAAGGTTGTGGGTCCCACGTGTAAGGAAGCTTTGAGTTAAGATGAGTTTAGTAATTTGGAAATTGGATGTTTGGATGTTAGAATTATCTTAATATTAGACTAGGCTCAGTTGAGTCTTGCAACCAAACGCAGTCTTAAGCTTTTTTATTGGTTGGTGTTAGCCTTGGGGCCCAATACAAGAATATAAGCTATTGAGATTTATTTTAGTCGAAATGTTTTAGAGAAATGATATTTGTAAGTTATAGAAAGTGTAAGCGCTGCACATTCCTTTTGAAAAAAATGAATAAATAAGATCCCACATGAAAAAATTAATTTTTTAATAGTAGACCCCACTCTTTTTTCAAAAGAAGTGCACGACACTTGCACAACCCATGACTGTATCTTGCACAACTCACGACTGTATCTAACATTACCTCACTGTAGTTGTGTTATATTTTTGTTTATTTTTCAATGTCTTCATGTTTCATTGTTTTCCTCCTATATAAAACAAATGATTTTGCTTCTACACTTATTTGCCTTTGGCATATTGTGTTCCATATTGATATAGTGATTAGGGGTGTTCATCCGAGTTCCAACCCGGGAACCCGGGTACACGCAGACCAAAACCCAAGTTTCAAACCCGGGCCGGAACCCGGATGAATCTGAGTTGTAAATCCGGAACCCGATTTTTTTTTCGCTATCTTTCTTTCTTTCTTTCTTTCTTTTTTAGTCTATGTTCACAAGCTTGATAGTTATGATGTAACTGATGTTATTATTTACACTTTCAAAATTATTTAAGTGTAATAATAACAAAAATGTGGTCTATATACTATTTTTTAAAACAAAAATGTGGCCCAATTTTTTTTTTTTGTTTTTTTTTTTTTTGGAACAAAGCCTCCATCTAAATGGTCTGGATCCTCACCCAACCACTTAACCAATCCATAATCAAATCATATGTGCATGATGCAGATATACTCAATAAGCCGAGGTAAACACCCATATGCTAGAAAATGCAAACCGTTGTGGGATTTGTTATAAGGTGGAAAGATGACAAGGGCATCTTTCTTAGTCTAGATTTTTGAGAAAAATAATGTACTGAACATCTTGATATTTAAAAAGAAAGAAAAAAAAAAAACCTGGTTCCGGGTTGTAAACCCAGGTTTTGGATTTACAACTCGGTACCCGGACCGGGTCAACCTGGGTTTTGCAACCCGGGTTTCGGCCCGGATTTGTTCCGGGCATGAACCCGGAACCGGAATCCGGTTTTCCGGGTTCCGGACCGGGCAGGGAAAAAATCCGGCCCGGATGAACACCCCTAATAGTGATAACAATGTCATACAAATAGAGCAAACTGAACGAAAACAATAAAGCCTATAAAAAACAATGCAAAAGCAATGTGATGCCATAAGACCAAACCAATGATAAAGGCCAAAGTTGGAAAAAAAATGTTGTAAAGGCTAGATGAGTTTTTCAAACGATATATATATATATAACTGAGCCAGTGTAACAAAACAATAATAAGCTAAATAACGATGTGATCATATGTACCATACTAATAAAATAATAATATAGCTATTATGATGGAAACTATTAAAGATAAACCTTTTGGTATCGATATAGGCCAAACTCTGGTGAAGAAAGAATTTTCCCAAGTGATTTTTACTTTATAAGAAAATAAATAAATGGAAATAAAAACTTGTAGCATCTTATTGATAAATAAATAAACAGTTATAGATAACCTGTGTCTGAATTATATAGATAACCATCATTATTTTGGCACATATTCCTTAGTTGACAAAAAAGACCAGCCGATTGATATGAGGTGGTTGTCTGTAGTTACTCTTGAAACTTTCACAAGTGCTTTCAGCATACAAGAACCTTAAAATTAGTATTTATCATACGAAACCAAGCTAAATTCAAACAATTACTAAAGATTGGGTTAGTCTAGCTTCGAAAACATATATTCAAACAATTACTTAGTTGATAAATAAAGCAACTCATGGATTAAACTTGATGTATGAGCTAAGTGTTCAAGAATTGGTTGGTACAAATAGATATTTTCCTTATAACAACTACAACTTCCATATTTTGTTAACCATGGTTATGGTGAAACATAGTGTGTGGACTGTGTCGAAGCAAGGGAATAGACTCATTCCAACATGCAAGGTGCTATAGAATACGAGGCTACGGTTAGGTTGAGTGTAGCTAGTCCAACGAATAAGACGAGCCACACTATATAGAAAGCTTGGTCGAGATGTCTACGGAGAGATCACATTTGCCTAACCGCTAAAAGGTCACATTTGGAATGAGTCAGTAGAAAAAAATTATAATTCTGGAAGCTAGGAATGATACCTGCATGGTGCAGGGCGGGGTGGGTCCACGTCGCCCCTGCACCATGCAGGGGGAAAGCTTTTCCACCCCGCACCCCACCCCAGGGAGGCGAGGGCGGGGCCTCCCGCCCCGGTGCCGAGNCGAGGCTACGGTTAGGTTGAGTGTAGCTAGTCCAACGAATAAGACGAGCCACACTATATAGAAAGCTTGGTCGAGATGTCTACGGAGAGATCACATTTGCCTAACCACTAAAAGGTCACATTTGGAATGAGTCAGTAGAAAAAAATTATAATTCTGGAAGCTAGGAATGATACCTGCATGGTGCAGGGCGGGGTGGGTCCACGTCGCCCCTGCACCATGCAGGGGGAAAGCTTTTCCACCCCGCACCCCACCCCAGGGAGGCGAGGGCGGGGCCTCCCGCCCCGGTGCCGATAGGCAACGTCAAACACCTCATCCGCCTCGCCCCCCATCCAAGCCAATATTACCCTATGGCCCATTCAGTCTAAAAGTTATTTTTGGGTCTAAAAATATTTTTTTAGACCCAAATTATAACATAATTAAAATTTATAAATAAAATAATAATAATAATAATAAAATAGTTTTTAAACTCATTAGAGTTGTATTTTAGATTGTTTTGGCCTCCTAGGTCAACCTTTATATAGGAAGTCAAGGTAATACAATAGTCATACTTAAACAATGTGAGACTCACCATGTTTATGAAGTTTTTGTTAAAGTTAGGAGTAGATATTGATACGATGATGCTAACACATTTTTATACTTGTTATGAGTTCATCTGAAAAATGTTAGCATTTTTATTAAAGAGTTATACATATTTTCTTTGAGGTTGGACCTAGAACACACAAAATGGTTTCTGTTTTGAGGTTATAATGATTGTTGGCTCTAGAAACCTAGTCCAATGGATATGAAATCTATATATGCTATTCTTAAGACTTTCAGTTAGGTGTTAATATTTTTGTTTTGAAGAGAGTTGGTTTAAAGCTTTGTTGGAAGCATATTATGCATGAAATATTCGATAATGGCACAAACTTGAGCTCATGGGTTTGCTTTGTGTTTTTATGGGAGTTTTACAATGTGATCCTAGATTAAATACTTAGTTCAAGTTTAGAACTTGAATATGAAGTACATGATTCTATTTCTTGAAGGTTTACTTCATGATAGTTTCGGATTTAGTGTTTTTTATCTAAGTAAAAAATATGTGGTACTCAGTTTGGACTTAGTATGCATGCCTATTGATTTGATGATAAATTTTGTAATTTTGGTTGTTGTTCAGCATGATTATCATTTAGGTTGGATTTATAAATATGTTAAGAGTGTGTTATGGACTTTTGGAGTTCTTAGAGTTGATTTAAAAAATGTTAGACCAAGAACATCAAGGGTTTGTTCTATTTGATCAAAACTTAGAGTTTTAGGCATTTTTATTGTTATGCCGAGTTTAGATTTTTTTTATTAAGTGTTTATTTTAATATCCTAGCATGATCTTAGAACATAGGATATGGTTTTTAGTGTTACATAAACCGGTTTAAGTATATGGTTTGAGGTTTGAAAGAATTGCGACAAAAATCCAAATTTTGTAGCCTTAATGTGAATCGGCCAATTCATATGTTTAGGTATACACTGGTTTTGAAAATTTAAGAAACGATATCGGACCAATTCACTACCGGAACCGGAACTTTTGAATTTTTCAATTTCGGTCTAGTCCGATCCGATTTTTTCGGTTTTATGGATTATTTATGTTAGTAATAATATGATATTTACATATACTAAACTATTAGTTTATTTATATTATAGTATAAGTACATTATTTTATAATAATCAACACATGATAATATAAGTTTTAGATTTTTTATATGAGTATATATGATTAAATGTGTAAAAATGTATTTACAAAAGGAATATATATTATAATTTATTATTCCAAAAATATATTTATCATTGATATATATATATCAAAAGTAAGTTTATATTAATAACTTAATATTAGTATTCATATTTAAGATTAAAATTTTGTGTTAATTAAATATTATAAGATTAGTTTTATGCTATATCACATGTTATTTAATTTTATGCTATAAGATTAAGATTTTTGTGAATCCCATTGAGATAAGTTTAACTTTTTTAGATTAAGATGAGTTTAACTTTTTAGGTTGAAATGTATGAAGTAAGTTGAGATGAATTTAACTTTTTATAAGAAATTGAAAAAGGAATGAGTCACATCAATAATTAGTTTGAGATAAGTTGAGTTTGGTTCAACAACCAAACATAGTCTAAATAGACTTGAATGATAAGATTAGAATTCATGTTATATTAATTAGCAATTTAGCATATAATATATGTAATATAATATAAAAAATTATAAATATATATACCGATCCGGTCCAATTCGGTTTAAACTGATTTTCAAAATATGAAAACTGGTACCGCACTGTTTTAGGACCCATTTTGGTTCTTAAGAACTAATACAGCTTAAAAATCAGACCGAACCAAACCGGTGGGTGGTCTGGTTCAACTGATTTTTCAGTTTTTTACACCCCTAATGATTTGCATAATTCTGTTTTGATTTAAATTTTTCTAATTGAATATTTGGATTTAAGATAAAATTTACATGAGGAATGTAAATTTTGGTAGAAATTATAATTAGTATGCAAAATCTTTAATTTATGGACAAAATGATCACTTCTCACAAGTAAAGGGGTAAAAAGGCATTTTTTTGCCATAAATAAGTGGATTTTATGTTTCTAAGTAATTAGTGAGATATTATGACCCCCATAAATATCTCATTTTAGTTCATGCTACTTTTACGTCACACCCAATCATTGTAAGTTAGCCTCTAAATTACTTTTCGATGTGTTTTTATATGTACGTTGGTAAGCCATAATTGTCATATTCTTGTCATTTGTTATTAGTATAAATGTTATAATATGCCAATCATTGTAAGTTGGCCTCTAACTTACTTTCTGGTGTGTTTTTATATGTACGTTGGTAAGCCATAATTGTCATCTTCTTGTCATTTATTATTATTATAAATGTTCTAATATGCCATGTCATGTCAATTATTTCAAGTACATGCATATATGTTGCATGCCATGTTATGCCATACCATATGTCACACATCCATTTTTACATGTCACGTCATGTCCCATACACAGAGTATCAATGGAGTCTGTTATTTTCATTAAGACCCCAAGTGCTAGGATGAGGTATTATTTTAGTGGAACTCCATTGTTCACGTTGGAGTATTTAGAGTGATGTGAAATTTAAAAGTACTGTCACTAGGCTTCGAATGGAACCTAGGTAACTTGTTACTAGAGCGAATGTTTGTATTGTAAAGATGGTGCCAACCTCACGTTTATCAATTTTAATTAGTTCATTTATCATGACATACTCACAATGGACATGGATGTTTGTGATGTGATGCAGTACCAACAGAAGCACATGGCTCAAGGGGACCTATGTGGTAGCATCCACATATTTATGTTTAATTAACCATGTTTATGTTGACAAGATTGCAAGTTCATGTTCACTTCATATCAGTTTTCAGTCCATGTCAAGTTTCAATTTATGTTAGCACATGTTATGCTATTTGTCAAGTCATATCATTCATGTCACATCGCATTCATGGCATTACTGTCATGCATACATTTGTATATTGCTGGTTAAGGTTGTAGTTAACTTACTGAAATTTGTAATCAAATCTCATTTGATAGTCTTAACTACAATTCCCTTCGGAATGGTAAACTATGTGCTAGGATTTGGAGAGCCAGTTGAGGACAAACTGGATGAAGTCGATTAAACCCCAACGTGATGACGAGGAGATTGTTACTTCAATCCTCCAATTCATAGATAGGATTATGGCTATCTTAAATGAGTAACGTGAGCAACTCAGCGAGTTAGCTAAGTAGTTATGCTTTTCAATATTGTACTTATGGAACGTTGACTCTAGTACTTATTTATGTTACAATCATGATAGACAAGATTTGTAACATTACAGTTATCAATCTGTTAGAAGTTATAAAGCATGTCATGTTTTGGGATATAGTTTATGTTATAGTTTTATTTATTCAATGAAAAAAAATTATCCGCTACATATATTGCCTCCTATTAGATACATGCTAGGTGTATTACATCTTTAACTGTAATGAATGAGAGCAAGTAACCTTGTGTAGCTTGTCCCGATATATCAGAGTCTACCTAATCCCAAGCAAAATCTGGGGGCGTCACTTATGGTATCAAAGTAATACGTCTCTAGATTAAACCCACATGTCCCTAGGAATTGTACTGGAATTTAGGATTGAAATTTTAGTCTTTCTTTAGGCTTGATTGTTCTAAGTATAAGATTTTGTACGTTAATTTGATACATGTACACATGTTTCAAGAAGTAACACATGGTGCATGGTAGAGTACCTAGGAAACTTAGTGGAGATGATAACTGGGGAGAGCAAAATCCTCCAATGGACAAAAGGTAAGGTTTAGTTGAAGCTATACATTTGCTAACTGATGTGTTCATCGATAACATCCTAATTTACTCGAAAAGTGAAGAGAAGTATAGAAATCACCTACGTATGGCTCTGACTATACTTAACGATTAGGAGTCGAATGCCAAACTCAATAAATGTGAGTTCTGGGTTCGTGAAGTGAAGTTTGTGATTTATAGTAGAGGAGTAGTGGTGGGCCCTAGAAAGATTGAAGCATAACGAAGTGGCAGAGGCCGAAGAGTGTGCACAAGATTCGCGATTTCTTAGGACTAGTTGGTAATTACAAGAAGTTCGTGGAAGGATTCTATAGTTTGTTTGGACCACATACCGCCCTAACCAAGAAAAATGCAAAATTTGTTTGGAGCGATAAATGCAAGGTGAGTTTTCTCGAGCTAACGAAAAGAGTTACGACAGCATTGGTAATTACTGTAACACCCCGCTTAATTAACCCTTGATTAACCCTTAAATACTCTAAATTAGGTATTTAATTGTGGGTTAAATACTTACATTAAGGTTAATAGTAGAATTAGTGTTAATCATGGTACTTAGTGTAAATGAGCTAAGGATTAGAAAGACAAGCCTATTAGTAAATTTTGGTAAGACTTTTTAGGACCTTAGAGCGTTCATGGGCCAAGCCAAGAAAACCTTGAACCAAGCCCTTAGGAAATCAAGGCTAGTTTTGGCCTAAGTATAGAAGGCTTAAGGCCTTGGGCCAAGTTTGGTGTAGAATTGATCCATGACCCAATTACGTCAAATCAAACCTTTTCACGCCCATCTTAGTTGATACTGAGGTTTCTTTTCAACCCTAAAAATTTGGAAATGGGCTCCCTTTAATTCTAGCCCAAGAAGCCCTTAAGCCTTGAACTCCTACACTTAGCCCTTTTAAAGCCCACAAAGTCCAAAGCCATGATTGGGTTTATTTCACCATTCAAGACCAAAGGTCCAATACACTATGCCATTGGTTTCCTTAAACTCAGATTATACCTAAAGTACCCAAATTAAGTTTTGAAAATTGGTTAAGGTCATTAACCATTATACTTGAGATTAGTGCACTTTAAGCCATGCTTTGGAGTTTAATCATGCTCAATCTTTTCTTAAAAATTTTAATTCAAATTTTCTTGAATTAATATTCCCTTAAACCATGATTAGACCATGTTAATATCCTAGATAAACCATCCCACATGCCATTAAGAAAAATGGCATAACAAGCCCAAACCATGCTTCAATTTGTTTTGTGCATTGCCATTTGTAATGCTTGGACTATTTTGCCCTTGTATTCAACATTTTTGTAGTTTATCCTCAAGGGTAATATGGTCCTTAAAGACCTCACGAGACACTCCTAAAGTCAGTTTGAGCCTTGGACGAAATTATTTACACAAACCAATTCCTTGAACCAAACCGGGTGCACCTTGGTTTAGTTTGTGTTGTAAATGATGAGTCAAGTTTGAACTAGCCTCCTGCTATGGTTTGCACCACCACCCCAAGCCACCTCCTTTTCCACCCAATCACCAAGAAGTCCCATGACCATCATGGAGGATTTTGACTCATTTTTGTTGCTCAAAATCATCCAAAACCGAACTGATTTTTTACCACCACAAAACCACCTCCATCCACCTGTTTTCAAGGGTTGTTTGATGGTTTTTTTGCCACCCAAATGATGCCCCACGACCAAACATGCCTTCTAGGATTAATATAGAAACTATGGAGAGGAAATCATGGTAGTTTTAAGCCACTATTCTCCCTGCACAAGCTGACCTAAGCTCATACAAGCAAATCTAAAAATTTTTCAGATTTGAGCACCTCCCACTTCACCCAATCACCAAGCACCCAAGCCAACATTCCTCACCCATTGGCCTCCTATAAATACTTACCTCCCCTTCTCATTTCACCCACACCACAGCTCCAAGCATCATCTTGAGTTTTGAGAGAATTTCTCCCTCTTAGAGATCAAAAGAGTGCAAACTAAGTGAGTTTTGGTGAGTTCTTGAGTGTTCTCTTGTAAAACAGTCTAGAGTGCTTGGAAGGCCATGAAAATTTATAAGTTTTCTTCCTTTTGATCTTAGCTAGCATTTAAAACTTTGTTTCCAAGTGTTGGTATGAAATTTGGTTGAGTTTTGAGAAGGTTATGATGCTTAATGCAAAACTAGATCAATTAAATGAAGGTTTGAATGATTGAATGTTTTAAATAGAAATTTAGCTATGGCATGTACTAAGCATAATTTTATATGATCTATCATTATCCTAACATGATTATGAAATGTTAAATTTATGGTTAGAAGCATGTCATGATAGGTTTTAAATCTATCTTGTTTTGATCTTCAAGCATGAATCGGTTTTAAGCATATTGATTAAGGATTTCTTAGTTTTGATTAAGTGTTGGGATGAACTTGATTACTCAAATATTAGACTTAATAATATCCCTAAATATTTTAGTGATCATTAGTGATTAAAGAAAATCTTATATACATGCATTCATAAAGATCAATAATTGAAAATACACATAGGCATCAATTAGGATGCATGCTATGGGTTGGGACTAATTGGACAAGTTTCACTTTGAATTTTGAAAATCCAAGGGCATAGATGGTTTTAGAATACAAAAAATATATAGTCCATGAAATTTGGTTAAATTTGGAGTTCGTTTGCAATTAGTGAAAATCTAGGACTTAAATGGCAATTTTTAAAAGTTTAGGGATATTCTTGTAAATACCCAATTTTTGAAACCTTTGATTTTGAACCTATCCATAAGAGTATTAATTCTAACTTAGTATACACATGATTTACACAACTACGGCGCTAATTTCAAATTTCACCAGAAGTTTATTGATAAATACTCATTTCATATTTCAATTATCATTTTTCGCATAAATTATCATGTTATATGATACATTGAGTGCATACCTACATGACATCTGACATTTTTATCATTCTTAGATATTACATTTATAAATATCATTTTTACATGAAATTTATTATATATGCACATGTTATGAGAAACATTTTTCAAAATATAACATAAAAATCATTTTGTCACGACCCCAAAGGCCAGGATGAAAAATTATCCTAGTGGAACTCCTCTGTCCACTCTGGAATGTTTAATAATGGAGTGGTAACCCCTAGGTTGACGAAGAACAGTCAACAGGCTTCGTATGGGTTCTTTTAGAAGAACACTGAGCGCAAAGTCAACATGTTATGACACATAACGTTGGTGGGTGTAGACGTTATGAATTTTATGATGTTATGTTATATTTACCAATGCATAAAGAACGAGTTTATAGACAACGTAGTTTCAACTTGAGTTGTACTACAGTCACTGGCAGGTACTCACAGTGCATATGGGGAACTGTGACATTACCACACATTATGTTATTAATTAAGATAATAATGTAAGTCTATGATGATGAAAGTTTATGATGAAATTTTTATGAAGAAGTATGTTTTCTAAAAAATGATGATGAAATTACTTACTGAGTAAAAACGCATGTCTCTATATTTTTAAAAAATGTTGAGGAATCTGGATGGGAGACATGCATATTGATTTTCTGCATCTCATGCATTGCATATTTATCATTTTTTATGATTGATTTATCTTTGTGCCAGTTAGCTGTTTAACTTAATAAGATTTCGAGTAAATCTCACCCTTTTATGGAACCACTATCATTCCACTCGAAATGATAGAAGTTGTGTCAGGAATCGACCAAGACAGGATTGATGGAGCACTGGATCTGCATGTTTGAGGATGAGCCAAATTTTGTAAAGAAGCTAGATTTAATGCTGATGTTTATAGTTCAAGTCCTTTATGCTTTAGCACGCATGAAGAAAATAATATGACTTTGTATACAAGTCTATGCTACATGGGTATTTTGAAGATGATAATTTTCTAATGAAATTGGGATGTTTTTAGTTATTCTATCATATCTTACATTTTAACCTTTTATTTCCGCTGCGATTATTGTATATTGCTAGTTGCATACCAAGGTGCATTGCATATTAACTGTCATGTACATGGGTATGTAACCTTGTGTTGCATGTCCTAACGCTCCAAGTCTCCGTACCATCCCAAGCGAAAATTGAGGGCAACACAGCGGTGGTATCAGAGCAGTTCGTCTCTGAGTAAACCCACATGTCCTTAGGAACCCTATGCTAGAATATAGTTTTGAATCATTAGTCTTGCTTTGGCTTGAATCCTGCAGTTGGAACTCAATCTGATACACATACAGTGCAGGAGTCGGAAGGATTAAGACAAGATGCCACGTGGTAGACAAGAAAGGAAAGCTGAAGGATCTAATACCCACAGAGATCAGGATCGTTATTTTGGTGGAGGACGTGATTTAGCGGACACGATTCGTCAAATGACGGAGACCATGAAGCAGCAGCAAGAAGTAATCTTGAGGCAAAGCCAGCAACGCCCGCTATTTGAGAACCGAGGGTGTTCCTACGAGAAGTTCCTGAAATATAGATACCCTAATTTCATGGGAACCGAGGGACCCATGAAAGTTGACAAGTGGCTATTAGATCTCAACAGGACCTTCAAGATCAGCGGCTATTAAATACCCCAATGCGACATCAAGTACCATTCCGAAAAGGCCAATGTGGTAGCAGATGCTTTGAGTCGCAAGAGAAGAGCGGAATATTCATTTGTTCCATCAGTAGAAGTAAGATATCTTTTAAACAGTAATATCTCTTTGGATTGGGAAGAATTGAAGAACCATCCAAGCGAGGCCAGCAAACTAATGGAAGGCATCAAAAAAGTTGAGAAGTTTGAAGGGCCAAAAGACTTAGTATCAGATAAGATGAGACTTTATATTATAAGGATTAGAGAGTGATCCTAGCTGATTAGGAGTTGGGAAAGAAAAATTTGTTGGAACAGATTAGCATGTTAAGAACTTTCAAGCTATAACCTCATTTTCTTCTCTTCCACTTGCACAGCTTAAATCCTATTGAGTATGATTTTCTCTAGGTTTTCTTTTCTAAGAACTTGAATCTTTGTGGCAAAACGGAAAAGAATGGACCTTTGTGGAGCTAAGTCATATTCAGCCATCACTAGAGTTTCCATTAGAGTTTTTCTTTCTAGTAAATTACAAGCTAGAATGCTTTACACATCTAAATGTTTTTACATATCAAACACACATGACCATTAAGGTTCTTGATCTTACAAAGATCACTTGTCACTTAACCACTAGGGTTTCGACCAAGTGAAAGGAGTAGTAATGTCGCTCGATCCTAGGGTTTTCATAGCTTGTGTGTACATGTTCATGAAAATCACAAAAAGAGAGCTCATGACCGATTAGGGTTAGGAAGTCTAAACCCTATTGCACGAAACACATATTTGGTGTGGGTGTTTTGCTTTCCAAGTCTAATAGTTACAATACACATTTTGAGCTTACTTGAACATTGGAAAAATACTTTTTGGAGCTTTGTAATTTAGCCACGAACTTACTCTTAAATGATATATTTATGTTTTTGTGTAAACTCTGTATTTGGTTACTTGTTTTAGTTAATGAAATGCTATTTTTATTACATGCCATGATTAGTTTATACCTTGTATGTTCATATGTCACTACAGTCTAAAAATCCTTCTTCATGATTTTTTGGATATCAGCAAAAAGTCTTAAAGCCTCGTAGATAAATTTCTCGGGTGCTTCAAGTCGCTTTCTTAACGAAGGGTCCACAGGACGCTCAGGACATTTTGAGGCCTCCTCCTTAACTATTGGGGGATACTCACACTTGCATTTTCTCATCGTAGTCTTCTAGACTTCTCACAACTTCTTCCATTCTGGAGAAAATTGTAATGGAAACTACCACGATAAGATTTCAAGAAATCTCATCAAGTTAAAAAAAAAAAAGAAAAAAAACATATACAAAGATAACATCAGCATGTGTAAAGCAAACCATGAACATGATGCATGAGCATAAATATGAGTTTTGACAAAACACATATTTCTCCTATCTAAATTCCTTTTCAAAAATACTAAACTTATAACCATGTGACAATTATCAATACAGCCCAATAACAAAGTATCATTTCTTATTAATTTCTTATAATCTTTTCAATATAACGTGGATGGATGCCTCACAGCTCCCCTAAACGCCGTGAAATCCCTGCTAGTTACCGCATCACATTACCAGCTCTCTGATTGGGTGTGAGTACATTCAATTCAATATGATACGATAATTTGCAATTTGCCTACACTGCATTTACAATATGATACAACAGTTTGAAATTCACCTTCACCGCATTTTCAATGTATTGCACTCACTAGCATTAAGTGCAACTACTTTACCTCGAAATCCTTTAAAAAGAATTTATTCGAAATTCGACTATACTTCATCAACCTATTAGTTATCACTCCAATTTAGGCACTCTAGAATGGACAAAGAAGTTTCACTAAAATATTCCCTCGTCCTAACATTTGAGGTCGTGACAAAACCTTTTTCTTTTTAATGCATAACCTGAAAGCATGTAACATGTACTTGTATAAAAACATTTTATCATCTCAATAATAATTTTTTGAAACAACTAAACGTATTACTATTTTATTTTTTCATTTAAAAAAAATATTATTATTTGATTTGTTATGTGTTTAATAATTTTACATGTTCAGTTTCCATCATTTTTTTTTCAAGTATAATTATAATTATTTATAAACTTTAATGCATAGATTTATGTCTATCTTTACATTTATCATACTTGTTCTAATTGATATATATCTTAAATTTCATATTTACCATATAAAAAATACAATAGCACTTTCAATTGGAATTATATATATAAATAAGTAGTGCTTCATGTATTTATAGTTTTACTTTAAGACTCTTTTTGTTAGTCTTTTTTTGAAATTCAAAATTTGTATTTCAAATGTCATGATTTTCAATGTATCAATAACTGACATGTGGAGAGTAAATTTTTTGTAAATTTTTCTTAAGTACACATTTTCCTATCTATCTATATATTTATATATATATATATATATATTTAGATGGCTAGAAACTTCGCCAAACAGCACATGAACTGTTAGCAACCAACATTTAAGATTCATTCTATTCATCTTTCTCTATCTTTTACAGACTTAAGGAATCAAAAGTAACTGGAGTCCCCCAATAGCAAATCAAGCATGTCATCGGGAGATAGATAAGTAGTTCCGCAAATAATCAATTCGATGTCAGGTCTTCCAGCTTCAGATAAAGCCTCCTGAGCTTCGCGTACCTTGAGACACAAAAGAGAGAACTTTATGTTTCTTCAAAAAGGTATCCAGGTGCCATGTTTTTCATATTGAAGACGAAGAATCGTTCTAAAATAGACTAAACTACTTTTGAAGGACAAAGACGAACAGCCTAGCACAACTCTGCCAGTCCGGATAACACTCATTTAGGAAAGAAAAGGGACATCATTTTTAGTTGGCATCCTTATTCAAACGCTCAAAAATAGAAATAGAGCATATCATGTTAGGAAAGGCAGAAGAAAACTAATCTAAAGTATTAAAGAATTTCAAACCTCGAGACCATTGATGCCCCCCATAACAAAAACAAGAATGATGCTCTGGTCAGCAAGGCTAGGTTTTGCCTGCAGAATTGTAAAGGCAATGTAAGCTTATTTCGACAATTGAAGCAAGAATCAGAATCATGGTAATGGTAAACATTACCTGCCCAAGGCCAAACCTTCCAAAACCACTCTTGAAAAGTCGCCCAACGGTAGAGGAATGGTATTCCAACCCAGGTACATCATACTTGCCCAAAACCCTGGTTAGAAGCTTATAAAGTAATCCTTTATTTGTATAGGGATCTCCAATGAAACTACTTTCTGAAGTAAATGCCCCATCTCTCAATGGTAAGTTCCTTGTCTTCAAGCTCGATAACTTGTGAAGGAACCTGAAAAGGTTATCTACCCTATCACGCAACTCCAACTTCAGCTGCATATCACCGTACACTTGCTCTTTGTCATTATTGTTATCAGTTTCTTCATCACCCCAGCTACCCCATTGATCATCATCAAAATCATCAATTTGTAATTGATTTGAAGAGACTTCTCTGGTTTCCTCAAATCTCATCCTGTTCAGGTTGGCTTCAAGGTCTTCTGCTAGACCATGGAGAAACTTTAGTTTTGCAATTGATGGGTTTTCAAGAATAGCATCCACGATAGCCTCTTTCAGTAGATGCTCCTCTTGCCAAGAAAAAGGCCCGTCCAATCCAGAGGTGGGGAAATTCTCACCAGCTAATATATAACCAGTAACAATAAGAAGCAAAGCATCCTGAAAAGAAAGTACCCCTTGTGATGCCTTCGTTTTTCCATCCTTCTGTTGATGTGATCCCACCAAAGCACTCTTATTGACAATATCTCCAATTTTAGCTGCGAGACTCTGGGTTGTGTCTCCAGCACTTGCACTCAATATGTTTTCGGCACTGATAAATGCATCCCATCTGGCACAATGTGATTCATCAAGGGCAACTAATGCAGCTGCCGCTAACTGAATAATTCCTTTATTCCTCAGCAAAGATGGTTGGCTTCTAGCTAGTGCTTTAATCATAGGTTGCAACTCTGATACTGCAAAGCCAGGATGACTTTTCATATTCACATTTATATTTTCTCGACGCAATGTTTCTTGGAGCCATTTCTTTACCAGTATGGCCCCATCCTTGGTTCTTCTATCTAGTATGGCTTGCAAATATGGTGTTCCACGGAAATTTTCGGTGGAGACAAAGGATCCACTAAATAACTCAACTTCAGAGTTAAGGGACCCTTTATTGTTAACTTTTTTTCTTAGATTAGTTAAATCTACAATTTGAGAGGCAGAGTTACTAGAATCCCAGGTGCATAGAAAAGCTTCAATGCTTTCCAAAAGCCGAAGATTATCTGTCTTGCAATCTTCTTCTCTTAAAATCTCTTGAAGTGGTATCTGAACATCGAGAGGAGCACGCTGCAGATTAGAAGGGCCATGCTTGAGTTGGGTGTGCGAGCCTTTCATTTGGTTAGAGGATGTTGTTCTTTCCCTACGGGGCAAAGATGAAAACATGCGGTCAACCAGTGAGTCCCCATGGCAGCAAGGGGTTAGAAGATCAAGTGTGCGGTCAACTATTAACAGCCCCGCTGATCGTCTACGGCGGCCAACATCATAAAGACTTGACATGTCCATCAATATCTTCCCGACAGTTCTGGACAGATCACCAAGGGAAAATATTTCCATCTTCAAGTCCATCTACAAGATTAAGAAAAAGAGACCATGGTCATGAAGACAACCTAACAAATTCCAAAAGGGGAACACTCACCTGTCAAGTCCTGGAAGGACTGATGACATGCTTTCAATTGGGAGACATCTTACATGTTCTCACGAGAATTATATCTACTCTTCCTCAACGAAGTTATATCAACGAAAATGACAGTATGCATATTTGGTAACTAGGTAGATGCCACTCATGCACCATAAGGGATTGGACCTGTGATCCTATTCCTTCATCCCCACTTTTTGTGGCAAGGAGAAGCCATTTTATCCAAAGACCAATTAAAAAGGAAAGATAACATTGGTACAAGTGCTTGGGATATTTCAATTTCTTGATATGGCATGTTCTAGAGTTCTATCTATCTGTGTCCCATTGTTTTTAACATTTACAATTATCCTTTAAGGGCATGCAAAGAACTTAATACCTTGGCAGCCAGATGATAAAGAAAATGTGCTGTAAGAGTTGCCCCAGGAGAAACATCATCACCATCAGAAAGCAATCCAGTACTTAAGGGAGGCAAGCCTGGACTAAGGGAATCCTTGTGTTCAGCTGACAAGTACGCTTCAGCAATTGATCCTTTGGAAGGAAAAACAAAGACCCTTGGTGAAAAAGGACACAAGATCATGGGGAAGTGATGCACAGAAACAACCAATTTTTGCCCTATATCTTCGGGGTGACCTATTTTATCCAATATATCTCTTCCAGTTAAACTAGATTCAAGGTGAGGAATGTCCCCTTCACTGGAGGTGAGCTGCGACCATCCTTCATCTTCAAAGGTTGAAATTTCCCTTAATTTGAGCAGTGTAGACTTTGTCTTGGATTTCTTAACTAGTTCCTCATAATCTTGGACAAGCAAGGATTCGTATTCATGATATGCATCTGGTCCCAGGGGTGAATCAGGATATGAAGAGTGAGCCATCTGCATTTTGGAAGCTTTCAATAAGACTCAGTGGCAACATCCAAAATAGATGACCAGAAATGACCTCTCAATTGCCACAAAAGTGATATTGTATTTCTTATTCAAGCCATTAGTCCTTCCAAAATAATTTTCTGGTTGCACATATAACATAAGAAACGATTCTGTGTCTGTCTACAGTTTTTTATGTTTATCTTTTGATTGGCACCGGGTGTCCAAGAACAGCGTCCCGACTAATCTTGGGGGTACACAGGCCCTTGGCAAGGAGTTTCCCGCAAGGGCACCTCGGTTAATTCAAGGGAAAAATACTCCAGCCCAATGGCCCCTAGATATTGTTTGCACCTAAGGGAATTTGAACCTTAGACCTAGGGAGAGATACCCCCAAGCCCAAGGCCTTTACCACTTGAACCAACCCCTAGGGGTTTGTGTTTGTCTACAGTTGATCAGCTCAAAACGTAGAAAGATTTACAATATTAAATGACACCATTATTACCAGAAATACAAGCATTTACTAATCTCATGATTTACCATCTATACATGTATGATTTTTTTTTTTAAGAAGTAAAACATATATGAATTTTGAAGTAGGAGCTATGCTCCTGTTAAGCCATGCCATCCATTCTTTTGCTAAATGACCATAATTTGGTCACACAAATGTAAGATAATTTAGAAGGCCATGTCAATAGACAATTTGAAATTTCAAAGGTCTGAAGAATGAGTAATTGAAGAATTGAGGAATGCAACGTAGCTTTGTAATTGAAGAATGAGAAATTGAAGAATTCTAAATGAGTAATTTAGAAGGCCATGTCACATAACTTTGTATTTTTCCATCTACTTTATTGCAATGAGTAATTGAGGAATGCTATGTAGCTCCACACTCAAATTATAAACACAATTAACAAATAGAAAAAAAAAATTAATAATTTTTTTTCTAATGCATCACGTGGGTGCAGGACTAGTAATAATAGAAATAAGGGACTATAGCTCTTGACTTAAAAAAAAAAAAAAAGAAAAAAAAATAAGGGACTATCATCTGGTGCATTGGAAAAGTCAAGAAGTGCCCAGCAAGTGCATGGGTTTGAGCCCTGAAATCATCTGCAAAAGTGCTTCAGGGAGGACCATAGCCAGGAACACATTAATGTGAGACCAACCCTAGATAATAACCTTCTCAAATATAAAGTAATTGTTTGTTCAAGATAAAAGTACATGGCGTGTGGATATGGCATACAGTATTTGGACTTTATGATTAATTTTCACAGAGAGAGTTAGAATCATGTAGCTTTAAGTTTTGGAAGGGTTTTTTCAGTTTTTTTTTTTTTTTGGGGGGGGGGGGGGGGGGGAAGACATTTGGCAAACTTCATATGCAAAGAGATGTAACATAAAAACCTACAGGATCAACCCCATGAGGTCAGCAAGTTAATTGGAAGATGAGATGCTGCTTTGTCCAATTACATCTTATCTTAGATATAAAGGCAGCTAGGGGCACTAGAGCTGACTTAACAATAGGAGGTGCTATTTGCTTTGCCAATAGCAGATTAATTCTTTCCTTTTGATGTTTCCCATCTGAGGCATCATTTAGAAAGGGTTCCATAATGCATAATCTCAGAGACAGAAGTAACAATCTCCAGCATATTTCGTTTCATGGGCAAACACAAGCAAAACTACTCAAGCTTAAAACATTTGAGAAGGAGCTACTTTTCCCCTTTCTACTACTATTCTCCTCATAGGTCTTTCAAAAACAAAGGAGAAGAAACTTGTACTTTCAGTTCTTGTATGGCTGTCAAGAAACAAGAAGTTATATAATAAAATTTTTTATTATAGTAATATTATTTTGTAAATCATAGACTGGGACTTCTATTTAGATTCAATCCTATTGAAGATCATTTTCAGGTTATATAACAATAAGCTCCATGACTCGCATTGGTAACTAATTCAATATTGATATTAAATGTGCAACTGTATAGTTTTCTTGTCATAAACCCATAAGAATCGTTTTAAAGGAAAATGATTTGGAAAGGATTTTCAAATCCAAAATAAATGTTTTGTTTTACTTTTATGGGTCTATGGGCCAAGTGGAGAACGAGACTTCTATTTATTCTCGTGATGAAATCAATTAGTTTAAGTTTCAACTAACTTTTGATCAAATCAATGAATTGGTAAAAAATAGAGCCTGGAGACATAATTTCACATGATTTTCAATGTTAAAATAAGTATGACCAACTTATTTTGTTCGCTAGCAAATACTCATAAAATTTATTTTACAAGTATAATCAAAGTTACCAACAATATACAGCAAAATAAGCAGAGGAAATGAACAAAATGTTAAAGGGAGAAAACAATAATAAAATCTATAAATCAAAGCCAAAAGCAATAATCAGAAGAAGCACCTCTGAGATAGGTGTAAATATAGTACAGTGATGAACACCTTCATGACTAGTTAGGCAACGTAAAATGTACCGATGCGCATCACTTAGTAGACGGGATGTGATGACCGCTATTTTGCTCACATTATCAGCCTTCAAGTTCCAATCAACCACCTTGGGACAGAAGCAAATAGAAAGTTTATGAAAAGTAACCGAAAGTTTATTCAAGTTCAAAACATAGGTGAAAATACAAGTGTAAAGGAAGTATACAAGATAGACCTAAATATTAAAAGGAAAAAGAAAATAAAAATCCAGAAAAAAAAGGAATAGTATCACAAATTCAAGTGTCCACCCAAGATAGAGGTTTTTAAGAAAGAAATAGCTCTCCACTGATTCCTCAACTTCAAACATCAAGCAAAACAGTCAGATGATCGCCAGGTTCTCCATTGCTTCTTCACATACAAAACCAATTAATCATCGACAGATATCTCTTCCTTAAATGATCCAAAGTGAGAATCTTTGATTGAGGAGTGGTCCAGAAAAAAATGCCACTCTCTGTGGATACTTAGTCCTCCTAATGCTCTTCCAATGGAGAATAACTTTTAGCATGTGGATATATGGCGTTATAATAAGATCCAATTTCAAAGACTCCAAGTTTTAGAAAAGGGTCCACCATATCTTATATTCTCAACCTTGAAAATAATTAATCGACAAAGGAAGTGAAGAGTTCCACCCCCAAGCCTTGCTTGATTAAGACATCCGACATTGGCCACATTGACATCAAACAACTGAATCGGAGGTAAAAATTGATATTTATTTTCGCTTCTATATTTTATTGCCTTGATCATTATTATCAAGCTCTGGGTTGTATTTATTGTTCGAGCTTGTTATTTTATTTTGGCGGGCTAAAGCCCAAATAATATTCGAGTTAGGGTTTAATTTCTAGTACATTTAAACCTAGGTTTCTATTGTATTAGCAGCTTTTGATGAATTAATAAAATAGTGGCTGTTTGCTGTCTTCCCTGTATTTCTCTCTTCTTCTTCTCAACCTCTTCTTCTTCTTTTCCCTCTCTTCCTCTGTTGCTTAAAAATTTCTTCTCAATTTTGAGTTGTCCTGCATCACAATATAGAGACATAAGTTGTCCGCCATAGACACTTCGAACAGGCAATGCTGAATAATTCTGGAAAATTATCCTTAGAAGACCTATCTCCATGCCACACATCATGCCAAAAACGAGTTTCTGAACCCTCCCATTTTAAAAGCAATAAAGTTAGAAAACTCCTTCCATGTCATATTCTTCCAAAGACCAACTCCAAATGAACCAGTCACCTCATTAGAACACCATCTGCTCCATAAACTGTGGCACCCCCAGCACCCGGTTGTCCGTTAGTCAACGAGATGTGGTGCCCAGGATGCAAGCTAGACGACTACATCCCTTGTGTTCGTAGGACTCTTGTGTGCTTGTTTGCCAAACACACATGTCTAAATCATCGCAGCGGAATTAGTAAACGGTATTAGTCGGAGACTAACACCAGTAGTACCAGAGAAATTGTTCATCACTCATCCATTGGTAAAAATATCCAAAAGTCACTGTTCTTTCATCCCAAATATAATTACGTACCAACATTTGTTCTCTGTCCAAATCATAATATAAAACACCATACATTGTTCGTCACCTAAGTATAATAAACGTCCTAAAATTTACAAAGGATTATAAACTTAATGGAGACTGGCCCCCATGGCTATTCCTCAGGTTGCACACTTTGTCCTCGAGATAACCTTCCTGAGCTACATTTGCATCAAAGTTTAAGACTTCAGGGAGCGAAACCATAGTGGAACTACCACGGTAAGATTTCCACGAAACCTCAATAAGTTAAAACCCAAAACAACACCAACAATGAAAAACAATGGCGATGAATATGAATGCCAAATTTTATATAAATAAAGGCTCAAACCACATATAGCATAAGTAAGGCAAGGAATCACCCCCTAAGTAAAGCACATATATCATGAATCACCATACACATTGTTGAATACGAGAAATCACTCCACTCATTCGAGTCTTTGACACCAGGAATCTCTCTACCTGGCCAACACTTGGAACACTCCCACTAAAACAATACGGGGGAATAACTCCACCCATTCGACATGGGGAATCTCTCTACCCAATCAACAAGTGAAACACTTCAACCAAAACACTACAAGGACCACTCCACCCATTCAAAATGGGGAATCTCTCCACCCAATCAACACGTGAATACTTCCACAAAAACAATACGGGATCGTTCCACCTAATCAACCGAGGGACTCTCTCTACCCCTGTTATCATGTGGAACAATATAGAAACGCCCCAACCAGATCAGCATGGGAAATCCCTCTACCCGAGTGAAACACGTGGCAGCGCACCGCCAGGAATGGTACAAGGAATCACTCAACCCGATCCCTGAAATCGTGTCATCAAAGTAGACAATAACCATAATGGGAAAACATGCACTTTCATGAGAGAAAGGGGATGGGAAGTAGAATATGAAATCCTGAACAATTGCATAGACATTTACCCCCACATTACTAGCATAGTCATAGGAGTGAACCTACCTAGCTGGCAACTAAGTACTAAAGGTTATGTTGGAGTTGTTAATCTTCTCGTTGATGAAGATGTTGAGCCCTTAGTGTCCTTGAAGTCCTGAACAAAAGAAGAGTGTATTGAAGTACTTAGTGATCTCGAAAGTGAGATGAAGATTGTCGTCGAATTGTCTTATATATGACAGGTTTGCCAGTCATGTTTCTAGCAGTTCTCGGATCCGATTGACTGAAAGAGTGATCATGAATCTCGGTCGTCCACGTGTACGCTAAACTGAAGAATGGTAGAGACTAAATGGACTAATGGGACAAGATGCGCATGTCCCTGCAACTTACCGCAGTCTGCCTCCTTATGAAAATCACCCACATGAAGTTGGGGCCTTATTTTTGTGGTCACACGTGTACCATATTCTTCTTTTCCATGCATGCTCCCAATTGAGACATCATCATCAGAACACGGGCCTTGGTATGTCACCTACTACCATAAGCTCCTCCTGTTATCTCGAAGCATTCCTGGCTCCATACTGTGTTGTCTGTTGCTTGATGCTCACCTCGATGCTCGCCTTACGTAGCCTCAACGCATCCTTTGCTCACCCAATATAGAGCGAACCTCCTTAGTCACCTTGTTATCTAAACCTAACTTAAAAAAGCACCCTTGGTTCTCCTGACTTTACTCTGTGTCAAGATAGTCATTAACAATTCGCACAAAGCTATATCCCTTTGCCTCCAATAAAGACGTTCTAAGATTAAAAACCACTGGGGTTTGGCTCAAGTGGTAAGTGCATTGATCTTCGTGGTATGCATCCTCCAGGTCTAAGGCTCAAACTTTTAGGTGCAAACAATTTTTAGGGATCACGTCCCATCAATGAAAAGTTGATGATTACCTGATGCATGTGATGGGGACGCATTACACAGGTCCAGGGTTTAACCAAGTTGAAGATATGTTGTGTTTGCACGGTCTCCAACCTTGTCATTAAAAAAGGATTTTGAGATCTCCTTTCCAGCACCATTTTCAGCCTGATAGCTAAGACTAGAGCAATCAAAAAGTCCTTATAAACTCTGCTAGCCAAGCTAATGGGCCAAACATCCTTAGTATCAACAACCCCTGATTTGTTTTAGAAATAACCACAATGAATATTGCATTAAGTGTCTTTCGGGAGTTACCTTTAACACGGATTTTTTTTTTTTACAAGTATAAATTTTATTGATAATAAAGGCATAGTCCAAGTACACCAGAAGTATACATCGAACAAGCCTAATTACAACTGAGCACTAGTGAGAGATACAAGCAAATCATGAAGATTATCTGCATTACAAATAGCGACCAAAGCCTAAAAGAATAAAGTAGTGTAAAAAAATTGCTTCAAGAATGCTCCATGCCTTCAAAGCACCTCATGTTTCTCTCCATCCACAAACACCACATAATGCAATAAGGGATCATTCTCCACACAGCTGTACCTGTCCAGATCTTCAGGATATCCTTCACTCTTCTAGGCATAACCCATGTCACCCCAGTCCGATTAAGGATCTCATTCCATAAACCCCCGGCCACTTCACAATGTAACAAAAGATGATCCATTGCTTCCCCGTTTTTCTTACACATATCTAATATGATAATGCCATGTTTCCTCAACTAATCTATGGTGAATCCTCCCTAGAGATGCAGTCCATATAAAGAAAGCAATCTTAAGAGGTACCTTGGAGTCCTAAATAGCCTTCCAAGGAAAACAAGGATCATTAGACAATCCCATAAGAGCCTTATAGAAGGAGCGCACCGAGAACTTTTTATTTCCTCCAAGATTCCAAATCATCTTATCCTCCACCTCAATGTCCAATTCCGAGTCTTGAGCCGCTCTTGAAAAACTAACGTTCCAACAGAGCACCATCCGTAAACACCAATTGATCAGCCACAACAGCCTCCTTGCCCCTAGAAATTTGGTAGAGCATGGGAAACACCGCTTTAGAGCCCTTTCACCGCACCAGACATCATGCTAAAAATAAACACCATGACCTCTTCCAATTGCGAAACTGAAAAACTTGGAGAATCTTCCCCATCTAGCTCGAATATTTTTCCACAACCCCACACCATATGTCCCCCTAACTTCCTTAGAACACCATCCCCCCTAGATACTCCCATATTTAGAATCTATGACTTCTCTCCACAAACTCTCCTCCACAACCAGTACAACCCTCAAATATTACATATAATCTCTTTCCGGCTCACAAAAAAGTAGAGTGTCATCAGCAAAGAGAATGTGGGATCTAATAACACCACCCACTGAAAATCCAGCAAGGAAACCTCCATTAACAGCCACTCCCAACATGCGACTCAATGCTTCCATAACTATGACAAATAATAAAGGGGAGGGGATCCCTTTGTCTTAATCCCCTAGAGCTGTTAAAAAAGCCTTCCAGCGCACCATTCACCAAAATCGAGCAGCGGCAGTAGATATACAATGCCAAATACAAGAAATCCATCTTTCCCCAAAACCACATCTTCCAAGTAAATAGCACAAAAAATCCCAGTTAACACAATCATAAGCCTTCCCCACGTCTAGCTTGCACAAGAGTCTAGGCTTACCCTCCTTGATTCTACAATCTAAGCATTCATTGGCAATCAAAACTAAATCCAATATTTGCCTCCCCTTCACAAAAGCATTTTGGGATTTTGAAATAATACTACTCATGACAGCACTCATGCGATTAGTAAGAACCTTGGAGATAATATTATACACTCCATTAATAAGACTAATAAGCCGAAAATCTTTCACCTCCATTGCCACAACTTCTTAGGGATAAGAGCAATAAAAGACATATTAATGCTTTTTTCAAATTTACCAAAAGTGTAGAGTTCTCGAAAAACCTGCATAATATCCTCCCCAACCATATCCCAACAATCATGGTAGAAGGCCATAGAGAACCCATCTAGACCCAGGACTTTATCCTTAGCCATCCCATGAATCACCTAAAGAACTTCATCTGCTTCAAAAGATCTTTCTAGCCAAATCGAACTTGAATGATCGATAGTCTCAAAAGGCATGCCATCGAGTTTGGGTCTCCAAAGGAATTTCTCAGAAAGGAGATCTTTGTAGAAGTTATCAACGTGGTTCTTAACGGTATCAAGATCAGAACAGACATGTCCATCAACCTAGAGCATCTCGATTGCATTATTCCTACGATGAGAGTTAGCAACCCAATGGAAAAATTTAGTACAACAGTCCCCTTCTTTCAACCAAAGGGCACATGACTTTTGTCTCCACGAGATTTCTTCCATTAGTAGCACCTTTTCCAGCTCTGAGGTGATATATGATTTCCTGCAAAAGTCCTCAGAAAGAGGAGCGCTCACCTCCCTTTCCTCCCAACCCTTTAATTCCTCCATAAGAGGCCGTTTTTTACCATCAATATGGCCAAAGACTTCTACATTCCACCTCTTCAAGCCCCTCTTCAATGCTTTCAATTTCCCGGCCAATCTGAAACTTGGTGAATCCTCTAAAGGATACGACACCCTAATTTTCAGCCACATATTTTCGAACTTGAAGTATCGTTTACCCTCATGAATGCCTCCACAATCTAGTACAATAAGGAAGTGATCCGAACACACTATCCAATCTCTTCCGCAACAAGGTGGAGTAATGAGCCTCCCATGAAGGAGACACAACAACTCTGTCCAAACGAGACCAAGCCCAATTATTAGACCAAGTGTGCATGCCAACAAGAAGTGGTAGATCCACCAAATCTATATCAAAGATAAATTTAGAAAACTTATTCATCGCACGGCTATGCAAGATTTCTCCAGATCTTTCACTAGGGAACCGAGTAATATTAAAGTCACCTCCAATACACCAAGGTAAGTTCCACCAACTGCCGAAACCCACAAGCTCCTCCCATAAAACCATCCTATGTCTATCCACATTAGGTCCATACACACCAACGAAAGCCTAGCAAAAGCCATCTGCCACATTTTTAAACAAACAAGCCACATATAGTTTTCAACACACTACTTAATAGACTCAACCACCAGCGAATCCCACATGATGAGAATACTCCCGGACGTTCCCTCAAAAGCAAGATACACCCATCTCGCATATGGATAGCCCAGATACTAGTTCCAATGACATAAGAGATTCCTAACCCGAAGACACTTATTGGGATCATTGAGACCCCAATTGTTCCAAGAAAGGATTCTAGGCTTCATGGGAAGAAACAACCTTCCCTTATATCTTCCTTTTTTGGCACTCCCCTCCCACCCACTATCCATCATAATTAATTGAACAAGTGAGACGCTTCAACTTCCCTCCCGCTTTTTTCCTAGAAGCAAATTTAGGGGATTAAAATCAATCCACCTCAATAATGACGGGTAATGTCCTGAACTGCTCCTCAAACCCTTCACAAGAAATCCTCGTTTCCCCACACAATCCTGTATATCCTTGACTTTTTGAGTCACCCAATCTGATGGTGAGCCTCCAATTGCAAGCAGCAAAGACAATGTACATAGTGGCTCTAGATCCACCTTACCTTCCTTAAGCATTCACATTGGCTTATGCATATGCAAAGTCATATTTGCATAATATGAACTTAAATTCCTCCATATTGGATTATGCATCTCTATATTTTTGCATAGCTATGAATAGTGTCTATACAAATTTAGAGATCCACTATTCACTCTTCAAATGTTATTTTACTAATTATTTCTCTCCTCCCACTCTCTCTCACAATCCTTTCCTCTTCTCCCTCCCTCAACAACACAACAAACATTCACCTGCACATTCATTTTATTATTATAATATATTATATATATATTTTTTCATTTTATTATATTTTTAATATAATATATAAAAAAATTATATTTTTTATTATTGGATTTGTATTGTTAATATCAAATGTATGTAGTGGATACTAATTGTAAAATATATATAAAAAAAATTGATTTTAGAAAAAAATTAATAATAATAATAAAATAATTTTATTTTGTCTCAAATATGCATAAGCTAATGTGGAAGTTTTGCTTGAATGGCAAAATGGATATGCAAAAGAGGTGATTTTGCATATGAATATGCATAGACCAATGCTAATTCTCTTATATACCATTTGGGGAGTGTAGTCCGCATCCTCTAACTCCAACATAGAGTCAAAAGGCGTTGACTTCTCCTCGCCGAACCCCATACCTTTCTCTGTCCCTACTACCATACCTTGAGCTAAATGGAGATGCCTAAAGCCCTTTGCCAAAGTAAAAGCCCCCTGAGACTCTTCCCTATTACCCATCGGTGTTGTCTGTGTGTAATGAGCTAACTGGAGGTGCCCAAAACCCTTCACCGAAGTAAAATCCATCTAAGACACTTCCCTGCCACCCATTAGCACTGTCTGTGTCTACTGAGGTAACTGGAGAAGCCCAGAGCCCTTCACTAAAGTAAAAGCCACCTAAGACTCATCGAAACCACCCATCGACGTAGTTTGTGTGTACTGTGCCATAGATCCGATGTCTAGAGGCTAGGAAACTTTGAAATCCATAACTGGGTTGGCTGTCGTCAACTCCATCGTTGTTCTGTTCGTCGTCTAGGCCACCGTTGAGGGTTCCTCAACCATACTCAAGTCGATCAGCACCTTCTTCGACTAGGTTGACTGCCTCCAGCCGATAGAAGGCGCCCGACATCTCCCCCCTCTCTGATTTTCCACACGAGCTAGGTTCCAACCCCAGCCTTACCTCTGTTTTGTCCCTTTACCTAAAGCCCAATGGATCAGCCCATTTGGCTTGTAATTGACCTAGGTACCCTCAGCTGCCCAGTTGCTTCTTTAGAGCCCGATGCCTTAAATAAATTGCCAGTCCACTTACCTCACGGCTTAAGCCCATCTTATATTCCTCCTCAACGCACTGTTTCATAGCCTCCACCTTCTCTTTTAATGTCAACAGTTGTGATTTCATTTCCAGCAAAGCACTGTGCACGTCCTCCTTTGCCAGACACACGACGTGCCTACCACCTCCACTATTCCACTATGTGCATGTTGTGCTAGAGGTATGAGTAGCCTTTCCACCCCTATTCTGCTCTCTGGAATGTATCGGCATCGTCTCCTGCAATAGATCCTCCTTATACGACCGCTTTTGTGGGTGGTTCCCATCACCAATGGCCTCTAAGTAACCCATCCTCTGTTGAGAATCGCATTCCCTCCCTCTTTAACCACCTCCCACAATGCATCTGCCATTCTCCTACAGCCCTTACCTCTCAACTCTTCAGGTATAAAAAGGAAACTGTGTCTGCCGCCACCACCGAACTCTGCTAGAGCCATGTAGCGGCCACGGGCATTCGAACACCTCTACACAATGAAACTTCTGGTCTCCTCCCTTGAGCTGGTGTACAGATCCTTTTTATCACCCTTCAAGTAGTCCTCCAGTGTTCTGACACCCCATACTTACATTACTAAGTGTAATGTACAAAGAGAAAACAATATAGCACCTACAATAATGAATCATTGCACCATGGCCATCCCCAGCCTCATCTCTTTCACCACCCTCCTTTCAATAATGAACAAGGAGTTTCCATCCTTCAACAAGTCGAACACTTTTTTGATTCTATCACTAGTGTTTCAAAAGCCCCATACTTACATTACTCACACTTAAGAATACAATCTTAGATGTACTCTCACTGTGAAAACCCAATAAACCTCATCAAAAAAAAAATATTGTACAGAGAGAAAATAATATAGCACCAACAAATTCCTAACACGGAATTTATTAAAAAGCATTGGTGATACCCTCTTTTAGAACAAGCCTGAAAAAATCTAATGAGCTCAGGTCTCTATGTCCAGTCAATGCTTTCATAACTCAAAAATCAGATTCCTTGAAGGATCTTTTCGGCTAACTAGCCCCCTCTCCATCAACATAATCAAATAAAAGACTGTCCATATTAGGCTTCCACTTGAACAACTAAGTATATAAACTCTTATAAAACTACAAAATATGCTACTGAATTTTAAAACAAATAGAAGAAACCACAAAATTAACAGGCAAGGACTCAATGGAGTTATTCTTGTTATTTGAATTAGTCATGCTAAGGAAAAATTTTGTACACTTTCCCTCCAACCACAAAGTTCTCGATTTTGTCTCCAATTAGTCCCCTCCATGACAGTAGTCCTCTCCAACTCTAGAAATTACAATATGCTTGAGACAGGGGCAATATATTTGTAGTCTATAGGATGATTTTGTAAGCAATAAAGCTTGTTATCCACGAGATGATTAAATAACATGGATTGGCCCATAAATTTATTAATGTCTATATGGCTGGATGTTGGAAGAGATAGGTGTAAATTTATAACCACAAACATGTATTGAAAAACATAAACATAAACTCAAACACATTCTTTTTTATGAAGTAGGCTCAGCTCACATGCAGAAGTATTCAAATCTGGTTTTTTTTTTTTTTGACAACTGAAAAAAAAAAAAGGCAATGCATTGAAACTTATTCAGGACAAGTTGAAAGAAGCAATAAAATAATTTTAAGAAACACAGGACACAATTAACTTACCACATCAAGAGAACACAGGTTCTCCAAACTACAAACTGCACAAACTCCAAGGTCAAGCAACACAGGAAATGCCCCAATAAGTTGGAAACTTTCTGTAGAACCAGCATCAAGGTAAAGAGTGGCACCTTCGATGTGCTCTGATATCTAAAGACAAGATCAATTACTCAATTAATCAGCAGAGCAATGGACTTTTATAATTAAATGCCCAGTTCATACCTAACCAACAAATTTTCTTAGTGACAAATTTGTGTAGCACAAGTTGCAGAACTGTACCCTGATGGCTCAAAAAGTCATATCATAGAAACCCCTTTACTCAAGAAAGTTTAAAATGAAAAAAAAAAAAAAAAAAAAAAAAGAGAGAGCGAGAGAGAAGAAATAAAAGGATCCTCTAATCCACTCATGAAGAATTGATTAGGGAGATAAACAGAGTAGAGCATAGGGGCGTGCAAACACTCTTAAATTTGACTTCATTCAAATTTATGTTTCCACTCCATTCTTATAGAAGTTGGAGTTTTAGGGGTTCAGAATTGGGGTTGGAGGTCAAATTCTGAAAAAGCTGGAGCCGGAGTATAGTCCAACAAGACTTTGTAGGCTCAACTTTGACTCGGACTTTATTTTATAATAAATCAAATTTACTTTATATATTTAGATTGCGCCATTCTAAACGACCGGTAGCAATTAGCAGCCTAATGGTCTTGCCGCTTTTAGGCTTTTAGATCATTCACAAACAACTCACTACTATTAACAAACTATTCACTACTTTTTCACTATTATTCATTACTATTCACAAATCATCTGAGATCATCTTAGCATCCAAACATTATCTTCGGACATGCTTGGAGAATGAGATGAAATGAGAATTTTATGAGTAGTGATAAGATAGTTTGTGAATAATAGTAAGATAGTTTGAGTTAAGACAAGCTTTGGGAGTAAGATGAGATGAGAATTTTGTGAATAGTAGTGATAATTTGTAAATAATAGTGAGATAGTTTGAGTTTTGGGGTTTTGTGGGGTTTTGAGATTTTGGGAAAAGAGAGAAAAAGTTGAATAAAAAATATTATAAAATTAAAATATTGTTGGAATATAATTTTTTAATATTATTTTTGTTTCGAGATTTGAAAAAATTGAATTATTTTTTATTTTTGTTTGAAAGTTTGAGAAAGTTGTATGATTAGTTTGAAAGTATTTGTATTTGAGTGATGTTTGGAAAGAAAATGAGATGAAATGAGAATTTTGGGATGGAAACTTTTTCCAAACAAGCCCTTAATGTTCCTCCAAATCTAGTGTTTGAAATGTCTCAAGTATGCTTTTGTTTCTTTTCATTTTTTTTCTTTTTTGAAAAGAAAAACAAAACTAAAACAATATCATTTTACTTGATTTATGTTCATCACATTCTACAAACCTAGCATCATTCATTACGTCGTTCTACACTCCTCTCTCTCTCTCTCCCTCATCAGTCCACCACACACGACCTACCCTTCATTTCTTCACACCATCTCATTTCTCTCTCTCTCTCATATTCGGTTTCATTATATTGAGAACTGGATCTCCTTTTTTTTTTTGCCTGCGTAAAATTGTGAAAATGGTGAAGTCTCAATAGCTTGCCTGTGGTACCATTTAATGGTACTGCAGATTTTGTTGATGTTAATGCAGATGCCGAGCCTGAGGATTTGGAGGAGTGATCTGGGATCACTCGGGGTTTATATTTATTTTCGGCTCTTGTAGTATTTTGGGACATTAATTTTGTTTTAAATGCTGATATTTGGATATTTGTATTAAACTGAAATTCTGGTACTAGTTGACTTATTATATTATCCGCTACTTATTTTATTGTATATTGTTGCTTGTACACACACTTGACACTTGTCGTTGGGATGTGTGACTCGTGTTGTCACAAATATATACTGCATATGAGTAATAAATCTTTATTGATAAGTATATATTGTTATAAAAATATATACTGATCAGATTCTTAGATCTCTATCAGAGTGTGACTTAATTAGAATGGAGTAAAAACATATATGTAACGAACCAAGGAAGGCCCAAGCCACATTTGAGCCTCTACTCCAAAAAGAATAGTCAAGGTTACAATTGGAACTCCTTCAAATCATTATAAAGTGCAAGAACTTATCTGTCTCAAGCAATGTGGGAGTCACCACCTTCCTATACACAATTTCACAAACCAAGATATTACAATCTCGCCACCTTAAATTTCCAACAGCGTTGGGCCAAGGCCATAATAGGTGGCACGGCTCAAATCCACACATCTAGTCGGAATTGGCTCTAATACCATTTGTAACAAACTCCAAGGAAGGCCCAAACCACATATGGGCCCATACTCCAAAATGACTAATCAAGTTTACAATTGGAACTCTTTAAAATCATTATGAAGGAAAAAAAAATAAAAAATCTCCCCCTCCCAATTATTGTAGGATCCTATTCACTACCAACCTATACACAATCAAACAATCTAGGGCATTACAAGATATCGGAGTGGAGTTAGATAGGCAGTGTTTTTGCACACCCCTATATTGAATTGCAGAAAACTCAAACCCAATAGAAACATTAGTCTTTCAATTAAATATAATCTGCACTAAAAAATAAAACAAACACTCTAGGCCCCAGCGAGTAACAAAGGAATGTACAAGACTAGTATGTTGTTGATAGAATATTATTCAGAACAAAAAAGGGTAACTTCAATCATAGATGCAGCATATAATAGATTCTCCAGAAAAAAACACAATCTATAAATTCAAAAGATCAAAATTCTCAAGATAGAAGGAACAGGTAGAACACACAAAGTATTCATCCAATCAAATAATAATCGACTTCTGTAATATTTGTAGTGATCTTCACCACATTGGAAGTCCAGAATTTTCATTGATTCCAAGGAATCCACTTTAATAAAAAGTAATAAAATAAAAAAAATGGGCCCACATTCCAAATTATACTAATTCNCTTGACATGCATGCAGTACAACTTTGGTAAAAGAAAAAAAAAGGGGGGGGGGGGGGGGGGGGGTAGCCATTCTAGAAGAGACCTTTCAGGCTTTCATGACTAAAAATTGAAGTAGCATATGATCTGCAGAACCTGTTTGATTTACAAATGTAGCACCAATCCATAAAAATGTTCCGTTTTATAAGAGTGTAAGCTATCAGCATTTTACCTGAGGAGGCAGTCCATGAAACAAAAAAAACTACCTTTTACAGTACCTCAGATCAATAATACTCTTTCAAGGGAGAACTTTCATTGAATGAATGGACATCAAACTCACCATTTCTATTTAATCTCCACACTATCTAATTGTCCCCTCTACCAGAAAGAACAATGGCATAATGTACTGTGATAGGGGCGTAAACTATAACTTAGATGGGCACTTGGTATGAGTCATATACAATTCATGTTATGATACAATTAATATTTTATGTCGTATCAACTAATTATAAATGAATAGATAAGCAAAAAACTCTTAGAAAGTATAGCTTTTAGACAAGGGGAAACTCAACATTCGTATAAGAAAATATCACATACCTGGTGAATGGAATCAAGGCAAGATTTGGTCACATCAACCAAAGCCATCTTTGAAGCTACCAGACTTCAGTAAAAGGAAAAAAGAAAAACTCAGAACAAATAATTTCTCAGATCATTTAATGAGAATTTCAATCTTTGCAAGCCGCTGGACCAATTCATCAGCATGCCCACAAATACATCTTTCAACTAATGAGAAACTTACACATTTAACCATTGATTTTTAAAAAAATCAAACGTATGCAATGAAAATAGGAAAATAGAAGAGGTAATATTCAATCAATTTTATATCTTCCAGGACATTAAAAAAAAAAACAAAATTTGTTCGCATCAATTTTTTTTGCTTATCCAGAGATCGGTTAAAGTGGCACTTGGACATTTCCCAAAATATGTCTAAGAAGCCAAAATTTGAAGCAAAGACAACTATATTGCTAATATTGAAAATTCAGTTAATAAAAGTATAGCCATAACTAAATGGGAATTTAATAGAAATATATGAACTAATTGAGCATGATTCGCTATTTTCACAGGCATCACAAATTCCACGACTGAAAAACTTACAAGAATGCATAATTCTCCGTTTGGTCGCTAAGAAAGCTGAAAAAAAGGGAGAGAGGGAGAGAGAGTAAAGATTATGTAATGTCTACAACAAAGAATATGTAAAGTCCTATTAGCCCCATCGGGAAATTTTTTCTTTCTAATTTTTGCTCTTTTAGTTTCAGAAAAATCGGATATTTTTAACTTTCAAAACAATCGGATGGTATATATGATATAGAGCAGTCAATCACACACCATTGTCTTGTCTTCGTTGAATGATAGAAAAAAGCAGCAAAGAAAAATAAAAACGTCTTCAAAATTGAAACTCTAGATTGGAAATTTTTTGGTGAAGTTGTAAAAGGGTTTGTTGTGATTCAATTCACATTAAACGTAGAAGAGTTGAGGGAAATAACAGAAACGTAAGGGAAATTGAATAAAGAAATAAGCAACAAAACCTGAAGCAGCGAGGGGTAGTATATGTTTGACCTTCGATAGCACGATAGAGAGAGGAGGGTTTTTTTTGGCGGGGGGGGGGGGGGGGGGGGGGGGGGGAGAGAGAGAGAGAGAGAGAGAGAGAGAGGATTGGGGGTATTGTCTAGGTTTTGAGCGACATTTTCAGCTCG
The DNA here is from genome assembly GCA_003123785.1 of Pterocarya stenoptera. Lineage (NCBI taxonomy): Eukaryota > Viridiplantae > Streptophyta > Magnoliopsida > Fagales > Juglandaceae > Pterocarya > Pterocarya stenoptera. Next base: position 243,036 of record QEOT01000192.1, read on the forward strand.
GTGCAAGTTAGTATTCGCAGCAACAGCATAGCGCAATGCTAAGGTTAATCAACATGCCCATCTCAATTATATCTGCCGGCGAGGAGGGCTCCAACGTCGGGGACTGTAAATTCCAGCGATGACGACAAGGACGAGACCGGCGACAACTGCAAACAGCTAAAAAAAAGTTGCAGTTGTACGTACACGAATGGCAGCTTAGGGGAATAAGGAATGACAGAGTTGATCTTACGGGAGGGACGAGAATGCCAAAGTTTCTGAGTGGGCTGGAAAGTTTTGGAACGGGAAGGAAGGAACGGGATGGCAGAGTTTCGAGGCCCTTTCGATAGTGAAGAAAAGATTAGAAGAAAATAAAAGAATAAAATATTATTAAATTTTTTAATATTATTATTATTTTAAAATTTAAAAAAATTAAATTATTTATTATATTTTATATGAAAATTTGAGAAAATTATAATTATGAGATTAGATGAGAAGAAACTATTTTTATATCTAAACGAGACCTGAGAAATGAAAAAGAAAAAGATTTACATCGAATTATTGCCACGCCAGTATGTGAATTCTTTGTGGGATTCTTGTATCTATAATGGAACTCGAAAATGGTATTGTGACGGAGGATTAGTTTGGATATCAAAGTATTATGATAATGCTTCACTATTATTTATTATTTTATTATTATTTTTACATATTTTTTATTATTTTTTACTATTATTTATTATTATTCAATATTTTATCATTACTATTTACAGAATATTTGAGATTACCCAACTACTCAAACGTAACCTAAGTTTGCCTAGTAAATTTGATAATCCATGTAATATTTTTTTTAATAAATAAGGAAGTTATTATTAGTTAAATAATGTATTTTTTAAAAAATATTTAAAAAATATCTTTAAAAAATTTTAAAAATATATAAATATATTAGGAATACATCTAACGATACATGCTAAATAGCATAGTAGCACTAGGGGTGGGCTCTAACTCCGATGGAGTCGGAATGCCCACCTTTAACCTCCGACTACTACTCCAATCGAAGTTTGGAACTCGCAACTCCAATCGAAGTAGAAAATAGCTTTTTCAAGCCCAGTTACCCTACTCAGACCCAGTTTCCCTACTAAGAAAATGAGTTTCGATCGGCCCAATATCAACCCCTGTTTAATAATATAAAAAAATAATTTAAAATATTTAAAATATCATGAAAAATAAGTTAAAAAGCTAAAATTTAAATGCAATAATTAAATCAAACTACAAATCACAGACCATAAATTTAAATTTAAAACTACAAATCGTAATAAATTTAAATTTACACCACCAAAATATTGAATAATGTCATAGATTTATTCAAATATGAAATAGACACAATGCCCCGCATCAGTCTTGACAATCCATGCATTTGAGTTGATGACTCAATAGTGATTTTCAATTTTTCTGCGTGAAGTTTTCACTTTGATTGATCAGTTGCGCTATCTTTTCTTTAATCATTTAACTATAGACTTCTAAACTATCAGTCAAGTGATATTATAAACTTACCTCCACATCTAACTCTGACGAGTTTTGCATGATGGTAATCATTCCATGGTGCGTCGGTCTCAAACTCTTAGCCATCTAAAATTAGTCTAGAGTTCATAGCTAGGTTACAAAATCATATAAATTATAAATTAAATAATGAAAATATTAAGGTCTCGTTTGTTTTCAGAAAACATCTCATCTCATCTCATTTAATCTCAATTTCATCATTACACTTTTCCAACTTCCAATACAAAATAAAATAAACAATTCAACTTTTTCAAATCCATCTCATCTTATCTCATCTAATCATTACAGCTTTCTCAAATCCCAATACAAAAATAAAATAAACAATTCAACTTTTTCAAATCTCAAAATAAAAATAATATTAAAAAATATATTGTAACAATACTTTATTTAACTTTTTAACTTTAATCTCAACTCATCTCATTTCATCTCATCTCCGAAAACAAACGAGGCAAATTATGTAAATAATCATTTAAAATCACAAAGTTACTTTATTCAAGCTTTAACTCTTGGCATCAACAGTATCTACTCCAATGGCCATTGAACTTAACCAGTTTTGTGTACAAATGAGGGCCTCGATGGTGGTCGGAAACAATGAACTCTAATAAGCATACAAGACACAACTTCTGGTGCTAAATGCTGACTCAGAGGCAACTGTAGTGATAGGAATGGCTAATATATCCCTGGATATTTGGGAAAAGATTGAAAACTTGATAGAATTCATCTTCCACAAAGTTAATATCTTGAATGTATTACTAGGTGCCTCGACATCCAACCTGCGGGTTCTCACGATCACCTGGAACTTTCATGAAATATTTCCATGTTCACAATCTTTTTTTACTAGATCGTGCTGGTGGATCTGTCTCAACATTCATCAACTCCTCCTTCTCATTAAGCATATCAACGTCTTCTAAATCTATTTGGACTCGACTACTTGCACAAGAGATAGCTGCTCTAGATGGGGTCTACGACCTGAAGTACCAGTTGGTGACACAAATGGTTGTGCGTCATCCTCTTGTGAAGAATCGCGGTGAGAATGAGATAGTGTAGCATCTATAATTTGAGCAAATAATCTAAAACAATTGAACATGTGTATTTAAAAAAAAAAAAATCGAAGTTCAGAGTTTAAAGTTCAAAGCCCACATGGGCTCTAACTTTGAACTCCAACTACTGGAGTCAGAGCAACTTCGACTCCGACTCCGAATTTAGCAAACTCCGACTCCGAATTCAGCAAACTTCGACTCCATCGAAACCAGAGCCTTGTCGACACTATCTCAAGTTCAAACACCAACACTACATGAAGAGTGTGACATCCCGAAATTTTGTTAAGTTTCCATTCGTAATTATTGTGGATATTATTAATCTATTTATTTATTTATTGGAGTTATTGGCTAAGTGTTAGAAGAATCTTTTATGCCAATTTCTATATTGTTGCATTGGATCATGGAGTTTTAAGCTAGAAATGCCCACAAGAGGGAAATAGAAGAATTAGGCCCTTAGGAATTCAGCCCATTAAGAATTCTGGCCTTGGAAGGCCTAAGTTAACCCATTGGATAAAGAGGAGGCGCTACTTGGCATTTGGAAATGAGTTTTTGATCATTTAGAACTTTGGGAAAAGGCAAGGATATACTTGTCAATAAGGGTGCAAATGGGCCGATCCAGGTCCATGGTCAGACCGGACCGAACTCCCATAGGGACCGGAACGGACCGGTAGTCATTGGTCCGGTTCAGTCCATTTGGTCCGGCCTCTTTTTTATTTTCTTTTTTCACATCAATTAATAAAAAAAATTTATTTATAATACTAAATTAAACTAAGTGACTTATTAATATGGATTATGTAACAAACTCAATAAAAAAAATATTTTATAGAGTCAATGATAATAAATTAAATGAAAATTAAATTATTGATGATGTTAATTATTATTTTATTACTAGCTTAAAGTATGTTAATACATAATGAGCCATATACAACTTTTAACATTTTGTATATGAAGCAATAAGCATAAATAATTTAAATATCCATACATATTACATCTATAATTGAGAAAGATACAGATTTAACATACTATTATAAATAAGCATAAAATATTTAATTATACATACTATTATAGATTTATAAATTATACATATATTATAATTTATACTATAACTCTTAATACTTAATAGTATTAATAATACATTAAAGAATATATTAATATATTGATACTAAATATATATAGTTATAGACTTATAATGATTAGTTATTATGAATCATGATTAGTATAACTATATAATAGTATAAGTATAAAGTATTAGACTATTAGTAATATAGTATAGCTATATATTAGTAATATTAGTATAAGTATAACTGTATAACTATAGTCTATACTTAATTATACTATGGTATAATTATATATTAGTTAGTGATAGGATTATATTAAATGAAAATTATATAATTAATTATATATATATTTTTTAGGTTCGGTCCAGTCCGGTCCGAAAAACACATGGACCGTGGACCGGACCGAATGAATTCTGTCCTATAAAATCTAGACCGTGGAACGAATAGAATGAACTCGGTCCGATCCGGTCCGGTCTATTTTTTCGGTCTCGACCGCCCGATAAACACCTCTACTTGTCAAGCATTTCTAGAAGAAAAAGTAAAAGATGCAAAAAGGACATAAGGTTTCGGTTTGGAAGGGTTAGGCGCCACTTTTGCAAGGCACAAGTTTCTAAATGGACACATGTCAAGCTTAGGGCAAAAAGTAACTTTTAGAGTCAAAAGATGTGTTATACTTGGGAAGACAGAAAGCACGTTCTAGAAGGCTTTTTGTAAAGGACATGGAGCTTATGACCAAAGGCAACAAGGGGAGGAGAAGAGATCCAAAGAGTAACCTAGGGAATGACACAAAAGTCATATCAAGTGACATGGTGATTTCAGCTAGCCCTAGAACCCATACACACCTTCATGCCACATGTCAACCATGCACACTAGAATAGTGTCTTAGAAGATTAGGGTTTTGAGGAAATTACCTATTGACCTTTTGGTGCATTGAGCCTAGACATGAGTAGAAGGGCGTGTTGGGAAATGAAACAAAAGAGGATTCCGGATGAGAGGAGGAAGTGCACACGACATTATGCAACATTTGGTCTTCCCCATGCAAGTCTCATCCTGAGGGAAAAGGGAAGAAAGCTTTGCCAAGTGTCCTTCATACATTGGTTGGTGAAAAACAAATGAAAGCACAATATAAAGGTGTAGCCGAAAATGGGAGGGCTATTTGCTCAAAAGTTCTATTGCTTTTCCTTATAAGTTTCGGCCACCACATTTTCTCTCTCTAGTCTTCACTTTCTCACTAGCCAAACACTCTCATTCTTGCCACCATTGTCGAATATTATCAAGAATTCTCCTTCCATATTTCAAGTAGGAGTTTAACACCAAATGTAAGAATTACTTCACCTTTTTCTTGATAAACACATACACGGCCAAGTGAAGAACTCATCTAGTCATTTTCGATTTTAAGGTTTTCTCACACAAACACACATTTTCACTCTGGAAACTAGGGTTTTCTCTTCATAGAAGATGAAACCCAAAATGTTCTTGATGTTTTAAACACATGAACACATGATCTAGGGTAGTGGAAGGTTCGTTTTTGGCTTAAAAGGAAAACTAAGGTTTGAACCTCCATAGTTTTCAGCTCTAGGGTTTTTGGCATGAGAAAAATATTTTGAAAATCTTAGACACTTACACCCATTCATATTTTGAGTTTCTGTTTAATGTCTTCTAATATGCCACACTATACTTTTTAGATTCTTGCTAGTGTAGTCATTGGACTTTTGTAAGTAAACTTTCAACTTACTCTTTTGATATCACTTATATATATATTGTATAAACTCTTTCTTGTATTTTATTGCTTGAACTTGCCATTTTATTTTATGTATATACTCGGTTCATATAATGTGTAAATCCTTGTTTGTATTTCATTGCTTGAATCTTATTATCTTGTTGCAAATGTATTCAATTTTGGTTTAAGTAATGAAAAGCCATGCTTTATGATGCTTTGGTTGAAGAAAATTTCGAGTATGCCATATTAGGGTTTCGGTTTTACATTATATATGTGCTAAGCATGTTTGTTTTGATATAAGATTGTGTGGAAGTATGAGTCTATGAGTTGTGATGATGAAAATCCATGTTTTGGAAGGCTTGGATGAATCGGCCAAGACCATATTAGGGTTTTAAAATTTTTTTTTTTTTTGTTACTAAGTGTGAATTGAATATGTTTACATATATTCATTATTGATCACATGTTCTAATACTTTCAAGCCATGATGGACGATGCATGTTGTTGTTTGGACTATATGGTTCAGCTTTTTCAGGTTGCATGAGTATGATAAATGCTTCATCATACGTCTATGTCTCATGCATTTGGGTCTATATTCCAAAGAAAGAGTCAACATATGTTTTATCACGACCCCAAATGCTAAAACAAGAAAATGTCTCAGTGGAACTCCTTGTTCACTCTGGAGTGTTCAAAGTCGAGTGGAAACCCCTGGGTCAACGAAGTACAGTCGATGGGCCTCGAATGGTTCCTATGAAAGGATACCGGAGCGAGGTTATACCTAAAACTAGTGGATGCAATATGGTGAAGGCGAAATAAACAAACTGCTGTAAATGATAATATGGCGTAGTCACTTCGATCATGTGGATCGTTAGTTGATGTAGTAACTAGTGGGGAACACACAGTGCATAAGGGAACTGTAAGGTATCCAATCATGCATGTGAATTTTATGGTATGAAAAACGCATTTATCTATGACATGATATATTATGATATGCCATGATACGATATGGCATGATATGTTATGCCATGATATGCTATATTATGATATGAAATGATGAGATGTGATCTCAATATAACATGATATGAAAGGATAAGGAAATGGCATGATATGTTATTATATGAACAAGAACCTGAGCTCAAATGATATGAATATGTGTTAAGAGCTTAAAACATGAAAAAGTTGTTTTATGAGAAAGTTTATGTTGCATATGTCAAGGTTTTACGTTAAAGTACATGTCCATGCATTCATTTGTAGTTGACTTTCATATGCTTGTATTGTTTGTAGTATGTTGACTGTTTACTTGCTGAGATTTTTTGAAATCTCATTATGATAGTTTTCACTACCATTCCCCACCCAAAATAGTAGAAGTTGTAACAGGTACACAAGACCCTATTGAACCATGAATTTAGATGGTACCCAGATAAAGGACAAATACTCCATTAAGGGGCGATCCCTTTATGCAGAAACTACCTTAGCTAGTTTGAATGATCCCAGATTTAGTACTTTGCTCGCTGACCCAATAAAGACTTCACAATTTTTACAGAAACTAGATCAAGTAATGTGTATCCTCAAGGAGGCTAGCGAGGCATATGTTGAAAGAAAGAAGCTTGCTAGGGATGTAGGACTTTTGTCATTTGAGTTTCGGAAGTCACATGGAGTCTTTTGGGTTTTGTCCCCTGATGGATCTCTAGCATTGGAAAAATTGTAAAGCAAAAAGTTAGGAAATTTCCTATGGGCTATTTACTTTTGAAGGATCCCATATTTTGGGAAAAACATTATGATATTCTGACATGTTTGGAAGTCGTTTAGAAAACCATAACTCTTATTTTGAAGTGCTTATACTTATATGAAAGCATTTGAGATATTTACACTAATTGGTACCATGTGTCTTATTTATTTGCCACCATGCTTAAGTAGATAGAATAGAATTTTCTGCTGTGATTTTTATTGCATATTGATAGAATGTTAGGTGTATTGCATCTTAACTATCATGTACAAGAGGTATGTAGCATTGTGTTACATGTCCCGACGCATTCGGTCATCGTCAAATCCCAAGCAGGAGTTGAGGGTGTTGCAAAGAGTCTTTCCAAAGGGCTGCTTGAGACTTACAACTTAGCTTGTCTCTTGATGCGGCTGCCACATGACATGCCAAAGATTAAAAAAGAAAACAGTAATATTATTCCATCATTTTGTTCCTTCAAAGCTATTATTAATCTAATTTTACTTTTTTCTTTTAAATGTTTTTTAAAAATTTTCAAATATTTTTAAAAATATATACAAATTTTCTACTGGGCATTTTCGTAATCATCAAGAAAAAATTAAATACAATACACGAACGGTGAAAATAAAAAAGTAAAACTAGGGGGTCATTTACCATTTTTCAAAAAATAAAAACTTGAAGTCTTTCCATTCTCTAAGGATCCATCTTTCTACAATTTCAATAAAAAAAAAATTCCCTCTTCCTTTCTCTTCTATTCACTTTTAAATGAGATGAGATGATCTGTAAAAAATAGTAAAATAGTTTGTGAATAGTACACTACAACAATTTGCTTCTTTTGCCACGGGTTCTTTTACACGATATACATTTGTGGCAAATTGTGGGCTATTTTCATGGAAATCCCTGGTGGGAGTAAAACAAGGCTTTTTCCCGCAAGATATAAGTGGTGGATAAATATTGGTAAGAAGAAACTTTATGTAGCAAAAAAGCAATCTTTCTAGACGAGTTTATATCATGGAATGCAAAAATGTTAATGCCATTTGCCAGTTCTCGGAAAAAGTTTTTTAGCACGAAATATTACCTAAATCCCGACTATTATTTGTCACCGCATAAAAGCATCCTCCCGCCCCCACGATAATTAATCTTCTCTTCCAAATTAATTGTAGAGGGCCTTCTATTCATTGGAATGCTTCAGAAACCATGCCCCCTGTCTTCCCCTTCCAGTTGCTCTTCCCCTTCCCCCTCCCTCAGCCAATATCCCTTGAACTCCCTCTCCAACAGCCGTTGATCCCCACCTCTGCCCTATCACGCATAGACAAAATCGCCACCCCTCCCTCGCATACCCAGTTCATCTCCCCAGTCCCTCGCGCAGCAATTCCCCCACCCCCTCCCTCCCTCCCAACCGCAATTTGGCCACCACCTCCCTTTCACGCAACTCCGCTTCCACCAAGGAATTCCTCTACACCATTGATTTGCTCTTCCTCTTGCAGACCCTAACACCCATCGTAAGTAAGTTTTCAATTTATGCTTTTCATTTTCTATTGGATTTTAGTCTATGTTTTCCATAATTTTTTGTTGGATTTTAGGCTTCGTTTTCCCATAGTCCTTGTTGCATTTCATGCGAATCGAGGTTCAATTTACATATGTATATTGGTGGTAATCTTTTTCTTGTTATTTTGCTGCATGGATTTTGTCGTGTTTTACTTTCCTCATTCAGTGCTACTTAGTTTTGGTAGTGATCTGTTATACTGCTTTGTTGTATAATTTATTTTATTAGCCACTTGGACTGGATATATTAATATTTATTTTACAAGTTTAACTTAATGATCAACAATATATTTAATTTTGTGGGGCATGATAACACAATTGACTGGATAACTTAGGCTATTAATGGGGCTAGGGGTGTTCATCCGAGCTGGGTTGTTTCCCGGCCCGAAACTGAACCCGGGAAACCGAATTCCGGTTTCGGGTTCTGGCCCAAAACAAATCTGGGCCGGAACCCGGGTTGACCCGGTCCAGGTACCGGGTTGTAAATCCGGAACCCGGGTTTTTTTTTTTTTTTAATATCAAGCACATTCTTTTTCTCAAAAAGCTAGACTAAGAAATATGCCCTTATCATCTTTCCACCTTATAACAAATCCCATCTAAGAAAGAAAAACTTGGGCCACATTTTTGTTTAAAAAAATAGTATATAGACCACATTTTTGTTATTATTACACTTAAATAATTTTGAAAGTGTAAATAATAACATCAGCTACATCATAATTATCAAACTCGTGAACACAAACTAAAAAGAAAGAAAGAAAGAAAGAAGAAGAAGAAGAAGAAGAAGAAGAAGAGAAAAAAAAAACCGGGTTCCGGATTTACAACCCGGATTCATCCAAGTTCCGACCCGGGTTTGACCCGGGCTAACCCGGTCCGGGTTCCGGCCCGGGTTTGAAACCTGGGTTCTGGTCCGGGTGTACCCGGGTTCCCGGGTTGGAACCTGGATGAACACCCTTAAATGGGGCAAGGTTGCAAGCCCTAAATTCTTATGAGTAGACTAACTATACTTAGGTGTATGCATGGCACCTTGTAGATCATTCCATGGATTTACTAAATAGAGACATCCATGCCCCTTAAATTTGTTAAATACTACTAAATATTGGTTGTTGGGTCTTGATAAAAGGTGGAACTAGCTATATTGAATTGGGATTAAAGTAAAAAAACATTGTTACTAGTTATATTAAATTTGTGGATTGAAGTAATGAAGTCAACATGACTTGTCGGGTGCATGATATATTTATATATATATATATACACACTAGTAAAGGCATAACGTGTCATGCACGTGNATTAAAGTAAAAAAACATTGTTACTAGTTATATTAAATTTGTGGATTGAAGTAATGAAGTCAACATGACTTGTCGGGTGCATGATATATTTATATATATATATATATATACACACTAGTAAAGGCATAACGTGTCATGCACGTATGCCTAGTTGCAAAAACATCTTAAAAAATAGATTTTTTTTTTTGGGTACAAACATGTAATAAGAAAAAACAGATTAAAAAATATAGTTATAAAATGTAATAGATGGTAATATTCAAAAAATTTATATATATATGTAGATGATAATAAAGTATATTTTACATGACTACCTGTCAATCCACAATGAGCCAAAAAATGAAAGTTTAAATCTATACAAATTCTCGAATTTAATTACAAATGGATGAAAAAGATTAAGGAAAGTGTTTCTACAAAGTAGAGACCAAATAAGTACTAAATGAATAAATTTTAAAAATGTAAAAAGATAACAAACTTTGATGGTTTGGATATAAATATAATTTTAATTCATTTGAAATAATCTCATTAAATTATTATAAATTTTTTAAATTTTCATATAAAATATAATAAACATTTCAATTTTTTAAAATTTTAAAATAATAATAATAATAATAATAAATAATGTTTTAACAATATTTTATTTAACTTTTAATTTTTATTTCAACTAATCTCATCTAAATTTAATATCCAACCTAAAAAAAGAGTAATTGATGAGCAATTGTGCACTGCACTAGTGCCCAATTACAAATATATAAAAATAAAAAATTGATAGCAAATGAGAAATGAGAAAGTGAAGAATTTTTTTTAAATAAAGTTAAAACAAGTAATGGATTTACATAACTTGAGATAAACCTAATATAAACTTAACAAAAATGATAGATCCATATAAGTCTGTGTTTTATTTAGTTATATAACGAAAAAGTTTAATAAGATAATTTTAATAAAAGCTTAAATAATCAATAAAAATATTAATACTAAAATTTTATTACGAATTGTAAAATAGTGAAACAAGGCTGCATGCGAAAAAATGATGTTTATTATAATTTGAAAATTAAAATTAATGTTAATGATAATTTTGTTAGGTTTCTATATAAAAAAAGATGGGGTGAATTCATTTGGTTATGGGAGAAAAAAATTTTAAATTATGGATTATACTGAAAGATTATTGAAAAACATTTGTTTTAATTTTATCTTCTTTATAAGAAGAGAATTTGTTAGTAATTATTAAACATTTATTCATAAGTATGTAACAAAAAATCCAACATTATATAAATTATCAGAAAAGGAAAAAATTAAAAATGTTTTAATATATATAACATATTTTAGACCATATTATTCTGCACTATAAATAATGTTAAATCATTGCGTTACTCCAAATATAGTTTAGCTTTTAGTTTAAGAATATAAATCAGATCATCTTAATTTATTTTAAAAGTTTTCATAACTCTTTTTAATATTATTAAAACAGAAGTACTATAAAAAATAATAACAATGAAAAATATTAATTTATTTAACATTTTCACATTTAGCTAAATAAAATAGTAATAATGACATATTATATTTTTAAATTATTAAGAAGTTATAATTTATTTCCTTACGAAAATTTGTAATTATACTAAGTAACCTACTATTATTACTCTTAATAGTTATAGTTGGATGCGTATGTTGTATATTTGTTATTTTCAAAATAAATATATAATGTGTTAATTTTAAAATTCAAACTACAGTGGTAAGTATTAAATAATTTAATCATATATTATATAAAGTCTCATCCTTTACATTTAAAAAAAATTAAACAAACTATAGTACATTACACACTGTAGATCTATCTCAAATAGTGTAATTAATTTCAAGATAATTAATAAACTATTCAATTTATCCGAAAATTAAAAAAAAATATTTAAGTTTATTTCTTAATAAATTATTAAACAAAAATCATTAATAAAATGGAAAAATTAGATTTATACTAAAATGTAACAATTCAATTCGATATTTACATAATTCAAAATTAAAGAAAATAAAATGTTACACAACATTAAAGTTTAATTTTCAAGATTTTAGTTTTTTATTAAAGTTTTATGAAGACTTGGTATCAATTTGGAAAAAAAAAATACTATAGTCGAATTGTAAAGCTCAAATCAATTTGTAACATTATTCATTTTTCACGTATAAAGCCTAAGAGATGGGTTCCGATAGATACAAAAACATTTATTCTTTTGACTTTTTATTCAATTTTTTATACGTTGAAACATTAAAAAAAATTCACAATATCATTAAAAATACTTTTTTATAATAATGAGATGAAATTAAATGGATTAATAGTGTTTCTATAAAGTCAGGGACAAAATAGGAAAAAATTTATTGAACTAAAACATTGTTGATGCCCAATTCGCACAGCCGGTAGCTTTGAGTCGCTCGCGGCAGCTAATGACAGCAAGAGAGGGGCTGAGATTGGAAGGAGAGGGTGGTGTTGGCCACGCCGGTGTGTGGCGGCGCACTGGAGGGGATGAAGAAACGGATGGGCTGCGGCTTAGATTCCATCATGGCGGTTAACAACGGCACAAGAGGGTTTGAGATTTGATGAAGAGGGACGCCGGCCAGAGACGAAGAGAATGGCCGGGGTGGTATCGGCCACGACAGCGTTCGGAGGCACACTGCTGGAGATCAACAAACGGACAGGGGAGGGGTAGGAGAGGCTCGCGCGAGGGAGAAACCAGGGGCAAAATAGAAAAAATAACAGGGATAAAACCAAAATATAAGAATAAAATCAGGAGTAAAATGAGAAGAAAAATATTAGACGAAATAACTGTTCATAGGCGATTCGCATTTATATATATAGTAGATATATATATGTGTGTGTGTAGATATATTCTATGCATGCGAACCAATGCAGTTATTGAAGAGAATTGTACTGCAAAATTCTCACGTGCTAGAAATATAACGTGGGGTTTACTTATATAAAGAGGACCACTGATCTCATGAGTATGCTTTGGTAGCTTCCAAAACCTTTATTAAACCACTACTCTCAGCTCAATCACTTTTCTTTAGATTATAATAAAATCTTATTGATTATAAGTGTTCAGATACAATGACCCCTGAAGAAATTAAGCAACATGGATAACCATTAAGAATATACTTATAATACTCTTTAGTACGCATAAGCAATCACAACAACAATTTTTCTCTTCATTGGGTGCATGCATGCTTTGGACTGTCCCATGCAATATTAATTGATGGTATTCATTATAATACACAGTCGACTAGTTGATATAACAGCATGAAAGGATCATACGCCCTAAGATCAATATCTAACATATATAAATAGATCGATGATCAATTGGGTTAAGAAAAATGTGCAAGTAAAGCAATTTGCACATAGATCAGTACGTAGTACTTGATGTTGGCATAATTCTGGCAAAGATATAACTTAATTAACATTAATGAAACCATAGCAAGAAAAGAGAGATGATTAGGGATAGAGGGTTAATGATAATATGGCCATAAGGCAATACCTAATGATGCAAAGAAAACACACATCATTTCTTCCATCCAAATTTAATATGTAAACAACCTTCACCAAATAGCCCTGATCTGATCTCTCTCTCTCTCTCTAACAAACATGTGTGCAAAATTAATATATCTTATTATAATTAAACATTTGTATCTGAGTCGACAATATTTTCAAGAAAATCGCCGCAAAAGGTCTATATATATATATATTAATATATAGGCGGCCTATCCTAGCTAATTCCCTCCACTCAACCGTTGCTAATTAAGGTTGTCAAATTCCTTGGTGTCAACGAAGATGATCACGATGATTGGATGTCTGCTTTAATGATTTTCGTCCTTCAATTTCCTGTTGCATACTTTTCATAGGAATTGCTCTTTTTTTTTTTGTACGTATAGGAGAAAATCGCGCTTGGAAAAGCAAAGCAAGACAAGGGGTGGAAAAGCACAGACTTGAATATATAAAAATCCATCCTTCAACCAGCTTCTACAAATTATATCAAATTCCTCTACCCCTCTAGCTCACATCATTAATTATCAGAACAGGTGAAATTCTCTTTGTTGTAAGTATTCCTTTTCCATGATCAACATGATTGCGACCTGTCACATCTAGTAGAGAATGAATATGCATTATCATTATATATATATTGAAACCAAATCTTTGGACGTTTCTAAATTGGGGCCTAGCTAGCTACTGTTATTTCTTTAAGAGACATGCAAATCTTAGCTCATATATATATATAGGGTCACGCTACTCTGCCGCCCAGCATTTACCGCTGGGCGTACCGCTTAGGTGTCTTTTTTTTTTTTTTTTTTTTT
>QEOT01000192.1:257459-322744 GCA_003123785.1 Pterocarya stenoptera
TATATATATATATATATATATATCACACACCAGCATAAACATGCTTATGATCAAGCATGTATTGGTGATTTTTTTTTTTAATAAAGAATATTGGCGATCAATAGTCTACCAGCTTGTCTAGCTAGCAGCTAGCTAGCTGAATGGCCAGATAATTAGTTGATCATCAGAGGGTCCAGGCCGTAAAATATCAATGCAATCTATATTCATATGATCAATTTAAATTGGTTTTACATGATAAATGAACATTAATAGAAGTAGCACTTCATTATTGTGAGCCAAGTGCTCTTTCCTGTCTAACTTTTTGGGGCTGAAAGATGTTCAAGAGTTGACAGAATTTTTTTTTTTTGGGTGGGGGGCTTAGCAAAATTAGGCTTGATCTTTCCCCATGTTTTAGGGGTGGGCCTTGTGAGTGTTAGATGGGGTAAAGTCTATCTACACTTATTAAGAACTATTATATATATGGACCACATTTCCATTATAAATGATATATATATATATATATGAAATATAGTACTCATACCGACAAGTCCATTAGTATCTTTTTAAGTTTTTCTATGTGCAAAAGCTGAACAAGCTTGATCATAACCACTAATTGTCAAGTTATCAATGTGTCAATTAACGCTTTTTTACCTTCACTCATTTTCTTCTCATAGGGTTTCTTTTCGTCTATAAGACATTAATTTGCTTTCAGCATAGGCGTTAACTCATTGCACCAATACTCAACTAATCTAATCTTATATATATAAATATATATATATATTCTGCTCACAATTAGATTATAAATCTATTATTCAATGATAACCAAATGGTTTATTTTGCTTCATGTTGAGTTAATCATGCATTCGTGTGGTTCAGCTAGCCTTGTATATCTTCATATATGTTCATGAACATGATGCGCCATTGGCTAGCTGCATGCGCCTTGTAAGTCATGTTCAATCCAAGAATATGAGTATACTATGACGAAATTGTTTCGATTACCCAGTATCTCAAAACCATTAATTATTAGAGCGTTTGGATAGATCATGGATTTGGCCGGGGGATTAAGATTTGGGTCTTGAAAATTCTAAAACTTTGGATTTGGATTGTTTAAAAAAGTATTACCTAACAAAGATCATTTTCCAAGTTATTAGGTTTGAATTTTTAAACATGCTTTTGGTCAGCTGGGTAATTTTCATGTTTATAGAGCATGCATTAATACCAGCTTATACGTACGTTTTATCATGCTCTCCCACACGCACAATGGATTTGATCTTAAGCTTCCCAATCATGTCTTGACTATAATATTATATGATCACTAAGAACCTGAACAAGCAAAAACATGAGCTAGCAAATAAATAAAGCATATATGCGAAAGATTTAAGTACCACTTAACAATGCATGCACAGCTCGAATATATCATCTCTCAATTAAGCTTCAATAATTAATACACCCATGCATATAATATCATTTATATATGTATATGGATAGTCAAACACGCCGATTTGCTTTTGGCTTGCAAGTCTAAGGGTAGTACTGGTAGATATAAGAAGTAAAAGAAATAACAAAAGATATATAGAAAACAATAGCTAGCTAGGATCGATGATCTCCAATAATGATAGAGTAAAAGGGATACTTTAGTAAGCACAATAACTGTAACTGATGACAATCAAATTGTTCAAATTTGGCTCAAGCTATGTAAATGGTCATTATTCTGTTAATAGTTTTGTGTTTTCTGTGAAGAGGACCGGACCAATCAATTTGGCAAGGCTAGAAAAGCTGGAAAAGCAATTCTGCTCCATTGGATTCAGTCAGGTTTGGACCTGGCATTATTTTAGTTTAGGATGCTACAAAGAAGTTTTTGTGAAAGAAATTGGGGATAGTATCTGAATTCAAGTGCATGTTATGAGGGGGCTGGATCAATATGGTGTTTACATTTATCATCTATCCTTCCAATTAACTTGTCAAGTTAATGGAATGGAAATTAAAAGGAGAGAGGAATTATCTTACTGCTCCTGGTTGGTGGTTAGGTAGATGCTTTGTGCATGCAAGGGCATAGAAAAATCTATCTCTAATGGTAAACGCCCCCCTCCCCACAAAAAAACAAAAGAGGAAGAAGGGTTTCCATACCTTCAAAAACAAATACATATTTCCCCAACCCCCCAAAAAAAAAAAAAAAAAAAAAAAAGAAGCAGAAAAGCTTTCCATATCTTAAAAAGAAATACTTAATTGGTTTGGCTATATTTTTTGAAAATGTACTGCATCTTACTCTGTGCAAGGATGAATCTCATTTCGCAATCCCGGAATTAGATTGCTTCAGTAATCCACTGGTTGACTAATTTTCCTTATATGTCTTTCACCAGGCATGGTCAATATAGTCCTTTGTTTCTAGCATACGAGCTCCCATCACATATTTTTATTTTTTGGTGAAACTGATTGTTTGTAGAGGATAAAAAAATATCTGTCTAGGTGTAGTCCAGTGGTCAAAGAATGGGCCTGAGATGAATTCTAAACATAGACATTTTGATTTTGTACTAGGAGTTCCCTTGGATCCAACCTTATCTATACATGGTTGTAGTTGGTGGGGTCGTGTATGTTGGATTTTACTCTCTAGAGGTTAGTTCCAAGGGCTTCTTATGCCTTGGTGAGGTCCCACTTCAAGTGCAGAAAAAAAAATTCTAAGGAGTTACAATAAGAATCTGGTGCAGTGGTGTGTAATTTAGTTTTTCTTTTCATAATTAAGAGAAATCTATACCATCTTTAAATTCCAATTTTACATTTGTTTTACCCTAGCTTTGACTTTGTGCAGCATGATTTTGATCATGAACACTAATTTGCATACATATACAGAAGCATGTCATTTTTTATGTTCCTATGTACATAAGCAAATGCACGCAGATCATGTATGTGCATAAAGATCCTGCAAAATAATGCATACAAGGCATTTTTATGTGTTTAGGTACAGCTACATTTATGTGTCCACTAGGCATGGTCAAGGTTCAGTACAAAACTCACTTATCGAGATATTTTTTTATAGACTTGGGCCACAAGATTCTTTTTTTAAGCTTTCTTACCTTTTGTTGTGAACTTCTTCTCCATGTTTTTGTTAATTCCTGAAAGTACTTGCTAATTCATTGAAAAGAGATAGCATAATCTCATGCTTGCTTCCATGAATTTATTTCTTTTTTTCTTCATCTTATGGTTATATATGGTGTTCATGTCCCATACATAGAAAGAAGAAGAAGTGTCCAAAAACTCGGTTGAACTGTAGAATCTTCTATCACTTACTACCCTTTATTTCTACATTAGGAAAACTAAATAGCAGTAATAATTAGTAATCCAATTAAATAAACTAACTTGTGTTGTATAATTTATTTTACTAGCCACTTGGACTGGATATATTAATATTTATTTTACGAGTTTAACTTAATGAGCAATACATCTAATGTTGTGGGGCATGATAACACAATTGACTGGATAATGTGGTTTTATAACAATAGTTGTCATTTAATAATAATATAGTGGAATAGTTGATGATAATATTCCATAGTAACAAAGATTCATTCTTTCAAACCGTATGGAATAGAGATTTTTCAATAGGAGCAAATCTCAAATTATACCAAGTGCTAGATGCTGCTACATGTTTCAGGCCAAAACTAAACTCATGACCCAAATTCACAGTGCATCCCACAAGAAATCAAGGTCCAAATTGGCATACGTGCCAATTATACTGTAATTGTGTACCTCTTTCTACCCACACCCCACAATTTGGCTTTTACACCTACTGAGGAGTTGACTATTTTTTTTTTTTAATCTTTGACTTATCTTTTTGGTCATAGGTAATAGATAAATATAATATATATGGGTGAAGTAGACATAGCCCATTCAAACACAAAAGCAAGTTATTAATGACTTATTTACATATATGTGAGTTAGTAGAGTAAATAACCCCACTGCAACAAAAATCGCTTAAATAGTTCAATTAAGATGTTAGCCATAAATTAAGAATAGTATTTATTAATTTTCTCTTCGAGGGTCATTGCACCTCATACCAAAGCTATCCTAATTAGCATTTTCCCACTAGCTAGGCAGTTGCATAAGATGGATAAGGCTTGGATGCATATTGATATTGCATTATACTGAGTATGATGAAGGTGTTAGATAATTCTTAGCCATCACACAAGCTCATACATCGACAGCTAATCAGATTAGGTGTCCATGTAGGAGATGATGGAATAGAGCTTTCCACTCTATTCGTATCGTAGAAGATCATTTGTTTTTAAGAGGAATTGATTCAACCTATACAGAATGGATTTTCCATGGAGAAGGGGATCCGATCCTAAATTCTACATTCTCTGACGAAGAAGATGATGATGCATCTTCTTACAATTAGTACATCGATGATGCAACGAGATATTAGATGACATTCGTCATGGGTCGTTTATGAATAATTCAGGTAGCAATGAAGGAAATGCAAATGATAATTATCAACCATCCACCTCTAACGCTTCAACTAACTATAATTTCGACGAGTTGGTTGCCGACGCACGACAGTCACTTTATCTTGGATGTGCTAAGTTCTCAAAGCTATCATTCATCTTCGAGCTGCTTCACATCAAGAACATAAGTGGTTGGACTGTGATGTCCTTTGACATGGTAATCAAGCTTTTGCACAATGCATTTCCCGATGCTTTATTCCCATATTCATCTAACGATGCTCGTCACTTAGAGAGTGGCTTGGGCTTTAGTTATGAAAAAATACATGTGTGCCCAAATGACTTTGTGTTGTTTTGGAAGGAGAATGCATCTTACAATGAATGCTTAAAATGCAAAGCATCTAGGTGGATTGTAAGCACAAGTGAGCAGCAGATGTTACCACAAAAGGTTATTCGATACTCCCCCCTAAAGATGTGCTTGCAGAGGCTGTTTATGTCAATGAAGACAGCCCAAGCCATGAGATGGCATAAAGATGTACGTGTTGACAATCCAACATGCATGCGACATCCAGTAGATTCAAGGGTATGGAAGGACTTCGATAACAAACATGTTGCATTTTCTCACGATCCTCGCAATGTTAGACTTGGGTTGGCTAGCGATGGGTTTAACCCATTCAATAATATGAGTAGGTCGTACAGTATTTGGCTAGTACTACTTATGCCTTACAACTTGCCCCATTGGTCATGCATGAAAGATCCGTACACCATGTTGTCATTGCTAATCCCTGGCCTTAAGTCACCAGGGAATGATATTGATGTGTTCTTGTGTCCTCTTGTCGATGAGTTGAAGGAATTATGGGAAGCGGGCATTCAGATGTTTGATGCATACAGTGGCCAAATGTTTAGCTTGCATGCAGCACTGCTCTGGACTATAAATGACTTCCCCGCATATGCCAATCTTTCTAGGTGGAGCACGAAGGGCAAGATGACATGTTCTTCATGTGGATCTGACACAAATTCTTCTTGGTTGGTATATAGGCGAAAGCATTGCTATATGTGGCATCGACGGTGGTTGCCACCAGATCACAGTTGGAGATGGAAAAAAAACTCTTTTAATGGGTGCGAGGAGCATGGACTCCAACTATCAAGGGTTGACAGAGAGGATTTGTTAGAACAATTACGTGCGTTCTCACATTTCCAGTTGGGCAAATCTGATTCGAAGAGGAAACGAATGCCCAATCAACTAAATTGGACCAATAAATCTATCTTCTTTGAGCTTCCCTACTGGTTAGACTTGGGCTTGAGATATAACCTTGATGTCATGCATATTGAGAAAAACATATGCGATAGCGTGTTGGGAACATTGCTGAATATTGAGAGAAAAACTAAGGACTCCGCCAATGCCCGTCGTGGTTTGGCAAACCTTGGAATAAGGAAAGAATTGCATTTACAACATAATGGGGACTGTATTACTATGAGTCTTGGTTACTAATTGGTTGTTAAACTTAAATTTCCTAATTGGTTGTTAAAAGTGAAATTTCTTGATGGTTTTGCATCAAACATTGCTAATTGTGTGAATGCTAGTGATAGTAAGATCAGTGGAATGAAGAGCCATGACTGTCATGTCTTCTTGCAAGAACTGTTGTCGGTTGTGATTGGTGGGTTCTTATAATTCTTATAGACATGTCTTTAAGCTAATATTCTCATCATTCTCTGCAAACTAGAAATGATATTCCCTTCAGTTTTTTTTGATATCATGGTGTACCTTGCCATTCACCTGCCAGAGGAGACATTCTTGGCAGAACCCGTGCAATACAGGTGGATGTACCCTTTCTAAAGGTATCTAGAGAAGTTTAAGCGGTACGTCCGCAACAGATCTCGGCTAGAGGGCTTAATTGTTGAGGCATATGTGCATCTCGAGTGTCTTACATTTCGCTTTATGTACCTCCATGATATCGAAATTAGATATAATCGCAAGGAATGCAACAATGATGTTCGTATTGGGATAACTGAGCCGGAAAATTAGCCAAGTTTATCTGTTTTCTCACAAAAGGTAAGACCATTGGGAACAACAAGTTCCCACAAATTAGCCGACACAGTATTGGTTAAGGCCCAATGGTATATACTTAATAATTGCATGGAGATTGAGCAATAAATTGAGTAAGTGCATCATCAATGACTTGACGTTACGTTAAGATGTGTTATATAATGTTATTTTTCTCCTGCTAATTGCTTGGGTCACATATATTGACAAGGAGCACTATAACAAGATCCAAGAAGATGACTCTCAAAACATCGACCGTAAGCACCAGAGTCAATTCCCATCATGGTCCAGATCACACATAAGTGTCGAAACCAGCTGTACATATAACCACATTCTTATCAAATTACACATATAAATAATTCATCTTTCACTTATCTGTGTAGTAGATTCGAGAGGAGCATTCAGTTAGGCCTACTGCGGTAACCGATGAGATATATGCCTTAGCATGTGGTCAAGATTCGTGGGTTGCAACTTATGCTAGATGCATAATGAATGGTGTTTAATTTCATACAAAAGAGCGTGAAAGGTATCGCCGCAGTCAAAACAGCATGCATGGCGAGTATCAGGGATCCCGTGTTGACTTCTACTGTGTATTGCATGATATTATAGAGTCAGGCTACATGGGTTGGCGTAAGGTATATATCTTTCAATGCGCTTGGTATGACATTGGCGACCCGAGAAGGGGGATACATGTCAGGGACAAATTGACAGCAATCAATATTGCTAGGCATTGGTATAAAGATGAGCCTTTCGTCCTTGCCTCCCAAGCAAGTCAAGTCTATTATCTCACTAATCCGATATTGGGCGGAAGTTAGCAGGTTGTCCATAAAATTACAAGTATGAATGTTTACAATATTCATGCAACTAATACTATTGAGGATTAGGTGGATGATGACGAAACATCAGATGGTGACTCAGATGACGATGGTGACTTTGACACTAACAATTATCAAGCTATTCTTAAGAGTGGACCAGCCATGCCCGAGCCATTGAATTAAGACAATTCAGAGCATTTGCATGTAGATCCAGAGTCCATATCGCGTCGAGACCTGATACAATCAGTTGACGATGAGTTGGATATTGATGATGGACTACTTGATGATGACTTGGGACTGGAGGATGTATGTGCCGATGATAACCTTGGTAGCAAGTCTGAGAATCAGCTGAATGAGGTCGCTGATAATGATTTTTAAATATTAAGCTATGTATTTGTGACTTGGTGGATAATGAACTTGGTCAGGGTAGTCATTGAATTCACAATGTTGTACCTTAATTGAATGATGCATCCGTGTATAAGCTTAATATTTTAGATGAGAAGTTGGGTTTGCTTTTCCATTGATTGCAGAGATTTTAACACAATCAAATCCATGTGCACCCAGTGTGGTGTCATGCATTCCTATGTGTTGTAAAAGGGACTACATGCCAAGCTTTAGGATTGAACAACTATTAACTACATTATTCTCTGAGTTACTCATAGGTTCCATAAATGTTACTAAATACATGCTCAATTGTATTTCCTTCTTGGTTGCATATAGTTAGTGGCCAAATATTGTATTGAGTCATGAACTAGTGGGAAGAGTTTCTTATAACTATAAATATATAAGGAGTTTGGTTGGTTATCATGTACAAGGACCCATATTTAGCATGCATGGTTTTTAATTGCTTACTAATCATGTGCAAAAGCCAGTGTTTTGCATTTAATGAGTGAAATTTGTACTAGGTGGAAATTACATAATACGGAAATAATAACATCCAACTTGATAAATATCTAAATAATAACAAATTTCCTTATTACAAGGTATCCAACTAACAAATTTTACTCCTTAACTAGCAAAAAAGGTAAAAGGTTATTCACAGGTGGTTTTTATGTTATGTGCAAATTTTAGAAATTCTTGTAATGAAGATGTATTGCAAAGCCCTGAAAGATCCATACTCAGTCAAGTGGCTCGATGGTTGTGGTAGAGGGATTATGCCAATGTTCTTAGAGTTGGTAGAGCATAGGTGTCTAGATAAACAACAGCTGACTGAAAATATTAGCCCACAAATGGAGATATATGCATGGGGAGGATCAAGCACTCTTAGAGGGCTACAAATGGTTCATGAACTGGACTTAAATCTTAGATTGTGGCAGATGGAGATTGATAGTTGTCCAACTTGCCCCCATTTGGGAGTGTTGTCCAGTTCGAACATGCAAGATCTCATAACATGAATACAACACCATACAATGGAAATCAGGAAATGCAAACAAATCCATATCTAAAATTACAAACTATAAGCAACTATGCATTTAGGTGGACTTAATTTTAAACTTACGGTTGTAGGAAAAAATATGCTGGAAACATGGGATAAATTAAATAAGGGGAAAACCGTAAGCAGTAATATCAGTGTTGAGGATTTTAAAATGAAATAAAAAAACCTTCAGCCTTGCCAACTAAACATGTAACAACTAGTTGCAAGTGTGTAGCATAATTTCTGATTATGGGTTTCAAGAAAAGATGTCCAAGTCTATTGTAGATGTTATTAAGGAAATTAAAATGGAATCAATTGAATATTCATGCAACTAACCATGTACTATATTGATGGTATTCTCACAACTCCAGCCTAAGTTACTTCTTTTAATTTCAGATTATGATATTCCCAAAAATAACAAACAATTTCTTGGTATTTTGTTGACCCCACAAAGGGTTAATTTTTGTTACAAGTAAAATATAACTGGTTTCATGCTAATTGGACTATGTCATGGGCGGGAGCTTAGGTAAAGGGGCGAGATAGTTATTTTTTTAGAGGGGAAATGGTGCCATGGGTCAAATCTTAGTTGCTGCCAAAGTATTTCCCATGGATAGGTGGCGCTCAAGTATATGGTTATAGACAGCTTTATACTTTTCACAGTGCTTTACCTCTAGTTCATTTGTTTTACACGACACTTGCTTCAGTCCAGAAACATCCAAGGAGTTGGGCTGCTGTTCTTGTTCCAGCATATGTACTATGGTTCCAGTTGTGGCATCAGGTTAGTGTGTTGTTTGATTTGCATGCACCTGCTTCTTTTCTTTCACATAATCTTCTTTCAACCTATCTTCTTTACATAAACTACACCTTGGATATTTCTCGTTTACCTCTGTCTTCCTATGCATGGAGCTGTACATTTTCATCTATGTTAAGCATTTTTAAAAGTTTAAAACCTAATACATAAACTATACATAAAGCTTTATTCATTCACCTACTGCTACTAGAAAGCTAGAGTGGACCAGGGACTACCAAGCCTTTTTTCACTCTTGCCTTATCCTTATTATGTGGCTAGGTTTTTATAGGACTAAGATGTTAGATGCAGTTTTTTGGGGCCACCTTTTGCCATGGCATCTACATATGATTTTTTTTTTTTTATTTGAGCAAGTTGTTTAGCTTTTTAGAATACTACATATTATTTTTGTTATCTACCACCTGATTGTTAGTAATTACAATAGGCGCATATTTTGCACGTCAATGCATGTAGAAAAGCAAGATCTGCATTGTTATTTGGCACATGCTAAAAAACAAGTCAGTGAAGGTTCAAACACATACTATAAAAGCTAGAAAAGATATTGGGTGTCATGAGGGTAGATGTTTTGCTGATATATGAGATTTCAGTACACTTGTAAAAAGGTTTTGAACAATAGCAGGAGTTGGAACCTGTTGCTAATTTATTATGTTATAACTAACTTTAAAATAAATTTATTAGTGTGGTTAGTGAGTTGACTCGACCCATCACCCCCTAATATCAATTCAAGTGGCCAATTCATCTCAACTCGTCTCCAATTAGTATGAAACATGTTAAATGAACATTATAAGATGCACTATGCTTGGCCAAAAACAAAATTGGTTGCCAATTGATTAGTCTGTCACCTCACTCTATTACAAAGAGAATACAAAGATTTCACACATTGGGCGTACACATTGGTGTTCCTTTTTCTGTTTCTCAACAGGATTCCAGAGGAAATAAGTAATACATGTTACTAATTGCAGAGCTCATAAACTCTCCAAATTGGTATGATTTTTCTAGATGTGGCTTTAATATGCTTACAAGTAGATCTTTGACATGGTACCAACAAAATATTTAAAGGCTAAAGTATCAGTTTACATGTTATTTAGTATGTTCAATAGCATCCAATCTATTCTATCTTAAATTGGTTGCATGTTACAACTGAGTGGCGTTTGAAATTACAGTAAAGCTAAGAATGGTGAAATCTATAAAGATTAGGGGGGCCGAGTCTGACACGATAGAGCTTTCATTGGTAGCAATCCAGAAGCAGATGCCTTGCCCTCGAGAACCACGTTGCGGGACGAGCCAGAGTCAAATGAATCGGCGCAGGACTTAGGAGGTGCGGGCGCACAAGAGGCAATGGGTGGAGCACATGTTGGAGAGAATCACACCAATACAGGTATGGCATTTGTTTTTTCTGAGGAGTTAGCATATATTATGTGGTGTGGAAAAATCATAACAATCTATACAAGTACTAAATTTTTCCTGGTTCATGGATGCAACCTATTCAGTGAATGGGTTATTCAAATTGATGTCTTAATGTTGATCCACCTAGTAAGAAACGAGGTCGAGGGCCAACGAAAGGCACACTATTTGAACAACTTAGGAATGTGGGTAAGATCCCTCTAGTTACACAAGATGGTCATCGAGAGCCATCGTGCGAGAATGCCTCCATATTTACTGTTCGACTGACGAGGATTATTCAAGAACATGCTGACATGAGGCATGGTAGTTGGAGTTATGTACCCGAAAATGAGAAGCAATAGCTCGTCGACCGTGTTAGGGTAGTTTCTTTATCTTTGTACACTAGCAAACGCAAAATTTGGTTGCTTACTCATTTGGACTAATTAACATATTTGATGACAAACCTTTATAATGAAGTGCATATTTGATATTGCAGGAAAATTTTTTTCTAAATTGGACAAGAGACAACTATCATGAGATGGTTGTAAAATATTTTGGCGATAAGTATAATGTATATAATTATGCACTACACAAATTTTATAAAAAATATGCATCACATGTAGAGGCCCTATATGGTGGGACGGACATGGTGGAGAAACTTGTATGGGAGAAGCTATGTGAATGGAGGGCAAGTTCGACATTCAAAGTATATTGTAATTTACATTTAGATTAGTAGCAAGTGAATAAAATATGTAAAATATGGTATTTTACATAGTGTTAGGTGCCTCAAATAGAAGTATATGATGGAGTCTCATTTTTGCTTATTATGCTAAACTTGTGAAACACTCTATTTGTAAATGGAATTTAATTTCTTAGAAACAAATGCAAGAGAAGTCCAGACGAAACGGTTCAAATAGACAAAAATTGAAAGTGAAACATACCGGTGGGCGGAAATCCTTTATACAAATATTAGAGGAGAAGGTTTGTGATAACTATGGGTATATATAAGTCTCAGTAATCAACATTGGTGTCTAATTAGGAGTAACTTTACTGTAACTTGTGTATTTCAGCGGGAGACGGCGCCAAACATGATTGAATTTTATAAGAAAACACATTGGTCAACTCGAAAGGATAAATTCATTAATGCAGCAACTGAACTCAACTATGTAAGATTGTGTTTAAATTAATTTAAGTTAGACTATAGGTTGCATAAGTGTTTAACAGAATTGTTGATTTTCCTTTCATTCCAATTTTTTCATAATGTAATGGTGGAGAGGTTAGCTAAAAAAAAGTCCAAAGAGGATGTTCAAGAAGTGGTTGACACTATCTTCAAAGATTGGGACAAAAAACTGGGTACGCAGTAGGGATGTGGCATATGGTCATTTTGGACCATTCTCCTTCAATGAAGAAGAGTAGAGCATTTATTCGTCTATCGGAGGAAAATCAACGGAACAAGAGTGATGCAGAAGTGTACAAGAGCAAATTAGACCATATAATGGGTGATATTGAAGCATTATGGAAGAATTTCTCTGAGTATGAGAAAGTCTTAATGAACTATCGGATGAGTGAGATAGAGAGACTCACCAAGATGCTTAGGCATCTCACTTTCAAACTGCATTTTGTGGAGGGTTTTTTGTGGGGCACTTTTTGTGAAGTTTTATTGAATATGTAACAATTCAATGCCCATGGGACTGATGTGCCTCAATACACATTTTGGTAGTTGTATATTATAGTTAGGGTGGACATCTATAAACCAGTAGTGGAAAATTCAGACTGTTGTTGACTTTTGAGTTGTTGGTAGTCTCTCATGAATTGTTAAAACACCAGATAATACTTTTTGGTTGAGTAGCTTGACAGGGACATATTAGGTTCTCATGAGGGGTAAGTTCTCTTACAGTTAAATATATTGGTTTAATGCATCGACTAGTTAAATCCTATGAGGTTGAAACTGATTTTGTAGGCTAATATCTCCGTTTCATTGGAAACTTATAGGTTGGAGCAAATTCTCAACTCAACCATGTGGATCATGGAATGTAAAGCAGGAGTTGGTGGAGATGAAGCGCAGTTTTAGATATACACATCCATACGTTGGGGTTGTATTTCTTCAATCGTCTAAGAATTAATACTTGCACCTGTTTATTCCCAAGTCATGGATGCAAAGTTCCAGTTCTATTTAATATCACACACACCCTCAATTGGAACCCCAAAAGAGCAAATAGTTTTAATAAACCATTAGGTCTTTTGGAAACATATATGATAAGTTAACCTACGAACTAAGTAGAAAAAGTAAGTAAAACCCACATCGAAATACTTAGGATATGTTCAAATAAAAAAACTCAATATGGTGCTTGGTGTGTACCAATTGTGATATTATTAATAATAATGTGAATATTTTAGACTTGGGTTGAAAATATTGAACACAATTTTATTCTCTCACAATAGCCAATCCATTGCTATGGTAAATGGGAAGTCACAATATCAATTTATACTTGTGATTTTCCTTTCATATGTCCTTCTCATGAATTTAGATTGGATCAATATGTTGTTGGAATTAAAGTAGAACTTATATTCTGCAGTCGACTAGTTGAGGATATAGCAAACTCTATTCATAGAATATATTACTTGTGTAATTGAAATAGCAAGAAAATTAATGAATGGTATATAGTGTTGTTATTCCAATGGGAATAACAATAATGATGATTGATATTGGCATTTTTCAAATTCATCTTTAGAAAAAAGATTTTTTCTCACAAAATGCCCATATGCTATAGGGCAAAAGTTAATTACATTAAAATATATGTTCAGGTTATGGATACACAATTACTATAGAAGCTTCCCGTTGCACAATCTTTCTCCAATTAAGTATCTTAGTTTGGCATAGTGCTTTTTGCTAAATTTCAGGAAATATTTAGCACGATGATTTGTGGAGCAAAAATGTACAGATCTGAATGTCTGGAGAACTTGAAAAAGCAACATCTATTGCCCTTAGAAATTTGTCTATACATCAATAGCACTTAGCATAGATGTTCTTGGAATGCTTGAATTTATAATTCCCTGAGTATCTAGTTGGATTTCAGTTGCTGCCATGATGTTTGTAAATGGACTTGAATCATTTGGTTTCAAGCCAATGTTGGCATTTTTGTCTATATGATTATGACGCAACAATGTTGGCAGATTTGTATATATAATGGTGGTTACATATGTATATTGACAGTCTATTATGAATAAGCTAATATAACTTATGTTATATATTGATGTGTTATTGAAGACTAATATTTCTGGATTGTTTGGTGGGATAACTTTGGAAATTATAAGGTTTAATTTCTACAAGTTGTCATTGGTTTCAATGAATGTTGGCATATTTGTCTATATCTTGGATGAGGAAACAGATTGTGACACAATGTAAAGATTTACTGTCCAGTTGTATTCGTGGAAAAATAGCAACTTGTGGCAATCAAATTAAACCGAAAGAGCCATGGAATGCCAAGTACTATAGACGACGGGAACATGTAATGGGAAAAAGTAGCTTCCCACAATAACCATGTCGTGGCTATATACTTAAAGTAGATTGAGTTTTCTTTTCCAACCAACACCATTGATATTAAATAGAATGGTTGCAACCATTATCCTTCACAAGAAATATTAGTTTCCCACCAATTAATTCCATTGCCATAACTAATTTCTACCACTTATGTCATCATCATATAGGCAATTGTCACGAATTCAGATATTAGGCAATTCCTTTTGCCACAAACACCCTATATGGATAAAAGAATTTTGTCACCATTGGAGTCATTGGAAATAAGTATTGGTGGCAATTATCTCCAGGTGG
Organism: Pterocarya stenoptera; assembly: GCA_003123785.1. Taxonomy (NCBI): domain Eukaryota; kingdom Viridiplantae; phylum Streptophyta; class Magnoliopsida; order Fagales; family Juglandaceae; genus Pterocarya; species Pterocarya stenoptera. Next base: position 272,168 of record QEOT01000192.1, read on the forward strand.
ATAGTAAGTACTTGCAACAAATGTCAAGGTTGGTATTGTATAACTGTCACCAAAAGTTGTCATCCCAAAACAAACTCCAGTGACTAACCATGACATGGAGAAAAAGTTTATGCCACTAAAGTTCGGTTAAAGATTTCATGGATAAAGACTTTTTTCCGAGCATTCCTTCCATGGATAATTACTTATTTGCCACTACAGTAGTTTGGTTAGCCATATAATTTCCCACGAAAGGAATTAGGTATTGCTGCAATTTCTCGTTGTGGGAAAAAGATAGCTTTTGCCATGAAATCAGTTTTTGGTGGCTAATATATTATTTTCTATGGATTATATTCCATGAACAAGCCACCAGCAGATTTGGTGGGGAAAAAAATTTCCTGACTAAATTAAACTTGTTCCGACCACTATCCTTCGTGGCAAAAACTGCATTTTGTTGTAGTGGTAGTTAAATAGTTTGAATTAAAATGTTTTATGGGGTTTTGAAAAATAAGAGAAAAAATTGAATAAAAATATTATAAAGTTAAAATATTATTGAAATGTTATTTTTTAATATTATTTTTATTTTGAAATTTGAAAAAATTAAATTATTTTTTGTGCTTTGTTTGAAAGTTTTAATGATTAGGTAATAATTAAATGAAAAAAAAATTTAAAATTATTTCAAATTTAAAAGTGTTTTGTTTATGGTATGTGAATGTTGAGATGAGATGAAATGAGAGCATTTTGCAATCCAAATGGAGTCTTAAGGCTATATTTGGAACACAAACCTCAACCTATCTCAAACCAATCATTGATGGAATTCACACTTTTTCAACTTTCTATAAAAGACTAAACTCATCTGAATCTACTTCATATATTTAAGTTTTAAACACATAACTCAATTTATTTACATTCAAACATATCTCAATATGACTCACAAAATACTATTTTTTTACCTTCAATGTACGTTCCAACACGTGAGAGAGAGACTCATTGAGTGCCCCTCCCAAGATACGTCTGGCCGATGAACATGAGGAGATCTCATCAACTATACAAGTCCCTTTTAATCTTCTGGTTTTTGATTGGTTATTTTCACATTTTTTCACACGCTCGATCATAAAATAGAGAGGAAAAATTGCACAGGTTATACTCATTTCAAATTCTTAACGAAAATTGGCACCAGAAATGAGTTTCGTCGACATGAGGGAGGGAAAGAGGCAAGGGAGAACGTCTAGACTCTATGGTTTCAATTTTTCAAATGCAAGCATTTTGGTTTTGGTAGCTTTTTACTTTTCTAAAATAATAATAATAATAATAATAATAATAATAATAATAAGTATGCCTAGTGGCAGCCACGTCAAGTGGGTAGGGGTGCTACCCGCACCATATGGTGTGGGGTAGCCCCCCTCCCCGCCCCCTGCCCCGCATCCCGGGGGGAGGACGGACTCTCAATCCACCCCACCCCTGTCCACTTCAATAATGAACTATAGTTCACTATGCCTAAAAATTATTCATGGTCCAAAAGTGATCAAAAACACATTTTTCGATCCAAATTGTAAATTTAAATTTGTAAATATGACTATAATTTAAAAATTATGTTAGTACATATTTTGTGTAAGTTGTAGTGTAATAGAGTGACCCTTTTATAGTTGCTTTCACAATACCAGTCTTACACTTAAGCAATGTGAGACTCTTGTATTGCCTTGGCAATCAATAAAAAGGTCATCCTAATACACCACAACTTACACAAAATATTAAGTAAAAGTTCTACTTAATACATATTACTATATTTATATCTAGTACAAATAATAAATATTTATAAATATGTATAGTAAAAATATATATTTATATAATAAAATAATAAGTGCTGGGCAGGAGAAATGCTGGGGGGAAGGACCTAGCTGCCCACCCTTACAAGCGGGCACGCTGAGTGATAAGACTCAGCGGCCCATTTTCTCTACATAAAATAAGTGGGTTTGAAATATAAAGGAGTCTGGGTTAAAATAGATGATTGGATAAACAAAATTAATAAACAAGTCAATTACGAATTTACTCATGAAGCATGCAATAAGGAGATGCCATCTCCAAACCATGTTTGAACATATGCCTTACCATTTGGACCTTTATTAGGTAAGGCTCTATCTATGTTTAATTTAAATGTTAGGATGTTTAGTTTATTCTGGTGTAAAAATTTTTAGAAGTCATCATTTTTTCACTACGATTATTGCATACTGCCTGATGCATTCTAGGTTGCATTGCATACTATTTGACATGAACGGGATTATGTAACTTTGTATTGCATATCCTACATCTCCAAGTCTCCATTCCATCTCAACCGGAGGTTGGAGCATCACAGCTCATTCTGATTATTAAATCATTGTAAGGGTTTCTAATGCATACAGACGAAAGTAAAGGATGAGAGAAGTTGGGTACGATGATTCAAACATTTTTTCTTTGGTTAGGGTGATCCGGACCTACATCCAACTAACACGGGGCTGACTGTAGCTCTCACAAAATGTGACTCCAAGCCAACTTGCACTAATAAACTCTCATTTTGTTAAATCAAAATTAGCAATATTGTAGAATCAAAGGAAGTCTGGTCGGGATATCCCCGCCCTCCAAACCTGACATGAAGGTCTCCCCTCATCCGGCTCATTGCAGGGGAATCTCCACTCACTATTTCCCCTAATATCCTCCCTTTACCACATCATGGAGGTTTATGTTAGTTCCTAGAGGCTCGTTTAGAAAGGTTGTTATACCATATCTTTTGACTCAACTTTACTCTATTAGTCATTAAACTCGCTTTAGTAGTTCGTCCAGTTCCTCTTGCTAAAATAATTACTCTTTATTCTCCGTGCTTTAGCAATGGCACTCCCTAGCCCACTACCATGTAGTTAGGTAGGGATGATCAATCCATAGTGACGAGATTCTAGGAATGAATGGGGAATCAAAAAATGAAAAATATATAACTAGAGTTTTCTCCCTTTCTCTCACTCAATATATGTATTGGTCTGATATGTTACAGTACAATACGAGAAGATGGAATGCAATGGTAGTTGATTTTTAAACAATTTAGATTCATCTAATTAGGGCTACTAAGCTTATGATCAGTCAAAATAGTGGAAAATTGGCTAAAATCTTGATATTATCCGAGAAAAGAAAAATTAGTTATAAACAAAAGGTATATCAATCTATCAACAAATCTATAATGGGTCTGATAATTATAAAATGTGCATGGTCAACGACAATGTAGTCTTTCTTGCAATACTTTCTCATAGAGAGATAATATGTATTTTTCTGAGCACAACACAGAAACTTTATTACTTAATAGTTATGTCAGTAGTTACATAAGGATGAATGTTCAAAGGTACATCCTCTATAAATACTACATCATCCTGTAAACATAAAGCCACATTAGCCAAGTGATGAGCCACTTGATTAGCAAATCTTTACACATGATTAAAAGACCAAGATTGAAAAGACAACAATAACAACTGAATATCTGAAATGATATGACCACAACTACTAAGATCCTCAGTTGCACTATTAATTGCATCCACAATCTGTTTTGCATCTCCTTGAAACATCACAGGTGTAAATCTCAAGTCTAGACAAAGACTAACAACAATAAAAGCACCCCAAGTTCAACATTCTTAGGGGAAAGATAAGCCAGTTTAAGAGTTTTTCTACAAGCCAATACTTGACCCATAGAATCTCTTATTACAATCCGAGCACCAACCTTACCAATTCCCATTACAACAGCTATATCCCAATTAGTTTTAACATAATCATTGTTTGGTACCTACCGTATAGGATGTGTCCTCTATTGATGCAGAGCAAGAAGGCCATGGTGTTGCAATTCTTGAAATTCTACAAGAGATGCTTTTGCCTAATCAATTAGATGCAGAGGATGATAAAAAGAATGTCCAAACCCTAGAGAACAACATTAATTCCTTATCTTCAATGGAGAGTCTTTGCTAAAAATGCATACATAATTCTTGGAATGTGATATTTCGTAGGGATGATTTTTTAAGAGTGGTATAACAGTTACCCCAGAAATGCTATGCATCAACAATTTCAACCTCTAGTTTATAGATAGGGCAGTCTCCATTATCCAAGATCTAGCATTTACAAAGATTGTAACTTGTTGGTAAAAAATTATTACATGCTTTCCATATAAAAGTTTTAACATTTGGAGGGATATTGGTAGACCATATATCTCAGATTGAGGAAATCAATTCACTTTTCCATATACATTTGGCAGCAGTTAAATACACATACAGGATAACAAACATTTGTTTTGAAATCCTAAAATATAGAGCAGTTTGAAACTGCTTCCTAATTCTAAGGAACAACTATTTTGAATGATTTAAGAATAGAGAAATTGAGAGGTTGTTACAATCTATACAACTATTTGAATAAATTCAAAATAGAGAAACTAAGGGGTTGTTACAATCAGTTACAATCCGTTGAGTTATGATATGCTCCCTCAAGATGGAGCTCGAGATAGAACTCCAATCTTGGATTTGAGATCTAGAAAACAAATACGGTGAAGAGGCTTGGTGAGTGCATCTGCAAGTTGATCTGCTGAGGATACATGAGCAACATGAATGACACCATTTTGTACTTGCTCCTTGATGAAGTGATAATCGATGGCAACATGTTTCATTCTAGAGTGAAACATGTGATTGGGGGTAGTACCAACATTATCACAGTATAAGACTGGACAGCAAGGGAGTTGAACACCAAGATCAGTAAAAAGATAGCAAAGCCAGTTGAGCTCAGCTGCTGCATTCGCTACTGACCTGTATTCCTCTTCAGTGGAAGATCTTGCAATAGTTTTCTGCTTCTTAGAACTCCATGAGACTGGATTGCGACCAAGATAGATGACATAGGCACTGGTAGATGAGAAATCATTTTTGTCACTTGCCCAATCTGTGTCTAAGTAGGCGTGTAGATTCAATGGGGACTTGCGATGTATTTGGAGGCCTTAATTAATAGTTCCACATAGATAGCGTAAGAGACGTTTAACAAAGCTCCAATTGTCAGTTGTTGGAGTGTGCATGTATTGAGAGAGCTTGTTAACCGCAAATGCAAGGTCTGGTCTTGTAATCAAGAGATACTGAAGGCTGCCAACAATTGTTCTCTACTCAGTGGGATCAGGCAAGGTAGTGCCTAATTTTAACAAAGGTGGGCTAGTTGGAATGGGAGTGAGCACAAGTTTGGCATCTTTCATATGAGTTCAAGCTAGAATATCCAAAATATAACGCCTTTTAGATAATAAAATACGATTTGGGACTACCTCCACACCCAAAAAATAAAATAGCTGTCCAAGATCCTTAATTGAAAAGTAATGGGCAAGAACATCAACAAAGGAGTCGATCATCTTAGTGTTGTCACCAGTGATTATTAAGTCATTCACATATACAAGGATATACATTTATGTCCAGTAGTAGTGAGAACAAATAATGATGTATCTGCATGAGAATTGTTGAAACCAGAGTGAAGAAGGAAACCACAAAGTTCATGATACCATGCTCTAGGTGCTTGTTTGAGGCCATAGATTGCCTTTCAAAGTTTGCAGACATAGGATGGATGATCTTGATCAACAAAACCTGGTGGTTGTTGCATGTGGATAGTCTCGAAGAGGTGGCCTTGGAGGAAGGCGTTATTGACATCAAGTTGGAGTAAGGACCAACCCCGAGATACAGCAAGGCTAAGGACAACACGAATTGTTGTTGGTTTTACAACAAGGCTGAATGTGTCGAGATAGTCGACACCTGGTCTTTGATGAAATCCCTTTGCGACTAAACATGCTTTGAACCTATCAATAGAGGCATATACATTTGGCAGCAGTTAAACACACATACAGGATAACAAACATTTGTTTTGAAATCCTAAAATATAGAGCAGTTTGAAACTGCTTCCTAACTCTAAGGAACAACTATTTTGAATGATTTAAGAATAGCGAAACTAAGAGGTTGTTACAATCTGTACAACTATTTGAATAAATTCAAAATAGAGAAACTAAGGGGTTGTTACAATCTGTTGCAATTCGTTGAGTTATGATAATATAAACTTCCAAAAGTCTGCACTGGCTTGAGAGTTAGAGGTTCCACATAATTGTCTTATAGATCTATTGTGACGCCCCCAAACTCCACTTGGGATTTGACAAAACTTGGAGCGCCGGATATGCAACACAAAGTAACATACCCCCGTTTATGATAATTAAGAATGCAAAGCACCTAGCATGCATCTAACAGTATATAGTATTCGCTGCAGATAATTTTTTTTAGCAATACTTAATATACTAGAATACTATATCCAAAAACATAAACATGTTTCCATAAATATTCACATATCCAAAATAGTTATCCAATAAATCTATGATCAAAACATGTACTGGAGACAACACACCATAAGTATAAACTTAAAATACAAACTACTGAACTAAACACCAAGTCGCTCACGCAGCTCGACAATGATCTCCAAATAAAATCCATGAACTAAAGGATCGCCTCCATCAGCTCCTCGAGTTTCCTCTGTGGCCTACTCAATCTCATCCAACAGATCACGTCTTGATCTCAGGTCCCCTATCACATCGACTACCATTTTGGGGGAATGATAGTTGGGACTACCAAGTGAGATTTCTAAAATTTAGCAAGTAAAACTCCTAAACTACCAACAGAATGAATATGCATGCATGACAATCATATGACATGTATGATTTGTGACATGGACTTGCACATTTGTAACATGACTTAACTTGGACATGACATGCTTGCGTCAACATGAGACCTTGTTACCTATACATGTTTGTGCACTTAAAAAAATGAAGGCTCCATGACTCCCTAAGGATCGTGTGCTCTTGCCAAATAGCACATCACATCATAGATTCCTACACTAGCTGTGAGTACGTCATATGTATTTGTAAATATATAATTTTGGCACCACTGACGTTGGGTCCTTGACTTCGCTCTGGAAACTAGTTATATATGTCCCATTCAAAGCTCATTGACTGTACTTCATCAACCTAGAGGATTTCACATACAATTAAACATTTTAGAGTAGACAGAGAAGTTCTATTAGGATAACTCTCCATCCTAGCACTTGGGATTATGATAAAAATAAAAGACTCATGCATGATTTAAAAATATTTCATGACACATTCAATGCTTATGATATGGAATTCACGACGTGTAACAAATATGAAGACATGGCATTCATGACATGAAACAGATAACCATGTAACAGATAATAGTATAATACTAATAGATGACATGGCATGTTATAAATGATCATAATAAGCATAAACAAACATGAATATAATCGATGAAATCTTACCACTATAAGTACATAAAAATACTGGGAGTAAGTTAGAAGCTAACTTACAAAATGTTGTGTAAGATGTATTTATAGCGTAAAACTAACATAAGCTGAAATGAGATATGTTATCCCTTAACTTTTGAAAAATTATAAATTTGTCCCCAAACTTAAGGAAATTGCAAATGGGCTCTAGGACTTACCAAAATTTACATTCCTCATGTAATGTCATCCTAAATCCAAATATGAATTTGGATTTTTAAAACTAAACCCAAGTATGAAAACCCCTCTTGGTGGATTCTCTCGTAGGCTAAAATCCATGATTTTTTTGTCACTTCGCTAATTCATACACTAACATGATTTAATTGAATATAACAACTCTAAAAAGTTACATCCTTAGTTATAAAATAATGCTAAGACACTAAACCATACATTCAACAAAACCTTAAACTCAACACTTCAAGGAAATGCCCAAAACATCAATATTGGATCAAATAAAACCAAATATTGGTGTTCTTAGTCTAACACTTTTATATCAACTCCAAGAACTCCAAAAGTCCATAAATAAAACTTCTAACATGTTCACCAAACAAACTTAGGTGATAGAATGCTTGACTAACTTCAGCAATCACAAAACACAACATATGCCAATTCGGCTTGCATAAGAACATTGAAATTGAATCATGCCTGCCTTTTGACTTGCAACATAGTGACTAGATCCTTTATTTTCATACAATAAATCTTAAATAATATCATTATATACCTCACATTTAAGTTCTAACTTAATCCAAGCATCAAATCTAACATGTCATAGCAAATAATCCATAAAATAAAAAAAACATTCCACACGAGAGCCTCTAGTTCACGCTTAAGCTCAAACTCTTGCATGTTCTTCAACAATTCAATGAAAGACCTAAGTTATAAATCTTTAAATCCATTCTTAATCCATAGATGAATATTTTAAAAATAATATTTACAAAGATCGTAACCATTGAATCAAGATCCTAAAGCTAAAATAACAATCTAAACCAAACAAAACTCATTTTGAACCAATCAATTTCTACTACTTCAAAGATCATGTAAAACCATTTTATAAACTCTTAACATGCTTAAAGTCAAGCCATAAACTTTCATATAATCATCTTAACACTTCATCAAACGAAGATCTACACAACGTTTCATAAAAATAATACAACACTCCCAAGGTTCATCAACAATCATCCAAGTTGACTCCTTCCATTGTCAACACCAACTTTCATCCAATAAATCTCCAAGAAAAATTAACTAAAGCAATTTCAAGTAAACTAGACTCATTACCAAACAAGGTGGAAGAGTTTTGAGCTGAGGAAAATACTTACAAAAGCAAGAAGCAAAATTGCCCATAAAATCTTCTCTCTAGCTCTCTCGATTTGCTCTTGGAAATGGATGAAGAAAAGTGCTAAGTCAGGGAGGAAAGTGAGGGTAGTGTGGGGTATAGGAAGGGGGCTGACTTGGTGGTTGAATGAATGATAAGTGAGGTAAGGCTAACTTGTGAAAAGAGAAGAGAACAAACTTATGTGAGTGGGCTGATTTTTTGCTACTGCTACCAAGTGGGTGAGGGGCTTGATGTGTCTTGTTTGACTTGCTATGAAAGGCACTATTTGTGGTAGCAAATGAGGTGGCATGGCCTTGTAAGGGGGTGGAAGCTTGTTGAAGAAGCTTGGTTAGACTAACTAGTTTTGGTGAATTAAAATGGGGCTAACCGAAAGCATCCATTTGGGGTTTCATTTGAATTTTGGGGTTACAGTTAAGGTTTGGTCTAATCATAATTTTTCTTAGTCAGATGTAATTATCAAGGTGTAAGAGAGTGGACGTGGGTGTAAGAGTGTATACTTGAGGGTTTAGGGTTTGGGAAATCTGTCTCGTTTGTTTTAGCAGATGTGATTAGATAAGTTGAGATAAAAGTTGAAAGTTAAATAAAATATTGTTAGAAAATATTTTTTTAATATTATTTTTGTTTTAGAATTTGAAAAAATTGAATTGTTTATTTTATTTTGTGTGAGAATATGAAAAAGTTGTAATGATTAGATGAGATGAGATAAAAAATTTTGTGAAAGTGAACGAGGTGGCTCCTACAAAGGGTTTGGAATTTTTATTTGGCTCCAACTTTTTGGGATTTCATTAGGATTGAAACCCTCTTTTGATTGGTTAGATGAAATAGTGAATAGTGTAAGAGAGCATGTGTCCAAGAAAAAGTTTTCTAATTTTTCTAAATGGGTTTGGACATCCTCCATGGCAATTTGACAATGAGAAATGATAAATACAATAGTGAATGTGCAAGCGGCGTGCAGTCGCTTTGATAAAAAGTGAATAAAGATGGGACCCACTTGAAAAAAAGTTAAGTTTTTAATAGCGGACCCCACTCTTTTTCAAAGCGACTGTATGACGTTTGCGCATTCCACGACTGTATGTAGAATTACCCTTTGACAATTGTTTGAAACATATGCCATGTGGCGCTCTCCCAAAGGATTACTATTCATCCGAAAAACTTGAAACTTTTTATTATACCATAAAATCTTAAATATTCATACAAGTCTAATAGTGTAATTTGTTTTGTAAAATTACACTCTTAAGTGCCTCAATAAAATAAAAATGCAATTCCCTCACCATTGTAGATTGTGATCTAAATATGCTAATAGACTAAAGACCCAATCGCTCGATTTGTGAAATTCTTACTGGACTTCACAATATTTCTAAAGTTTAAAGAAATTTTTTTATCGAATTTCTTTTGGGACGTTACACCAATCTTTCTCTAAATCGTAAGCACTCTTCACTATAAAATAACTAAATGAAGTGCCCCTCCAAATGAGTTTATCATCTGATATCAGTGGACTTAAGGGTAAGCTCAGAATCAAATATGCTTTAAATGCACAGAACATCTCCTTGATCAACTGAGAATTCCAATCTTTGGTGTGGGGGTCGAGTTAAACATCAACTGTTGCATGAGCATCAAGTGTGATAATTGGAGACGTAATCTTAAAAGTACACGGACTTGGTAACCATTCGTCTTTCTAAATGCCTATGCTCCTCCCATTGACAACCCTCCAAATCAAACCGTTAATAATATTTTATATTATGATTTGGTAAAACTAACCTAATATCTAACAAAAATGTTTTCAGAGTTAGAAAAAAGCTAATGTATCATGGCCTTAGTTTGTTCAACTGATGCTGGTCTAGTTCCCACGAGATTTGAACCCAACCAAATTTGCACTAATAAATTCTCATTTTGTTTAAACAATAATTGAAACACTGTCGAATCAAGGGAGAGTCTATTTCTATATCATTAACCTGATATTTTAAAACATTTTCAATAGGTTGTTACATGCATCTTTAACTACTCTGTCCAACACGTTCCCACACTGCTCAAATTTGTCCCCACATTGAGTCATTACAAAATAGCCAATCAGATGAGCCCTTTTACGTAAGCCATATATAATAGAGAAATTATAAGGGATTTTGAAGTACAAATATGTGGTATTTATAAATTTTAATTGAGATAACATCCAATAATTAATCAATATAATATAGGAAGCAAAACCGAGTCACCGACAATGGCATGATAAAGTAAAAAAAAAATGGCTTCTTCATTGTGGGTCACACCATGGCCGCCAACTTGAATCTACCTTCTCCATCACCACCCATTTGTAATCCCCAACGCTATTTCCCATCCTTCTCCCGTAAAATCCCACAAAACCTTATTTATGAAATGTGATGGGTAACAAGAACACAAAACATACTTTCCCTTCTCAATCGAGCTCACATCCCCACAAAGCTCATTCCCCTCGCAATCCCAAGCACACCTCCATTGAATCCATGAACACAACAATCCAATCAGCTGAAGCTGAACCGTCATGGTCAGAACTCTTAGGAAGCAACAGCTGGGAAGGGCTTCTAGACCCACTCAATCTCTCCCTCCGTAAACTCATCCTCCGATGCGGCGACTTCTGCCAAGCTACCTACGACTCCTTCAACAACGACGAGAACTCCAAGTATTGTGGCTCATGCCGCTACGGCAAGGCCTCCTTCTTCCACAAGGTGATGTTCGAGCCCGCTTCCGACTACCAAGTCGTCTCCTTCCTCTATGCTACTGCCAAAGTCGGCCATCGCGAAGCCTTTTTTTTCAGCTCGCAGTCCCGCGAGTCCTGGGACCGCGAGTCTAACTGGATCGGCTATATCGCCGTGACCACCGACGAGGTCAGCCGAGCCTTAGGCCGACGGGAAATCTACGTCGTATGGCGCGGAACGACAAGGAACTACGAGTGGATTGATGTGTTCGACGCCGACCTCAAGTCTGCCAAGCAGTTGCTTCGTTCAAATGCGAGTGCTGAATTGGGCAATGATGGTAGCAGCAGTAGTAGCGATAGCGATGGTGATAATGAAAAGGTGCCCAAAGTTATGAGTGGTTGGCTTACCATTTACATCTCGAACGACCCCAAGTCGCCCTTTACAAAAACAAACGCAAGAACACAACTTTTGACCAAGGTCAAGGAGCTGATGAAGCAATACAAAGAGGAGAAGTTAAGCGTGACATTAATAGGGCATAGTCTTGGTGCAAGCTTATCGGTCGTGAGCGCTTTTGATTTGGTGGAGAATGTCGTTTCTGATATTCCGGTTTCAGCCATTGTTTTCGGGTGCCCACAAGTTGGGAACAAAGCTTTCAATGAGAGGCTCAAGAAGTATCCAAATCTTAAAGTTTTGCATGTAAAGAACACCATCGATTTGATACCGCACTATCCAGGGACGTTGCTGGGGTACGAGTATACAGGGGTCGAGCTGGTGATAGATACAAGGAAGTCAACAAGCTTGAAGGACTCGAAGAATCCGTCTGATTGGCATAATTTGCAGGCCATGCTGCATGTGGTGGCTGGATGGAATGGGAAGAAGGGGGAGTTTGAGCTGAAGGTGAAGAGAAGCCTGGCTTTGGTGAACAAGTCGTGTGAGTTTCTCAAGGATGAGTGCTTGATACCAGGGTCTTGGTGGGTGGAGAAGAACAAAGGGTTGGTGCGTGATGAGAACGGGGAATGGTTTTCGGCTCCACCGGATGACGAGGACCTTCCTGTCCCTGAGTATTGACTCTTAGGAACATCATGAATTGAATGTTTGGTGAAGATTTGGGGTTTATCTGTTCCGTGTTCTGAACTTCAATTTGTATTTAGTGGCATACACGGATGCAGCAGCTTCCTCCTTGTTTGTCATCCGTAATAAAATGTGCTTCTTATCTGCTCAAGGAATTTATGTTATTTTTTATGGTTTATTTTCACATTTTATAAGACAATTCTGTATTTAGGAGGCAAACCCCAAGCCTGGTTAAGAAATAATGCAAAGAATTGTCTGCAATTAGGATGGCTGTCAGATTCATCTTCTCCTCACAAATGAGACATGGTGGCTTTGTTACAATCTCTTTATAGGGATTGTTCTCATTTGCTGCGGTGCTGCCTATTCTTTATTTAATTCCTTTTCTCTTGCCTTCGTGATATCTAGTGTTGGCTTAGAAAAATTAAAACATAGTATTGAATTTGGAATATGAATGAAATTAGAGACAGCGTGGTAGAAGGCAATCCAGAGAAGAAATCTACTCCAATCAGCCATGCAACTGCTGCTGTAAGATGTGGAAGAGGGCAACTGAGTTAGGAATAAGTATGTGTTATGAATTAATATACATCTCTATCTATGTCAGGATCGGACTTCGTAACCTCCAACTATGCTAGGATCGGACTTCGTAACCTCCAACCATGCTAGGATCGGTTTGTTATTATTTTCTATTTACATGTACTCAAAATGTGAAAGGATTTCCATATAGGACTTTGATCAAACATTTGTGGTGCACTCCTGCCGAACGGAGCTGCTCTGCTCAGATGCCGTTTACACGGTGCTTGCAACGCAACTCTGAACCTACGTTTCTCCAGCCATTTTCTATTAGAATTGATTTGGAACTTCAATTATACCGAGAGAGAGTGTGATGTTGAGTTACCTATGCGTAGAAATCTAAAGGAGTGGTGAGGTCAAACTTCATTTACAAAGAGTCGTGCCACAGTCATCAAGGGAGTAGTCCAACAAATTCTCTCTGCTAAATGCTTTTTTAGTTTCTGATTTTTTTCTTATATATATTTTATATTTTTAAAAATTAAAAAAAATCATTACATCGTTAAAAAATACTTATTTAATTATTAATATATATATATATATTTATATATATCGATGGACACTCGAGAAACCCAGTCTCAAAATTCCAAGCATTTCTGATTTACAAATCATGGCCCTATTGATTAGGATCATGGAAACATGCAATTTACCTTTTCTTTTACCATTTCGTTGGTGTTTTTTTTATGGGTTAAAAAACTTAAAACACTTTGAGTCTTGTTTAGTTACACAAATGAAATAAAATAATAAATCTATGAATAATAATGACATAATTTGTAAATAGTAATGGGATAGTTTGAATTAAGATGTTTTATAAAGTTTTGGAAAAAAAAAAGAAAAAGTTGAAAAAATATTATAAAGTTAAAATATTATTATAATATATATATTTTTGTCATTTGAAAAAGTTGAACTATTTTTTATATTTTATTTGGAAGTTTGGAAAAGTTGTAATAATTAGATAAAAAAATTAAAAATTTAAAAATTTGAAATTGAAGATGAATGATTGTGTTTAAATGATATTCGGATGCTGAGATGAGATGAGTTGAGACCATATGTGAAACCATACGAGGCCTTAGAGGATGCTTGAAGAATGAAATAAGATGAGAAATCTGTGAATAGTAATGAAATAATTTGTGACTAAGAATGAAATGATTTGTTAATAGTAGTGAAATTGTTTATGAATAGTAGTTAAATAATTTAAGTAAAAATGTTTTATTGAGTTTGGAAAAATGAGAGAAAAGATTAAATAAAAATATTATAAATTTAAAATATTGTTATAATATATTTTTTATTTTGATATTTGAAGAAATTTAATTATTTTTTTAAAATTTTGTTTGTAAGTTTAGGAAAGTTATAATGATTAAGTAATGATTAGATAAAAAAAATTAAAAATTTGAAATTGTAAAATATTTAAATTTTAGAATTGAGAAGGAAATAAGATGAGATGAGATTATCACTATTTTCACACAACCTCTTAAGTTTCGTTTGTTTTCACAATACATCTTATCTCATCTAATCTACTTACAATTTTTTTAAATTTTCACATAAAATAAAATAAATAATTCAACTTTTTCAAATTTTAAAACAATAACAATATTAAAAATATATATTTTAATAATATTTTATTTAATTTTTAACTTTTATTTCAATTCATTTTATCTTATTTCATTTCATACGTAAAGGCAAAACTTGATTGAGATCAATTAAGGAGGCAAATATTCAGATCAAGTGCATCTATGAAGACTCTAAAGAAGCGTGGAAGGCAAAACTTGATCAACAAAGAAAAGAAGAAAAATGGAATTCTCCTCCTCCAAACTGTCACATCTTCTCTTTTGATGTAGTAGTACGAAATCAATTTTTAGTAGTTTCAGCAATTCAAAGAAATCACAGTGGAGATATTTTGGAAATTACAACAGAAAAGGTACAAACCAATATTCCTTTAATTGCATAAGCATTAGCAGCACTACTAGCAGCCAATATGACTTCAAGTCAAAGTCTTGCGATAATTGAAGGGGATTCCCAATCAATAATCTCATCCATTAAGAGTACAGATACCACTTCATTCTGGAACATATCAACTATCATCAAGGACTTTCAGCACATATCCAATCTTCATCACGGTTGGAAATTTGCTAAGATATATTGATCTCAAAATTAATGTACGCACTCAGTTACACAATAAGTAGCTACCAATATTGTTTTTAGAAGTATACTCTTAAATAATATTCTTAAATATTTTCTATATATTGATAGTGGAAAGGATTATCCTTAAACTCTATATCTCCTATTTAATCTATAATATGCTTGGTTAGGAAAAAAAAAATACTAATTGCTTCGAATAATTATGCTCGAATCTTGGGCCGAGACAAAGAGGAAAATTACAGGGTCATTTATGGCGAGTAGTCCGCATGATTGGGACTTCGGTGAGAACCTGTGACCGTTAGTATCATCAACCTCGTTTTCGGAGGTATTTTGTCTCTCTCTCTATAAATATATATATATATATATTTATATATATACACTAAGGCCAATAATATTATGATAAGATTTCCAGCTCCAGCCCAATTCGGGGCGGTCCCGTGGGTGTGGCATTTGAAACGTGCTTTTTGGTTCATAAAATCAAACCACACGTTGAGGATAAGCTACAGCTGTCTAGCTGTGACGTCCTCGTTTTTTTTTCCCCAGCTATACTCGTTGCCGACCAAAATTATGTATTTATTTTATCAAAAAATAAAACACAACTTCCTACTATTGATCTATATTTCATATTCCATATTTTTTTTAATTTTTTTTTTATAAATATTTTTTTATCTAAATAGTGAATGAAAATTTTGAAATAGTTTAAAAAGAATAAAATTTAAAAATTTAAAAATTTAAAAATTTTAAAAAATATAAAATGTAGAATGTGGTAGAAGTTGTGTAGCAAATCGATTTCAAATATTTTGATAAGTATTTTTAAATTGATTGTAAAGAATTTAATTTCTATAATAGATTTAGATTATAACTTACATTTGTAGTAAATTCAAATTTTGAAAACGTTTTCTAAATGAATTTATATTTCGTCACCAAATTGACGTGTGTTGATTGTCTCTCTTGCTTTTGTTTTTGTTTTTGTTTTTTGTTTTTTTTTTTTGTTTTTATATAAATAGACTTCATTTCATTAATGAATCTCGAAGTTACATTTGTGACTTATCAATACAGGAAAAAATCCAGACTATAAGTCAACTTACGTATATGCTCTGTAGCACCCCGTACATAAATTTATTTATGAAAGATTTTGTCTTAATTTCTATAAACTTTCTCTAAACAAACCAGGTTTGTCTGAGAGAATCGCACTCTGTAAAAAAGAATTTAAACGACTTCTCTTCAAAAGAAGAGAAGTGCTATCATCTTCCGTCCTCCCTATAAGGAGGAGTCATATCACACCGTCTCCTCCCAAGGGAAGAACAGGACTCAACTGCTATGGACACCTAAAGTGTCCAATGGCCTATTTCTATTTATTAATGCTTAAAACAAAAACAATTCAAAAACAAATAAATAAAACCCAACAAAACAACACTGCAACGACCACTAAACAAAGCAAAAGGATCAGTGGTGGCGCTCGAACAAAACAACCACTAAACAAAACATAAGCACTAAACAAAAGCAGAACCAAACAGGATCGGTGGTGGCGCATGAAAGTCACGCGCCACTCAGGGGAGAAGCCGAATGGCTGGCGAGACAATGCCGGTATATTGGGCCCTGAGTTGCCGCACATGGCTCCGATGCGGTGTGATACGCGGTGGCTCGTGTATGCCACGCGTTCTCTATAATCCACGCATGGAGGCGACGCACCGCTCCAAATGGAGCTCAAAGCGGGAGGCTGCAAGATCAGCGGACGAGGGATCTCCCGATGGTACGCGTGTAGGAAAAATTCTACTGGAGGAGCTCGGATCGACTACCTCTTCTTTATTCGGCCGAAACCTGAAAAAGCAACAAAAAATGCAAAAGAAACCGTCGAAGACGACAATAGAGAGGGAGGAGAGGAAAGGAGATGAGGAAGCTGAAGCTTCCCCTCCCCTAGCTATGATCGGACGCTAGGGTTTTTTTAGAGAGAAAGGGTCTCTCTTGCTTTTGTTAATGATGTGATTGTTTGTCATTTTAAGTAGTTCAATAAGATTTAGAAATTATTGGTCCCCTCTAAGTGTATTTGGAGTTTGCACCACTGATTTTTCAATTGATATTAAAGCCAGATTCACTATGCTAGCATTCAATTCTTGAGTATGGTTCTACATTAGGTGGCTAAGATGGATCGTTCCCATCTCCTTTTGTCAGCTCCTCACTTTGATGACAGCAATTATGCTTGTTGAGTTGTTGGAAAGTTTGAATGAAAGTTTTCCTAAACTTAATTGGGCATTATGTATATTAACTGTCATGTCTCATCATAATAATATATGAAAACTTTCTTTTCATATCTTGCCTTATCATACCTAATCATATCATAGATTTCAAACATAACCTTTCATAAAATGTCATGATACATGTTTCCTCACATAAAATCATGATATTTCATAAAATATTTTGATGCATGATTCCTCATATAAAATCACTATTTTTCATAAATATTTTAATACATGATTCCTCACATAAAATCATAACTTTTCATAATATATCTTGATGCATGTGTCATGCAACTGTATGAAACTTAGACATTTATAAATCTATAATGGTAGTCATAAAAATAATTTCCTTCATGATTTGGGTACATAAAAGGGGCTTCCAATAAAGGTCATACATATATAATACTTTTTATAAAAGACATATCGTTTACTATGCATACGTGTAAAGGTATTGTTAATGCATTTTTTTATGGGGCCAGAGCCCAACAATATGATTGAATGGCAGATGATGAAGGATTTAATGGCCCATGATGAAGGCTTGGGTGTTGATATGTTGCTTGAATATTCATCCATGAAATAAATAATAAATAAAGCATATAAAATATAAACAAAGAGAGAGGGACAAATATTTACATGGTCCAACATAAAAACTACATCCACGGGTTTTTTGGGGGTGAAATATACTATATTTGGTGAATTTATAATCTCATATGGCCTCTCATAGCTCTCAATGCAATGCATGGAATCATGGTTCCTGGGAGGTTGAAGAAGACGCATTCCTTATGGGGGGAGAGAGAGCCCAATAATCTAAAAGTCTTTGTGTAAAGAAGTCTGAAGATTTGTATAGATCATCTCCTTTTATAAAGGTCTCTTTCTTTCCTTGAAGTAGCTAAATCCTACTTTCTTTATGTCACTTTCACTTTTTTGTATTTGAGTCAACTCCTTTTGGCATTATTTCTTTCTCGTCTTATCTCTAACTTGTTATATCTCTTCCTCGTCTTATTTCTTCCTTTATTATTGGTGATGGGCTAGACCTAGTTCATCTTATATACAATAGATGCACGCAATTTTTGAGATCGACTAGTCCAACAAGAAGGCCTTGAAAATCTTCAAGTAAACCATGATAGAAATAATCTATGAAACTTGTAGAAAAATAGTTTTGGAAAACTTGCCCATGGTTTTCCATTGTAAGGCAATGTAGTGAAGATCTCCGAGGGCGGACCTCGATTAGACTTGTGAGATTCATGGTAAGGGCTCTCGAGAATGGGACTTTGGGAAGTTTTTTTGAGTGAGCGTTTGCTTAATAATCGAGCATATGATTGATAATCGTGCATGATTGATAATTGCGTATGATTGTTTAATGTTAATGAAGAGCGTGGAAAGCAATTTCTACGTATCTGGTGATTGTCTTTGTTTTCATGGGTGCTAGTGGGTTTCTTGCCCTCTGAGATAGATTTCAAGGTTGTGTTGTTGTTTTGGCGTTAAAGTTAGAGTTTGTTTGTTGTCACCTGCACTAAGTAATCAAGGAGCTCATCGACTCTATGGGTCTATGCGATGCCCCCAAATTTTGCTTGAGATTTGACCGAGCCTGAAACGTCAGGACATATAATACAATGTTACTTGCCCTGTTTATGACAAATAAAGATGCAATACGCCTAGCATGCATATAAACAATATGCAATATTCGCAGTAGATAATTTTTTTCTTTGAGCAATACTATGTATCAAATAAGACATATCCCAAATTATAAAAAATATACTTCATAAACATAAGATATCAAGTTATCAAAAGTTATAGTACTAGTCCAAAAGGTCTGTGACATCATGAGTATTAGAGACAACATTCCTTAAGTACATAACAAACTAATATAACTACTAGGCTAGTTCATTGAGTAACTTGCGTAACTTGGTCAAGATAGCCATAATCCTATCTATAAACTGGAGCAATCGAAGTGATAAGCTCCTCATTGCTGTGTTGCGGCCAAATCGATTTTCTCCAAGTGATCCTCTGTCGATACTCCTAGTTCTGGTAGTTGAGATTATCAAATGAGATTTGATTACAAATCTCAGCAAATTGAAAACCAACGTAAACTAACGATATAAAGATACATGCATGACAGTAAAAGATATAGATGCTAACATGAACATGAATAAACGTGACGTGACTTGACAAATAACATGACATATGCTAACATAACTTGAACTGACATGAACTGAACTGAATTAATGTGAACTTGAGACTAAACTAACATGAACTTGAATTGAACGTGAAATAGCATGACATGAAACTGAACTTGAACATGAACTGAACATAAACTTAGAATCTTGTTCATAAATAATTGATTAATTAAACTGAACTATACATGAACTGAACGCAAATTCTGACAATTAGAATGATTTCGCCAACTATTTCATTAGGAATAGTGAACAATTAGAATGATTTCGCCCAATGTATTATGTCATAAATACTCAAACAATCACAATGATTACGCCATGGGTATTGTAAATGAGATACCTTAACAATCAGAATAATTACACCAAGAGTACCTAGTAATAGCTTAAAATGAAAATATTCTGACAATCAGAATAATTTCATCATGAGCATTTGGTAGAGGTACTCTAACAATAAGAATGATTATGCCAAAATCACCTTACATGAATTACCAATTGAGATACTCAGACAATCATATTGATTATGTCATGAGTATGAAAATACTGCTTTTCGTGACATGGATAGCATGACATAATGTAACGTGACATAATGCAACGTGACATGTACATGTGATGAATGACATGACATAACATGAAACATATCAACATTTCGCGACATGGTGTATTGTGTAACAGATAAACTTTTTCGTGATATAGAATAATGTGTAATAGATAAACATTTCATGACATAACATAATGTATAACATATAAATATTTCGTGACATAGCCTAATGTAACATGTATAAGAGCATAAGAGCATTAATAATTGTTCTCTTACTAACACACATATATAATATCCTGACAATAAATTAGAGGCTAACTTACAACATTTTAAGTGAATAATAAGAACTGTACGGAGACATTTCTAAAGGTTAGAAACTCCTAACTAGTGAACTTAGAAAAATAAAATTACTGACTTAAAATAAAATTACCATTTTACCCCTACTTGTGGGAAAATGGTCATTTTATCCCTAACTTAAAGATTTCACATCCTAGTTTCAAAACTCACCAAAATTTACATTTCTCATGTAAATATTTTCCTAAATCTAAATATCTAATTAGAAAAATTTAAATCAAAACATAACTATAAGAACCAAGCATAGGCTGAAACACACTAAGACTAAAATCTTTTATTTTTGTTGCAATTCTTTCAAACTCCAACTTTCATGCTAAAACCGAATCATTTAACATACAAAAGCATATCCTATGCTTTAATATCATGCTAGAACAAACACCAAAACTTATACCATAAAAGTCACTACTTCCTTCATGTCAAAACTTCAAGTTTTAGACAACAAAAAAAAAAAACCCTCGATATTCTTGGTCTATCCCCTTTTAAAACAACTCCAAGAACTCTAAAAGTTTCTAAAAATACTCTATATGTTCATAAAAAATCCTAAGGACTATCATGCTTTAAAAAATTAAACCAAAACCACAAAACTCACAAAATAACATTCAACACAATTGGTTTGTACCTCTACTTCAAAACCGAGTGCAATATGTTTTGGTTTTTTATCAAACTACTAGATCCAAATTTTTCATGAAGTAAATCATCAACAAACAACATCATATGCTTCATATTCAAGTCCTAAAATATATCTACGTATCAAATCTAAGATCACATGGAAAAAATTGCATATAAACACAAATCCATTCGTGAGCCACAAATATAAGACCTAACCGAACCTTTGCATGCATGAAAATTCATACCTTCAAGATCAACACCATAACTCTTCTAAATAACCTTCTAACACATAAATCAAATTCCTAAGAGTGACATATGTGAATATCAAAGTCATAGGAGCATATTTGCACAATAAAAGATCTAAGTTTACTTAAAACAGAAACTGTTTTTATACCTTTAGTTTCCAACTTTCTCATGTCATGCAAAACAAAAATCTCAATATGCAACGAATTTAAATCCAAATTTCATGTTAATATGTTAACTCTAAACCATAAGAATATCAAACCAATATCTTGTCAAAAACATTATAAAAAAATAAATAAGAGAATCACACATTGTCCAATTTATAGCTCAATATGACCGTTGCATGCTTAAACAGATTTGTCACCAATCAAAACCTCATGAAAAATCACACCAAATATACCATTGGAAACTAGACTTGAAGAAAAAAAAATTATGTGAAGGGAGTTTCATGAGAATATACTTACAAAGGCTTTGAAAAGGTCAAACAAGAAAGGCTAGAAAAGTTTTCTGAAGCTTCTCCTTGAGTTCTCTCCAAGAAAGTGTTTCAAAAGTGACAAAAGACTACGGGAATGGTCATGGAAGACATTTATAATTTTGGAGGGGTTGAGAGGGGATGTGAGGTGGCTTTTTGGTGATGGGTTGCCAGCCAAAAATAATGAAAACCGTGTGCCATACTACACATGGTCTTGGGTTACCATTGGCCATGAAGGGTGATGGTTTTGAGGTTGCTTTCTAGCCTCCCATCCAAGCACTATTTGAGGTTGACTTGGGCAGTGAAAGGATACTCATGGAAGGGGAGAAAATTCCTCTAGAAGCCTTGCATTGGTGGTGCAATTTCATGAGCCTTAATGGGCCTAAACCGATTGGGCCTCATTTGGGGTTTCAATTGGGTTTGGTTTGAGATTTTGGGTTTCTATCAAACTCAAATCTAATTCTTCTTAGCCCAATGAAAATACTATGGTATAAAAAAAATGGATAAGGGTGTAATTACATGAATTTGAATGGTTAATAGCATGTGAAAGTGATTTAATTAAGTGATTAAACAATAAGCTAAAATTGGTTATCATTTAGGGTTTGGGGTAACCACTTTAGGTTTGGAGAAATCGTTTAGGGTTTTGGTTTTCATTAAGGTCTTAGGATCTCAATTGGATCTCAAGTATTTGGAGTTTCACTAGGGTTGAAATCCTCTTTGCTTTGTTATAAAAATGAATGGTTGGATGGAATATTGTTTGACTTAGGTGGCAGGATCACAAAACTTGATTTTTTATTCATTTCCTTCACATTTCCATCTCATGGTTCCTCTTAGTGCCAGGTGTCTTATACTATTCACAAAGTATGGCTAAGATCTTGCCAAGTGTCTAAATGAAACTCCTTTAGACCGATTTAGACATTCCACACTGTGATCTAAAAACAACTAGACCGTGTGCCACATGACGCTTACACAAGAGTCAGTATTTACTCCAAAATGGTGAAAATAACTTTATACCATAAAATCCTAAATAATCATACGAAACTAGGAGTGTACTTCGTTTCACAAAATACAATTCTTGAAGTGCTTTGAACAAATTAAAACGCATTTTCGAACAGCTATTGTCCGAAAAATGAAAATCGGTTTATTATGCCATAAAATACTAAATATTCATTTAAGACTAATGAAGTAGACAGTTTCTCATTCTCACACTTCTAAGTAGCTCAAAGAAATAAAATCGCATTTCTGGCATCATAATGAATAATAAGATGACTATGTTGACATATTAAACCCTACGCATTGCTCAATTCGTAAAGCCTTTTTGGGTTTCATGACATTCTTAAAGCCTAAAAAAATTCATCTTCTAAATTTCTGGTGCGCTGTTATAGGAGCTATTCTTGGCTTCATCCTAGGCTTGAATTTTCCAAAGTTAGGTAGCATGAGAGGGGGTTAATCCAATGGGAGGCTCGCTCGATCATTGTTGTGGTGGGAACCTTGCTCTACCATGCTATTATAGATGGCCTTGTTTACTGGAGCCCACCTGCATGCTACTAGACTTGGATATTGTGGCAAGGGCATATATGGCGGGAGGTGTGCTTAACCTCGCTATTGTGGTGATGGCATATGTGGGCCTTGGCCGTGACGGGAGGTGTGCTTGATTACACTATTGTCACACAAATGTCATGATAGCCTTGGTCGTCAGGAACAGGCCAGCACTTATGTTGGTCTCAATTTCTTGGGCGTGTGTCGGTAGCCAAGGTTGTGCTAGCCTTGATCGTTGAGGTGTCATGCTGGTTGCTGATTGAGGTGAAATATTACATATTTTATACATCTAGAATCAATATATTTTAATTATTTTATTATATTATTATTGATTTTAGATGAAAAAATATTTAAGAGGCATAAATTTAAGTTGTGATTTAAATTAGTTAATAGCATTGCTTATGCTTCATTTTATAACTTGTGATTTAATTGGACAATATTTCTTCACATGCACAACACATTTTTGATATTCTAGTCTTCCATTTAATTTTTCTGGTTTCTACTAGGCCAAACTCATGCAGCTAAAAATCTGCGGACGCCGAACGCAAGAGGCCGGACGGAAGCGTGGACGGACGTCGGGCAAAAACGCATAAAAGAAGGAGGAGGAGTAATGGACGGACGAGAGGAGCTACGTGAAAAACGCTGGGGTTGAGACACGCAGCAGTTCTTGCAAGAGGGCCACACGAGAAATTTCATTTTGGCTGCAAGAAGTCTTACGGAAGCAAGAGAAAAAGATAAGAGCTTTTCATTATATGGTGACGGGACCCACAAAAAAGTAGAGGAAGAGACTCACCATGCGGAGGAAGAAGAAAGAAAAGTTAAAACTTAAAAGCGAGAAGCTTGGGGCGGATGGGTTTAAAACTCAATTTCACATGCCAATTGTATCTTGACACGTGTCATCTAAAGCAATCGATTCCCCCTCATCTATTTCCTTCTCAAGGTTTGTTGATGGGAACGGAGAGGCTTGCTTCTCGGAGAAAACGGAAGATTTACGTATGGAGAAAAAATAGATAAGAGGAAATCAGCTGCTTTGAGATGCGTAAACTTTTTGTTAGATAGCTTACGTGTCAAGATATAATTGACGAGTGGGAAATTAGGTTTTAAACCCATTTGACCCCAAGCTTTTCTCAAAGTCAAGAAACACAAGCACTTTCTGATAGATGGACCCACAAAGAAGAGAACCGGAGGACACGCACATAAGAAAGAAAATTGTCGGTTCTTTTCTTGGTTTACCAAACGCACAGACATAAAAAGAAAGAATAAAAAGAATAAAAGATTGCCTTTTCGTTTGGACGTCACGGAAGCAAACGGACAGCGCGGAACCAAGAAGAAAAATAAAAGGAACAAAGAATATTCTTGCTTTCCTTTTGAGGTAGCCACGTACGGATTGGTGGCCACGCTGGAAGCTTTTCTTTTTTTTTTTGATACACACGCTGGAAGCTTTTCAAAGTGGAAGAAAAAAAAATGTTTGGAGCCCTATATAAAGGGCTGAGACGGACGAACAAGGGCATTTCTTTCCTCAGAGTTGCTTTTAGTTTTCTTCGAGTTAGTGTTAGAATTCAATTTTCGTTTAGTCTGAAGTTCTTCAATTGTGGTTTCTTTGAGTTCCTCTAGAGAACAGTTTCCTTTCGAGTTCATTTATTTTGAGAGTGCATTTATCTTGAGAGTTCATTTTATTTGAGAGTTTATTGTTAGTTTTGGAATTCAGATTTTTGGCTACTTCTCCATCTCTAATCATCTGGTTTACTCCTATTTTTTTATTTAATTTTAGTTTGAAGTTTATGATATATTATTGCGATCTTTAAGCTTTCATTCTAATTCATGCTTATTTAAATTAACGTTATTTACTTTTCTTGCTCATCTAAGCTTTCATTTCAATTCCTGCTTATTTAAATTAATGATATTTACTTTTCTTGCACTTTTAAGCTTTCACTTTAATTCTTGCTTATTTAATTTGATGTTATTTACTTTTCTTCCTCTTTTAAGCTTTCATTAGACATGTATTAATTTTGGTTAATTAAATTCAACAAATTTAGTTTAGTTATTAATTTACTGTTTTGCATTTCAGTCTTTTACTTTACATCGCTACACTAAAAAATTCAAAAATATGAATCTAGTCCATGACTAGTGCCCTTTTCATTTCCGCACTCTTTTATTTATTGCACATATCACCACTTTTATTTTTCTCTCTGTGAATATTTTCACCATTTTACATGAGTTTGATTTTAAGCAACTTTTTATAAGGAGACGAATTTAATAATTTTATTCCTTATTATTACGCGATACTCTCATACACTTGGGATAGCCTTTGTGCTGTCATTTTTGAGTGAGTTAGTTGCCAAGATAGAGCTCAATTTATTTAGGGAGGGCTCAATCTGTTGCCATGGTCATGTTCACCTTGGTTTGTGGAGGGCTTGAGTGCTTAACTCTATGATGACCCAATTACTATGAAAGGTTTTTACCAAGAACCAAACTAGTTAGTTAAATAACCCAAATCACGAATTTGGGACTTGAAATACAGAGCTAAGCAACTTGACGTTTGGTAAGGATTCAATTCCTGTAGGGCTCAAGTGAGTCCTGAGGTGCCCAGGTGATACTTGGCATGGCCCCTTTGCTGGTAGTAAAAGTATTGTTGCTCGAGCGAACGTTGCCATTGGGGAAGAGTGTTGTAGGTTTGGGTGATTGTTATTGCTCGGGTCGACTTAGTTGCTTGGGAAGAGTGTTGGGATTCAGGCAAACTTTTCTTGCTCGGCGTGTGACTCTATTCTGGTGAAGATAGAGAGTCGAGGTTCCCGGTAGTTCTTGAGGGAGACCCAATGACTGATGCTCCAGGTTAGGTGGATGGTTTTCAAGCTTTTGTCTAGTGGAGGTTGATTGCCATTGTGCATTATCATTGTTCCATTTATTCTCCCTATGGCTCTTCTTTATGATGTGGATTGTCTGAACTTCTTTTGGTTAAGACTAGCGAGCAAAGTGTATTCTTGCTTATTCATCCCTTGGGATTCTTGTCGAATCTTGAGGCATTTTGTGGGGAAAACTTCTAAAAATCAAATTTGTTAGTGAAAATAAAGTCATAATAGCAAGTTTGAGAGAGGCAAAACCAGGCCATTTAGTTGCTTCTTTTGATTTTTGCTTGTTGGAGATTTTTTCCCGTTGAGTGGTTCCCTCTTCATGGAGATTACTTGTCTTTGAGTGGATTTTTGTTGTGATTTGTCCCACTTGCATATCCTCTTTGCTTTGCGTGTGTGTATCGTGACTCATGGTTGAGCCTATGTGCCTAATTACTTAAGACCAGCAAGCAAAGTGCGTCGCTTATCCACTTGTTAGTCCCCATGATTCTGTTTGTCTATTCCTTTATAATCTCGTAGAGACTTGAGTAGCTTTATAAGGATAACATCCAAAATCCAAATTCGTTAGCACAAATAAATTTCTATATTAAGGCTTGGAGAAGCGAGCTTGAATCATTCGGCTACAGCTTTAAGTTTTCTACTTTTTGTCTAGTAGAGAGTGTTTGCCATTAAGTGGGAGTGTTGGGCGAAGAGCTGTTCATGTGTCTTTTTGGTTGTTCTGGAGCTTCTACTAGTCTTGGCACTTTGTCACAAGAATGATAGTGTCGGGCAAACAACCATGTGCCCAGTGTAGTGTTCCACCTTGGCTTCAATGGTGACCATTCACAACTTATCTTATTACCATGCACATGGCGACTCAAGCACGCATGGATGTTTGGCGTATACAAGTAGTAAAGTGTTTTTAAAGAAAACGAATGTCGAACCTACATGGATTAATTATGATATTGAGTACAGAAACTAACTAAATTAATTACTATTTGGAAAACTAAAATTTGAAGAATATATTATCTAAATTAAATTGAAAAAAATAACGTTAAAACTAAGATTTTAAAGATAATAAATCTTGAGCGTTTGATTTCAGCTAGCAAATTCCACACAATTTATTTTTCCTTATTTTAGGATTCCAATTATCCCAAATTGATGATAAAAATCTCTTAACTATTCAATATTTTCTCTCGAATAAAACTAAAAAGATCTCCAATTAATAACTCCATATCTCTATGTGAATTTAACTAATTGGAGACTCATTAAGTTTTTTAGATTTTTTATGAAAACCACACTAATTGCGGTAAAGTATCTCTACTTTTGCTCAACTAATGGTGCTTAATCCTAGAGTTTTAATCACAAATCACCTCTTGGTCTCATCCCGATTTAATAGATCGAACCATAGTTAGCTAGAAAATTGCAAGAATTAAGAACAAGGAATAAACGTTCAATCATGGAAATATTGAAAATAAAATAACTTCAAATATAAATTGTGTGTTCAATGCCAGACCTACATCAAAACTCTAGAAAATAGAATTAGTTCATAATGAAACTGAAAAGAAAACCAATAAAACTATTGTTTTTCGTTGGAGTCGATTGATGAAGCATCCGGCTCTAGCCTCTACCCTCTAGATCTGCCTCCTCGAAAGAAACTCAAAGAATAAATTTTGGACTATTTTTTACTCTATAACTAAGACTCTTCTCAAATTCTCTTCTCTTCATCCCACAAACCGCAATTAAATAGATGTCAAAACTTTAAATGCGGAAACATGATAAATGTGGCTACAGTCTAGCCTAAAAATTTAGAAAATAGTTTCTAAAAATAGATGTTAACATAAAAGAAAATTATCCCAAAAATATCAAAATCATTTAAAATGGAAGATTTAGTAATAAACAGCTTGATTTGCGGGGTTCGGGAGGATTTGGTGGTCAACAGATTGATTTTGGAACTCGAAAGGGTCCCACCGGGTAGATACCCTGTGCGCTGAATATAACTTGTCACCTCATCTACCGAGAGAAAAAACTCCCGACTAGGATGATAGAACCCTCTTTCCAGCCTATCAAGTGGTAAAGCTGCTCACCTTTGCTAGTTGTTGTCCACGATATCGTTTAGGTTGGTTGCTTAAATTGGTCGTTTAGACTGGTCGCCCAATCTAGTCACCCGGAGCCTTGTGTCAAGTCTTCGCGCCCAGGAGGTAAAATCTCTCGCTTATCGCCTAACTCTTGTCACCAATACTAGTCGCGAGTTCTGGTCACGCTTTCTCTCATCGGTCTGGATCCGTAGTCTATTCTTTTGTACCAAAATACTCTCATTTCACACTAAATCTTCTCATTCCTTCAAATCCAAGAAAATAAAGAAAAATATATAGAAATAAAATAAAATCAATAGTATTGAAGGAAATCAGTGTTTAAGCTCAAATAGGATAGGGAATATGAGGTTTACAAGAAAGAAAAATATAAGGCCAAAATATAATTCAATAAAGCTCAAAGGGGTGGCTAGGGATAAAGATAATAAATTGGTAAGCTTGAAAGGCTCAGTCGATCCAAAGTACGCCTTAATCATTTCCCTAACGATATTCTGTCTAGGATTTTGCCTCGAGTGTAATAAAATAAATTCTAGAGTAAGTTGAGACCACACTTTTTTTTTTTAGAAGAGACGAGGTCACATGTCCAAAAGTGACCCCGGCCCATATTTATTAATAAAATATTTCACTTATGGCGGATGAATACCTTGACAAAACCCAACCCTAAAGAATTACAAAATAACTCCCAAAACCTGAAGCAAAACCAAAAACTAGATCACCAAATCCAAAAATATTAACAATTAACAACCAACCTTCCTAACGTAATACGCAAAAGATAATCTCAAGCCTTTGACGTACAAAAACCAGGACATTATGAGCGTCATTTGATCCAAATAGCAAGGACTGCTAATTAGTCCATACGCACCAGCCCTCTCATGCGAGGATGACAACTTTCCTCACCTATAAAATCCAGAATGACTCCATGTGTTCCTTCTTTCGCCAAATAATCTGCTACCGTATTTGCTTCCCGGAAGATATGCATAAAACGAGCATTTAACTCTAAGGCAATCTCTTTTATCTCTTCCCAAAAATCCCACAGGAACCATAGTCGACAAAATCCAGATGCAAGCCATGACATGATTACCATTGAATCCGACTCTACTATGATATCTCTCAATCTTAAATTTTTGCATAAGCAAAGACCATCAAGTAATGCTCTACATTCTGCCAAATGGTTTGAAGCAACTCCATAATCATGTGCAAAACCTACTATGACTTTCCCATTGGAGTCTCGGATTACCCCCTACCCCCTGCCTCACCTGGATTATTGCAGGCACCACCATCTACATTAAGCTTCATCCTACCTGTAGGAGGCATACTCCATTTAACAAAAGAAACACTTCTGTTATGAATTGGTACAACCTGCATCATTAATCTCTCCATCACCACCTTTTCATTTTTCCTCAAGTACTGAAATTTCTTTAGTTTGCAGGAAGCATTATTGAGAAAAACCTTCACATTTCTAATAACATCTTCTACTTTAAAGGACTCACCCTCCATTCTAGCTGCACACCTGGACCTCCATAACGCCCAAGAGATAAAAATGGGAAGTGTTCCACATATCGATCCTATCTGAGTGTTTGAATTTGCTCTCAACCACCAAAACGAAACCATACCCTTCCAATTTCGAATCAAAGGTAGTCTGATCTGGCAAATGTTTGCAAAACACCTCCACACCCTTTGAGCATTAGTTCCCTCACATAAAATATGATTCATAGTCTCCACTTGAGGTACAATATAGCAATGGCATTTTGAGGCCACGGGGATACCCAGGCGTTGTATAGCATCATCTATTGGAACTGCTCCCTGTTTCGCTCTCCAGCAGAAGAAAGCCATTGTCTTCGGTATCTCAGCTTGCCATAACCACTTCTTCCACTCACAAACTTGCCCGTGTTGCTTGGAAATTTCCCAAGCCAATTTCGTGGAGAAATTACCATCTAAAGAATGCTTCCAGATGAGTATATCTCTTCCCTGCCGTAACTTAACGCCAGAAACTGCAATTCTCTGCAACACTTCAGGTGTTACCAAATGCTAGATCTCTTCCATTTTTGGTCCCCTTTTATTGAACACGTCTGCAATCAACAAATTACAATTGCCTACCACCGGCCACAAATTTATTAAAGGACCACAGCCCACCCAATTATCCATCCAGAAATTTATCCTCCCATTCCTAATAATCCATTGCGAATTCAGTATCACCTTAGGCAACAAATCTCTAATTCCCTCCCAGAACCGAGATCCTCTCTTCTCTTGGATCACTTTAAAAATATGCTCCCCCATATTTTTGGCTGAAAAAATCCGCCCACATTGACTCTCCCTTTAGTAACTTCCAGCCGAATTTCATAAGCAAATAATCTTGCACCTCCATAAGATCTCTAATACCAAGACCTCCGTCTTCTACTAGCTTACAAATATTCCCCAAGAAATCCATTTTCTCTTCCTCATCTCCAATGAAGATCCCCACAGAAAATCTGAAAAAATCTTTTTCAGATTAGAAAAAACAGCTTTCGGCACCTTCATGACTGATAACATGTAAATTGGCATGCTATTCAACACATGTTTAATAAGAATAATCCTTCCCCCCAAAGGATAATATCTTACTCTTCTAGCCCCCTAACTTCTTTTGAATTTTTTCTAGCATAAAATCAAAAAGTCTGATTTTCATCCGTCCCACATAAAGTGGAATTCCCAGGTATAAACAAGGCCAAAACCCCTCTTCAAAACCAGATAGCAACTTTAATCTATTCCGTCTATCCATTGAGATGTATGAAGAAAATAAAATGGTAGACTTACTTCGGCTAATAAGTTGTCCAGACATAGCTTCATATCTGTGCAACGTAGACATAAGATTTTAGATAGCCACCTTTCCTCCATTAACAAAAATCAAAATATCATCTGCGTATAATAAATGAGAAATAAGTGTGCCTCCACTCAGATGATAAGGTTTAATACGCCCCACCATAAATTGCTAATTTAGCATACGAGATAAAATCTCATGCGATAAAATAAACAGGTAAGATGATAAAGGATCTCCTTGCCGTAACCCATGGGATGCCTGAAAAAAACCTTTAGCGCATCCATTTAACATAACCGAGTAATGCGGAGATGCAATGGCATTGTACATTAGATTTCTCCAATTTTCAGAGAAACCTAATCTTCGTAACACTTCTATAAGGAACCTCCAATTCACACGGTCATAAGCCTTTGCCATATCAATCTTCATCATCCCTTTACCCCTTCTCACTTTCCGATTAATTCCCTGAGACAATTCCTAAGCCAAAGCCATATTCTCAAATATGCTTCGCCCTGGGATAAAAGCAGCTTGCTCTCTAGAGATAATTCTATCAAGAATAGGCGCCATTCTTACAACCATGATTTTAGTCATAATTTTATACACCACCGAGCATAGACTAATAGGCCTAAACTGCCCAAATCCCACTGGTTCCTCCACCTTAGGTATCAAAACCAATTTGTTGCCCCAAAAAAAGTAGTAAATGGTTGTCCATCAAAAACATCCTTAGCCATTTGTACAAGATCATTTTTAACAATATCCCAAGCAAGAACAAAAAAAGAAGCTGAATACCCATCAGGTCCTGGGCTGCTGTCTGAAGGAATTGACCAGAGTGCATGTTTAATTTCCTCCACAGACGGGGCCGCACACAATAATTCATTTTCAGCCTCTGTTACAGACGGAACAAGCATGTCCATTTTGTGAGCATCTAGGACAACATCAGTTGAGGAGAACAGCCTCTGGAAGAACACCACGGCCTCTTCATGCACCCTGTTCGCAGAATCTAAAATGCGCCCATCATCGAGAAGCATCTTATCAACTTTTTTATTCTTCTTCTTAACATTCATAGAAGCATGAATAAAACTAGAGTTAGCATCTCCTTCTGTAATCCATTTAATTCTATATTTCTGGCAAGCCAAAATGTCTTCCCTGTGAACCCATTGCAAATGATCTTGCTTACAAAGTATTAATTCCTTTTTAGACACAGCAAAACAATTACTAGACACTTCCTTTTCCAGCCAAGTAATCCGGTCTTCAAGTCGTTTTATTTCTATCTCAATACGCCCAAAGACATCTTTATTCCATTTCATCAATACACCTTTTAATCTCTTTAATTTCTTCTTAATCCTCACCATAGCACATCCTTCAACATTTTCCTCCTAAATCCGCCGCACTAATAGAAGAAAATCAGCATGAGAGCCCCACATTCTAAGAAAACGAAAAGGTTGCGCACCCACCTCTCTATTCTTGAATAATTGAATCATCATTGGGGCATGGTCAAAAGATGTTCTCGGCAGGTAGCTAAAATTAGCACCCCCGAAAGCATTAACAAACAGCATATTCACCAAAACTTTATCTAATCGAGCCCAAATTCGCCTACCTCCAAGCCTACCATTACACCAAGATAACCGATTACCTTTGTATGGAAGATCCAACAAGGCACAATCATTAATACACCCATTCAAATCAGCCTTAGCCAGAGAAGCTTGTAGCAAACCCCCAAAGTTTTCACTATCATTCCTAATAATGTTAAAATCCCCTCCAATTAGCCAGGTAACCCATGAGGATCTTGCAACCTGAGATAATCCCATAAATCTTGTCGACGATCCTGGAAGCAACTTGCATACACAATAGTTGTCAACATACGCCTATGACCATAAGAAAACCAACCCGTGATAGCTTGATCTGAACTTGAAAGCAATTCAAAGTTAAGCTCTTCTACCCAAAAAAGCCAAATTTTCCCACCCATATCTGCATTATTAACAAAAGATGATAAATGCAACCATCTCGTCCATTTACTACATTTATGCACATTAAGAAAAGGTTCCAAAATAGCCACCACCAAAGGACGGCTTTTATTCAAAATATGCCGAAGCCTATGTTTCGACGAAATAATCCCCCTTATATTCCAGATGAGAATAGACATAATAAATCAAATAAATTTTCTGGAACGCGTACGATGTTCCAAGACAACAATGGACTTCTCTTTTCTTACCCCCTTTGCCTTTTTCATCGGCACATTCATGTCAGGGTCTGAATCAAAAGTTTTTACAGCCAACTCATTCAACTCTCCTTCTAGCTCCCCATCAAACGTGGACTTGCACAGTTCCTCCTTCTCAAAATTATTCTGCCCATGGCAAAAAAATTCTCGCCCCAGACCACCTATCTCGAACTCCAAGGTCTCATCAATCAACCTTAATGAACTCCTAGGGTCCGAATTTGCCGTGTTTTGTAGTGACTCCTCCTCTGACCCTTCATCAGCCAAATCACACCATTTCCCAGAGTGTACTTCAGGTATCTGGGATTGCAGTTGCCCCTCTACCACAACATTATTCTCGGTCTGTGTCTGTTGGATCTTACCGTTTGCACTCGAACTTTTCACGTTCGAGATACTCTGCTCAGGATACACCACCAGATCGACATCACTATTAATATCCTCATAAGTATCGTGCACCACTCCTTGCTGAGAAATAATTAACAGTTTATTCGGACCCCCCAATGCCGTCACTTGACAAGCCTTATTAGACTCCAATATTTCCTTGCGTCTCGGCCTTGACGTTTCCCCACTCTCTAACTGCACAATATATTCCTGTTCCAATCCCTTGTTATGCTCAACCTTCTGCCATATTTGGTTAACTATTTTTGATGTGCCAGTTCCTGCCAATTTACTAGTCTGCTGTTTGACATGATCACCTCTTCGGCATTTAGATTCCATATGGCCCTGTTTTCTACAAGTTCTGCAAAAGCTAGGCAACGCCTCATAAAAAACTTCCTGTAACAAACTTGAATTCCCATGTGGAGGACCCAACCAAAAAGAATGCCTCAATGGAACATAAAGATTTACCTCCACACAGATTCAAGCTGCCTCTGGTTGGGAAACACAAGCAGTAGTGTTATCCCGCTTCAAATATTTTTCGAAACCATCACCAATACTTGCAATATAAATTTTTGGAAATAATTCGGGGGTAATCCCGGCAAAGTCATCCACACCGGGACCCAAGGCGAATCTTCCTCCTCCACAAACTCCGGAGTCCAATGAAAGACTCGAAATGGTACACCAAGAACTTCAGAGTTTCCTCGTGCCATTACCGAAATAAAGTCTTCTTCCTTAGCCATTCGGACCAAAACATTACGTGGGTTTCTCAATTGGCCTATGACTGGATTTACTTTCATTCCCCATTGATTGGAAATAAAACCCCTTGTGTGATCAAGCGATGGCCTACGACGAAAAATTTCAATACCACCGAATAACGAAACGGTTCCGCAGATTGCTGCACCTCCACTTTTGAGAACACAAAGAACATTTCTCCATCTTGAAACTTAGGATCACGGTGTGGGATATTTATGTTTGGCAACATCTGAGGATTTGATCCCACCATATAAGTAAAATGTCTCCCAAAGGAAACCGTAGAATCCTTCCCAGCCGCATTAGTCTCCAACAAACGAGTCGATACCATCCCATCCTGCCCAGAAGCACCCAACGAAGGCACAGTGCCGGCGCCAAGCGCCATGCACAAGTACCCTAGTATTGCACAGAGACGAGAGAGAATAAAATCGCCCTAGCCACGTCAGACAAACTATTCACTTTAAATCCATGGTATGAAATGAATCTTTAATAAGTTGAGACCATACAAATTCATAAAATTCACATAAAATCTCTCTAGGTACTCAAAAAGATTAATGATCATAATAGGCATTCATTGAACATATAAGACATCAAATTAAGTAAGATCAAGTAAAGAATTAACAACTAGATTTAAGCAATGAGAATTTTTCCTAAAAATTATAATTAATTTCAATCATATTCTTATCATAGGCTTTTTATTCATCAAACCATATTGTTTTTATCATCATCATCATCATTATTATTATTATTTTAATAAATAAAATAATATCATTTTCCCCCAAACTTAAATATCACATTGTCCTCAATGGGAAAAAAGGAAGAAAAACTAAAGTAAAGGATGACAGAAGGTAAGAGATGCTCCCCTGATTTTTTTTTTTTTTTTTCTAGTCTTCCAATTGAATATTTTCCTTGAAGGTGCAGCTGTGTACCCCTTGAAGATCTCCCTGGCCTCTTCGTTCCTTAAATTTGATGGAAGCGGTTTGAGTTCAAGCTTGATTGGTTCCTCAAGTGGTAGCTTTGGAAATTCAACTCTATAAGTCCCATCGACCATGACCACGTCTCGGTCGATTATTTGAAAACAAGAATGTACCTTGGAAGGTAATTCCATAGATTTAAATAAGTCAAAAGTAACTTGCTCCTCACCGACCCTCAAAATGAGTCTTCCTTGCTAGACATGAATTAAAATTCTCCCCGCCACAAGGAAAGGTCAGCCCAGTATCAAAGGAATATCCTCGTCCTCCTCCATATTGAGTACAATGAAGTCGGCCAGGAAGATGAACTTATCAACTTTCACCAGTACGGCCTCAACGAGTCATCTTGGGTATTTAATAGATATGTCCGCCAACTATAGAGAGATGGTGGTCGGCTTTGCTTCTCCAAGACCTAGTTCCTTAGGCGGCAACTTCTTTTGTAAAATTGCACTGCTCTCCTCTGTCAACATTACAGTCTCATACTCCTCCAACTTCCGCTTGTTTGATAATATATTCTTAAAAAATTTTGCATATTTAAGCATTTGCTCTAAAGCTTAAAGGAGAGGAATATAAATATGTAGTTGCTTAAATATACTTAGAAATTTAGAGAACTGATTATCAATCTTATTTTAATTCATGTCTAGCAACCCCTTTATTCTCCTTAGTCATTTCAGCTTGCGGGTCAATTTTATCTTGATCGGTTTCTTTCACCTCGTACTTGGTTTCTTTCTTCTCGGACTCCACATTTTCGACAGCTTCTGCATCTCGCTCAGTATTTACTATTTGCAGCCGATCATATGTCTGTCCACTTCTCAATGTTATGGCTTTGACATGTTCCTTCGGATTGGTCACAGTGTTGCTCGGTAAAGTCCCTGCTGTCCTCTTGGTAAACATGTTTGTGAGCTGACTGATTTGCACCTCAAGATTGCGGATTGAAGCTGAGTTGTTTTGTATCACCATATCAATCTTTTGCATGTACTGCATAAACATATCCTCAAGTGTCGGTTTCTTTTCTTGCTGTAGAAACTGTTGAGGTGGTCTAGCTGGCCCTTGATTATTACTCCATGAAAAGTTAGGGTGATTTCTCCATCTGGGATTGAATGTGTTTGAATAAGGATTGTTTAGACGCTGGAAATTGGACACATAATGGGCTTGTTCATAACTCGGTTGGGCAAAATGATTCCCTACTTGGCAATCTACACTTGAATGATTTCCTGTGCAATGATCACAAACAACATTAGTTTGAATAGCATTAACTTTCATCTTACCTAGTTGTTGTGATAGATTTGCCATCTGCGCCGCCAATGTGGTAATAGCATAGTCTCTTAACGCCTTATACTCCTGGTCGGTCATATTAAATTTAGATGCAGCAACCTCTTTCTTCTTATTTTTATTGATCCATTGTAAGGTTCTTTCAATCTCGGGATCAAAAAATGTATGCTCTAATGATTTAAACCAAATATTTTTTTGTAAACTAAAATAAAATCCAAAGTAGTAAAAATCTAGATAGTATCAATATCAATAAAAAATAACTATTCCCCGACAATGGCGCTAAAAACTTATTGTGCTGAAAATATCTGCAAGTGTACAAAATTGTAACAAGTAGTAAAGTGTTTTTAAACAAAACAGATGTCGAACCCATAGAGCATAAAGTATTTAGATTAACTAAATTAATTAATATTTAGAAAACCGAAATTTGAAGAATAGATTTTCTAAATTAAACTGAAGAAAATAATATTAAAATTAAGATTTTAAAGATAATAAGTAGATGTAGAGCGTTTGATTTCACCTAACAAATCTTATATAATTATTCTTCCTTATTATAGAATTCCAATTATCCCAAATTGATGATAAAAATTCCTTAACTATTCAATATTTTCTCTCAAACAATACTAAAAATATCTTCAATTAATAACTCCATATCTTTATGTGAATTTAACTAATTGGAGACTCATTAAGTTCTTTGGATTTTTCTTGAAAATCACACTAATCGCGATAAAGTATCTCTACTTTCACTCAACTAATGGTGTTTAATCCTAGAGTTTTAATCACAAATCACCTCTTAGTCTCATTACGATTCAATAGATCGAACAATAGTTAGCTAGAAAATTAAAAACATTAAGAACAAGTTATAAACACTCAATCATGAAAATATTGAATATAAATTGTTTGTTCAAAGCTAGACCTACATCAAAGCTCTAGAAAATAAAATTAGCTCATAATGAAACTGAAAAGAAAAACAATAAAACTAGTGTTATTCGTTGGAGTCGGTTGATGAAGCATGTGACTCTCGCCTCTACCCTCCAGATTTGCCCCCTCGAAAGAAATTCAAAAAATAAACTCTGGACTATTTTTTACTCTAAAACTAAGACTCTTCTCAGACTCTCTTCTCTTCATCTCACAAGCCGGGATTAAATAGATGTCAAAACTTTAAATGCGGAAACATGATAAATGCGGCTACAATCTAGCCTAAAAATTTAGAAAATAGTTTCTAAAAATAGATGTTAACATAAAAGAAAATTATCCCAAAAATATCAGAATTATCTAAAATGGAAGATTCAGTAATAGACAGCTTGATTTACGGGGTTCGGGAGGATTTGGTGGTCAGCAGATTGATTTTGAAACTCGGAAGGGTCCCATAGGGTAGATGCTGTGTGCACTGAATATAACTGGTCTCCTCGTCTATCGAGAGGAAAAACTCCCTACGGGGATGATAGAACCCTCTTGCCAACCTACCAAGCGGTAAAGCTGCTCACCTTTGCTAGTTGTTGTCCACGATGTCATTTAGGTTGGTTGCTTAAATTGGTCGTTTAGATTGGTCACCCAATCTAGTCGCCCGGAGCCTTGCGCTAAGTCTTCGTGCCCAGGAGGTAAAATCTCTTGCTTGTCACCCAACTCTTGTCGCCAATCCTGGTCGCGAATTCTGATTGCGCCTTCTCTCATCGGTTTGGATCTGTAGTCTCTTCTTTTGTACTAAAATGCTTTCCTTTCGCACTAAATCTTCTCATTCATTTAAAATTTAAGAAATAAAGAAAAATATATAGAAATAAAATAAAATCAATAGTATTGAAGGAAAAATGAAACTTTTCATAAATAAAAGAGTAATAAAAATAACATAAAAATCACACTTATCAACACACACACTTGATACGCTCATTGGTGCCTCAAAGGCTATTGCTCTCTCTCTCCACAAAAATTCAAGCCACAACCCTCCCTCACTTCACAAAACACATACTAGGTCACCAGCACCAAATATTCATGCCAAGCACCATCCTACTTCTAGGTAAGTTCTCTTGTATTTCTTTTGTATTTTCTCACACCATCACAGAAACGTACATGGCATGGGTTGGTCACCCCCTACCCAGGCATATGCACACACTTAGATTAGAGGTTAAGCCCTATATACCCAAGCATATGCAAATACTATGCCACGGGTTGAGCACCATGTAACAGAGCACATACACACCCTAAACCACCCTATACAGAGCACATCATCATCTATAATCACCACCACCCTCACAACACCATGACCCTCAACCATGCACCCATAGTAAGTCCCAACCGAGCATGATAGAGAACCTTTAAAACTGACCCACAATTCAAGAGGAATTAGGGTTTTGAAACCACAAACTTCTCTGCTACTCCATGCACAATAGGTTTCAGTTGCTTTAGGTAAATACTCATCCCACTAGATACATTAAAACCCTAAGCATGTTAAAGTAAGAAGGAAATAAAGATAGAATCCCATAAACCTTAAACCGAGTACACATTGCTTAGCCAAGACCTAAACCCAACATGTTATGAAACCCTAAAACCAAGCATGGATTAAACCCTAGAATTGAGTATGATAGAGGTCCAAAACTTAATATGATTGAAGCCCTTAAACCGAGTATGATACAAGCCTATAACCAAGCATGTCATTAGCCCTAGACCTGAGAATACCACAAGCATGAAACCAGTCACATGGTTAGAAGCCCAAAACTGAGTATAGTATGAGCATGAAATCGAGTATATCATAGCATGGCATTGAATAAACATAAAATAGAGACAACTGAGAGATCAATGCATGAAGCACAACACACCTAATTCTAAATGACTTAGGAATTTACATGATTATTAAATTGTTATAGGATTTTATTAAAAGGTTTGGACACACCTAAGTAATTATGGTCATGTTCTTCTATGAGTCGCTTTATAGTAGACTATAAAAGTTCTTTTGCAAAGTTATGTATGTATGTATAAGTCTTTCTTTGAGACTATAGTGTCAGATTGAGATCTAAGGTTAACTTCCCACTTAGGAAAGAGCTTGCAAGCGGCGATGGGTACCAAATTGAGGTTTAGTAGCGCCTATCAGCAACAGGCAGATTGTCAGTTGGAGTGGACCATCCAAACGTTGGAAGCCATGTTAAGAGTGTGTGCTTTAGAATTTAAAGGCACTTGGGAAAGTTAGATACCCTTCATTGAGTTCACTTATAACAATAGCTATTAGGCGACTATTCAAATGATGCCATATGAAGTCCTATAAAGTAAGCTCATTGGGTTGGTGCTAATCCAGGAGATGAAGGATCAAGTCAAAGTTATATGTGAAAAGATAGCTACGACACAAAGTTGACAGAAAAGTTATGCCGAGACAAGAAGGAGAGACTTGACCTTTGAGGAAAGAGATTAGGTGTATATGAAGGTATTGTCTATGAAGGGCATGAAGAGATTAGAAAGAAGAGAAAATTGAGCATAATGTATGTTGGGCCTTATCAAGTGACGGAAAAGGTGGGCCTAATGGCATTAGAGTGGCACTACTAGATGCATATAGTGAGGTACATGGCGTATTCTACGTCTCCTATTTGAAAAAGAGTTTTGGAAATCAAGAACCCCGAATTCCAAGCCCAAGTGAGATTTAGCTACAATCGAATCTTACTTATGAGGAAATGCAGGTGTGAACTGTGGACTAAAAGGAACAAAAGTTACGGTCCAAATCGTACCTTTGGTAAAAGTGTTGTGGGGAATCCTAAGAAATGAGGAGTTCACGTGGGAAAGTGAAAGGACAAGGGAACAATTTTCCTGTTTATTTTAGCCGCAATAACTGAAAGGTTACGATATTTAATGAGGGCATCTATGCCATTTAAGAAGTAGGAATGAGACTATAAACAACCCTAGAGCCTATTCATTCTAGTCACAATACTTCAGAGATTTTGAGAATTATCACTATGGTGAGGGAGAAGAAGATTGCATGAAAGATAGTTCCACCACTAGAAGTAATCAAGCAATTCATGGAGGAAAGATATGAAGCAGCAATGCTGCTAGAGGAACGATGACGAGCTAAGGAGGAACATTAGAGAGGAAGGGCTTTAATTGCGAGACATCGTAATGAAGTTTTGGACTACCATGAAGGTGTCGTGTTCACCCGACCAATAAGACCATGCGAAATAAGACGTCAGATTTGGGAATGTGAGCTCCAGGAGGAAGGTGGTGATGGAGTTTCATTGGGAACCAATGTCGCTAAATGTAGCAAAGAAGCTAGTATACAGCAGAGCAGTAGAGACCGATGATGCAAAAGGAGTCGGCGGATAACACAAGGGGAGAAAGCTTTGATCTAGTGACATAGGAGTCAAATATGGAAGTGCACGAAGAATCAAATGTGCCCCCACCATCCACTGTCGAACCCGTCCACAATGATGGAAAGATATATTAAATTCTGGCCTCGGGCACAGCCCTTGCCATTTAATAAGTGATAGTCACAAGATTTTGAAGCAGAGATTTTTGTTAATGAGGGGAGGATGTAAGGACTGTGCCAATTCAAGGGAAGGAATACCCCTCACGTGGTCAAAATGCCAACGAGAAGAAGGCAGCTAGGCGAGCAATGTGCAACCAAGGATGAGGTAAGGCAAGCAACATGTTGTGGCGGGCATAGCCAGTACGAGCAGCACGAGTAGAACCAAGGCTCAAAAAATCAGAACCAGGTTCGGAATCAGGCAAGACCGATTCAATGAATCGGACAATTCAACAAATTGAATTGGGTGATTCATGATCATTTTTAATCGGCTTTCAATATTGATAAAAAAAGTACTAAAAATCATATAAATGTAATTCAAGAATTTTATATCATGTACAAAAGAGTATAAAACATAAATTCATTAACTAATTTCAATAAAAATGATATGAATCTAAATAGTTTCAATAAATATGTAATCTATGCATTTAACCTCAATTGTCCACATTTTGTTTTGCCTTGTATACGAAGAAGATAAAGACCATTAAGTTATAAGCACATAGAAAATGTAATATTTTATGCAGTACCACAAATTTAATATAAAATATTCATTAATATCCCTTTTTTTTTTGTTCAACTAAAGAAAATAAAGCATTACATGTTTTGGCTTTCAATTTTTTTGTGATTCTTAATGAATAAAATGATAAAAAGTTAATATATATTTAGTTCTATCATATTTTTGTATAAAAAATTAAAAAAAAAATATAGTTATCAAACAACATAAAAATAAATACAGTTTTGAATTGGTTGGAATCGATTTAAATTGGTCTAAAATCAGTATGAATTGGCTTGAATCAGTCGATTGAAGTGGTTCAATAAACGATTTCAAAAGTTCATTAAAACCGGTTTGATTTCTTAGCGATTCAATCTTAATTGGCCTGAATCAAACCATTTTTTCAAGGCCTGTAGATCAAGGAGACTGAGGATTCATGTACAGCACCAGGCAAGCAAAGGACGTGCTAACCTTACAAAAGGTGGGAAGTAGGCAACAAAAAGCCAAGTACTAAGCTTGGAGTACTCCGATACAATATAGAAGTGCTCAAAAGGCATTAGGTGACGTACTAGGCCCATGCTCCAGCAATGACGTCTCAACAAGAGCATGCCTGGGAAAGGAGGAATACGAACCTGCAGGCTATATCTATGACCATAGAAGTTAGGCCCAATGCCATGTGAGATAGTTTCATAAGGAGACAAACCATTCCTAACCACGTGGGTGTCACTAGGTGATTTTTATAAGGAAATGTGACTTCGTAGTGCTCTGTACTCATGGGATCGGGTTAAGAATTTCCCATACAGTTCCTAACGGCACATTGCCACTAGTTCCACTCAGGTAAGGGAATTTCCCATGTTGATCAAGGTGAGGCATTTTTGTATTGTTTCACATGATAATGTGGGTAGAAAGAGTCTCCGTATTGATCAGGTGGAGCGATTACTATATCGTTTGGTGGAAGTATTTCACGTGTTGGTCGGGTAGAAATTCCTCCTGTCGAATGAGTGGGTTGATTTCTTGTTTTGTTTTGGTGGATGCGTTCCACGTGTTGACCGGGCATAGAGATTCCTCGTGTCAAATGGGTGGAGTGATTCCCTGTAATTGTTATGGCTTATGATATATGTGTTTTGCTCAAGGGTGATTCCTTGCCTTTATTTACATGAAACTTGTGTATTCATCTTTATTACCATTATCCTGCATTTTTAGTGTTGTGATGGGTTTCTACTGAGGTCTTGCTGAAATCTCACAGTGGCGGTCTTACTACATTTCGCCCCTAGAAGCCGTAGACTTTGATGCATATATAGCTCGAGAAGGTTACCTCAAGGAAGGAGGACCAGAGCAGCATAAGAATAGCCATGGAGGCCTGTCCCCATTAAGTTGATAATTCTTTGTAAATTCTAGGATGTTAATTATATTTAGATGAACAACAGTTTATGGTGTTTCATATTTTAATGTAACCAATGAATTAGTATTAGTATGTAATTATATTTGGTAAGAAGGGATAGTGACTTATGAATATTTGTATTTTTAACATTACTAATTCATTAATAAAAATAAAGACGATTTTGAGAGAGAGAGAGAGAGAGAGAGAGAGAGAGAGAGAGATGTAAAAGCTTGGATAAAAGGAGCGGGTTATGACGACAAAAGATTTCAAATGACAATATTTTGTCACCCCAGGTCTTCAATTTGGTTGGCTTACACTCCCTACTATGTGTCCTATTATGTTAGTAGTTTCTTTTATATCAATTGTTAAACTTGGAACTAGTGAATAAGTAGAGACTTTAGTCTAGTTGTGAATTGAAAGCTAGTGGATGGGTTGACAGAAGTGATAGGTAGATTGGTGATTTTGGTTAAGTTGTTTTGATTTTGTTGGATTTTAAATTTTAGGTATTTTGCTTCATGTTCATTTAAATTTGTACATATGAAATGTTAATGAGATGATAAT
The DNA here is from genome assembly GCA_003123785.1 of Pterocarya stenoptera. Classification (NCBI taxonomy): domain Eukaryota; kingdom Viridiplantae; phylum Streptophyta; class Magnoliopsida; order Fagales; family Juglandaceae; genus Pterocarya; species Pterocarya stenoptera. Next base: position 315,679 of record QEOT01000192.1, read on the forward strand.
AATCTAGAATGTTTTTGTTAAATATGTTACAAGACAAGGAAACTTGAATTATTTTAGCATGAAAAATAAATTTTAGGTATTATGATCAACTTCAACCTCATTAGTAGGCCTATCCAAAAAAGCCTAGGGACCGAGCCGTCCGAAAGACCTGACTGGGCCTGTCTGAACAAAGTCAGGTTAATCAGGTGTTGATTGTTAGGTTTAAAACTTCTCAAAACTGATATTGTGGGTTGAAACCGATCACTTGACTCAAACCTTTTGAGCTTCAGCTTTCTCTTCTCCTCAAACCCTAGTTGTTGTCACCTATGTTCGTCCTCGTCGTTCCGTATTACACACCGATATAGGAGCAATAGACGGGAAGGGAAATGAGTTACAGCGTGTTTGTGTTCGTGGAAGTGGAGGGCTTTTGTGTTCATTGAAGTGGAGGAATGCTGTGGAGAATGTCCTAGAAGCTAAGTATGGGATTCAGGCAAGATGGGCTAGAAGACAATAAGAGAGTCGGGCTCATGAAGAAATACGATGGGCTGAGGCCAAGGGTCATGCTCGAGCCTCTTAGTTACTTTTGTTCAGTTGTAGTTACATTTACAATATGGTCTGTAGGCCTTAGTGATAAGGGTAGTTAAGTACTTTACTATCTAGCTTTATATTCCCTGTAAGCAAACGGTTTTTTCTTAGTCAAGAATATTCTTGTGTTGTCAAACCTTTGGAGGATCTCCCCCTCAAAGAGAGCATTTCACTATCAATTTCAATACAATATCACTACTCATCTATCTATTTTCCAGAATTCTATTGCTACTATACAATCCATAGACCCCAGTGTAACAAATTGATACCAGAGACCCCATTCCTCCCTTGATTCCATGGCTGATGGCACGAGATTGAGGGACTTTGAAGAAGGATTTCAATCCTTCAAGATGACAACAGAGGCTCACATTAAACAATCAAAATCCCAGTTTTCTACAATTGGAGTAGAGCTACAAGTAATGACTGTATAAGGTGATAGATCTAGTAGTCATTGTGATAGATCTGCACAAAAACAACAAGCAACGGTCATGTGGATCTAGTAGTCATGAAGAGGCATACCAACAAGATCAGATGATTCCTCGTATGGGGGAGATACTTCCCAGAGTAGTGCGACTATATTTCCCTACTTTTAATGGTTAAGAGCCCCATGGTTGGCTGTATAAGGTGAATCGATTCTTCAAATTCCATAATACTTTACCACACTAGTATTTGAGACTTGTTTCTTTCTATATGGAGGGTAAGGCCCTAGTATGGTTTCAAGACTTAGATGAATATGGTTTGGTTTCTGATTAGGAAGGTTTTGTGACATCATTGTTGATTAGGTTTGAGCCCATCAATCATGATGACCCCATGGAACAATTAACTAGACTGAGACAAGTCAGAACTGTGGACTAATACAAGACTCACTTTGAAGTCCTTTCTAATAAACATAGAGGTCTATCGGAACAGTACAAATTAAGTTGTTTCCTAAGTGGCCTAAGAGATGAAATCCGGTTACTGGTGCGTATGTTCAACCCAAACAGCCTCACCTTAGCCTATAGCCTTGCAAAATACAAGAAGAACACCTCTCCCTCCACAAAAAGCTCATAACCCGAACCCACACCAACCATCACCATGAACCAGCCTCACTCAAACTCAACCCAAATCCTCAAAACCATGACACCAAAAATTCTAGAAGGGATGTAGTACTTGTGCAGAACATTAGTGAGAATCAGATGAAGGATAGAAGGGATAAGGGTTTCTGCTATCACTATGAATCTAAGTAGAGACCTGGGCATTATTGTCAAAGCCCAAAATTATACTTAATTGAAGAAATAGTTGAAGAATTGGAGACTAATGAGGAAGGGTCAGAAACATGGACTGACCAAGAAGGTGGGTTAGGGCTGGACAAGGCTGGAAAGTGTTTGGAAATATCTTTGCACGCTATAATAGGGTCACTCAACCTGAAAACAATGCGTGTCAAAGGTAGGATTGACAATAAGGGGGTCACAACTGATTGATTCGGGGAGTACGCATGATTTTCTGGACCCAGCTTTACTTGCTAAGGTTCAGTTACTAGTCACAACAGAAGAGAGGGTGAAAGTTAAAGTGGCATATGGAGAACAGGTGGAAAGTGAAGGAAAAGTGGTAAGGGTTAATTTCACTATTCAGGAGCAGACTTTTAACATGGATCTGTAACTATTGGTTTTGGCGGGACGTGATATGGTTTTAGGGGTGTAGTGGCTTCAAGGGCTAGGCTTTATACTATGGAATTTAAGGGAATTAACAATGCAATTTTCTCTCAACAATATGGCTGTGAAGTTAAAAGAGCTAAGTGTTAACTCATGGATTGAAGAGGGCTATGTAAACATTTTCAATCACAAGGAGAACAAAGGCATTTTACTGCAGTTAATTGAGAAGGTCCCAACAACTCAAATAAAAACCCTACCCTAACCCATACAACAACTCTTAAACCAATACCTAGATATTTTTTCCTCTCCAATTGGCCTTCCCCCTAACCGTACCCATGACTACTCTATCAACCTACAACCTAGCACTAAACCCATTTCAGTACGCCCTCACCGATATCCCTATTTTCAGAAGGATGAGATTGAGAAAATAGTAAAGGAATTACTAGATTTAGGGGTCATTCATCCTAGTCAAAGTCTCTATTCCTCACTCGTCTTATTGCTAAGAAAAACGAATGGGACATGGAGGCTTTGTGTGGATTATAGGTTGGACAACGTCACTATCAAGGATAAATATCCTATACTCGTCGTGGAGAAGTTGATGGATGAGCTACATGGAACCAAACTTTTTTCTAAGCTTGATTTGAGGTCGGGCTACTATCAAATCCATGTGAGAGCCAAAGATGTGTCTAAGACTGCCTTCAAGACAGACAATGGCACTACGAGTTCGTAGTCATGCCCTTTGACTTGACCAATGCACCCTCAACATTTAAAAGCCTTATAAATCAAGCTTTTAAACCTCATCTTAGACGTTCCATTTTGGTTTTTTTTTTTTACGACATTCTGATCTATAGCAAGGATCTAGAGACTCATTTGACACACCTAAGGGTGACTTTTGACATTCTAAGGTAAAAATCAGCTTTTTGCCAAAATGAGCAAGTGCTGCTTTGGCTGTGAAGAAATTGCTTATTTGGGCCATTTAATATCTAGCCAGGGAATTAGGGCTGACCCTGAGAAGTTTAAGGCCACACTGGAATGGCCTGCCCCGAAATCCATTAAGCCTTAAAAGGTTTTTTAGCCTCACAGGCTATTATAAAAGGTTTGTGAAGGGTTATAAGGCCATTGCTGCCAAGTTGACTAGGTTATTAAAAAAGGATGGGTTTAAGTGGGATGAAGGGGCCCAAGCTACTTTTGAGAAGCTAAAAATAGCCATGACTCAACTTATGGCTAATTACCCTTCACTATAGAATGTGATGCCTCTGGGGAGAACATGAGAGCTATTTTGATGCAGGAAGGTAAACCCTTCACATTTTTCAGTCAAGCACTAAAAGGGAGGGCACTAAATATGTCAACTTATGAGAAGGAATTGCTGGCACTAGTTTCAACAGTGCAAAAGTGGCTGCCTTATTTGTTAGGCCAATCCTTTGTGGTCAAAACAGACCACTAAAGTCTTAAGTTCCTATTAGACTAAAGGGTGGGCACAATGATGCAACAAAAGTGGGTTTTCAAACTTATAGGCTATGATTTTATTGTAGAATATAAGAAGGGAAAAGAAAACCCGGTGGCAGATGCACTTTCTCCTCGACTGAATACTACAACAAAGACCACATTAGCTATGATTTCGGTCCCCAAAGAAGTCCCGCTCCAACGGCCTGACGAGTCATCTACTTGAAATCAAGTCTCTCTATGACACTGATGAGGTGGCTTAGGGCCTATGGCAGAAACATCGAGATCGGAGTTTACCACTACACTACTCAGTAAAAAAATGGCATTTTGTTATACAAAAATAGAATGTATGTCCTTGCCAGCCCTACCATGATCACCAAACTGCTGCAATTGGTGCATAGCAGCCCCTATTGGGGGGCACTTGGGCTTTGACAAGATTAGCCACAAAATCAAAAGGGACTTTTATTGGTTTAAAACATTTTTTAAGGACTGTGAAGTGTGTCAGACGGTGAAGGTAGATAATACACTACCCAGTGGCCTACTACAGCCCTTGCCTAAAGGATTACCCACATCGAGCCGCTGGGGGGGATTGAATGCCCTATGGATTGTGGTGGATAGACTAAATACACCCACTTTATACCCATTTCACACCCCTATACAGGCAAGGTGATAGCCCATCAGTTTCTAAAACACATTTTCAAGCTCCATGGGTTGCCTAACTCCATCATATCAGACAGAGACCCCATGTTTACTAGCAAATTTTGGAGGGAATTATTTGTTTTGCAAGGAGTCCAGCTAGCTTTCAGCACTGCCTACCACCCTCAAATAGATGGGCAGACAAAAGATGTAAACAAGTGGGTCAAGAACTACCTTAGGAGCTATGTCAGTGATAATCCTAAGGTATGGTCGAGTTAGATTGCCCTAGCTGAGTGGTGCTACAACTCTAATTAGCATGCAACCACCAAAGTGACCCCTTTTGAGGTCCCCTACAGGTATAAACCCCCTAGACTAATGAGCTACGATCCAGGAACAACCAAAGTAGAGGAAGTGAGCGTTACCTTGCAGGAGTGTGACAAACCATGGCACCTGCTGAAACAGAACATGGTTAGAGCTCAAGAACAGATGAAGATGCAGACTTGAAAAGAAAGGAGCAATAGTACCAGGTTGGTGATTGGGTCTATTTGAGACTGCAACTGTATCGTCAAGCCTCGATCCAGCAAAGGCAAAGTCTCAAACTGTCGCCTAGATACTACAGGCCCTTCCAAGTGGAGCAAAGGATCAAAGAAGTAGCATATCGGTTTTAGTTCACGCCAACAGCCCAGATCCACAATGTATTTCATATTTCACAGTTAAAAAAGAAATTAGGGCAAAATGTTAGTCCCTTACCCACGCTACCACCAATAGATTCAAGGGAGGTTTTCAAACCAGAGCCAAAAGAAATATTGACAAGAAGAATGAAAAAGGTAAAGAACAGGCCTGTCATGGAGCTGTTGGTTCATTGGCAGGGGCAACCGGTATAAGAGGCCTTGTGGGAACCGTACCACCAGCTGTGTGAAGCCTTCCCTCACCTTGTGGGGAAGGTGTTCTTAGGAGGGGAGCTTTGTTACACTCCGGTGAAGGAGCAATAGGCGAGAAGGGAAAGGAGTTATAGTGTGTCTGTGTTCGTGGAAGTGGAGGGCTTCTGTGTTCATGGAAGTGGAGGAATGCTGTGGAGAATGTCCTAGAAGTTGAGTATGGGATTCGGGCCAGATGGGCTTGAAGACGATAAGGGAGTCGGGCTCATGAAGAAATACGATGGGCTGAGGGCCAAGGGTCATGCTTGGGCCTCTTAGTTACTTATGTTCAGCTATAGTTACATTTACAATATGGCCCATAGGCCTTAGTGATAAGCATAGTTAATTACTTTACTATCTTGCTTTATATTCCTTGTAAGCAGATGATTATTTCTTAGTCGAGAATATTCCTATGTTGTTAGACCTTTGGAGGAGCTCCCCCTCGAATAGAGTATTTCACTATCAATTTCAATACAATATCACTACTCATCTATCTTTTTTCCAGAATTCTATTGCTATTATACAATCCATAGACCCCAATGTAACATCCTGTCGTTTACTCTCTCTCTCTCTTCCTTTTCTCTTGTTCTTCTTGCAACGTTGCATTGATTTGAAGTTCCATTGGCCTGCCTATTTGAAGTTCTACATGATCTTTGGCTTAGATCCTCAAAAGCTCCCCATTTGTGTATGTTCATGACTTGATTGTTTTGTTTGTTTACTCTAATTTACACTAAAACAGTTCGGTTTGCCTTTCTAAGAACTTCCTTAAACCTGCAAGAAGAACTAAAAGACTATCTTATCTTTTACATCTCTTTCGTTTCTCAGATCTTGGGAGCACCAGACTAGATGTCATTTTCCATACTGAAAAGGAAATAATAGCAAATTTCTGATTTTGTAGCGTTGTATTCTTTCTGGAAAAATTTAGCCTTTTCAGTATACATAAACTGACTCAATAAAAGTCTAGGACTAAAATTGCTAGACTTGAGTCTTGGAAGGAAACACAAAACAGGGATGAATCTTGAGAAGCCATGTACTCAATTAGTGCAACAGATGAATAAATGTATAAGAGAATCTCTTTTATATGTTATTGAGCCTATGTATAGCTACTAGCGTGTTTCCAAAGAGTTGTTCCTAGGATGTGCAATAGAAGAATAGATTTTTCTAAATGCTTGTTAAATATTAGTACTGTTATACATGATTGGGATTTTGTTTGGGATTCATTGCATGCACTTGATAGTGATGCTGTCTAGCATGAGTCTGTACATGTTGCTTTGTTGTAAAGTCATATACATTAATCTTTGCTGCATTAATTTGGAGTTGTAACCTGCTTCATTTGTGTATGGTAACTGGCCAGCTGAGTTCTTTGATTTACTGTTGGTGGAGTTTATGGAGTTTGTGACGGCTGAAGAGAGTGAAATTATTCACCCCCAAGATCATGGTTTTGTGACACACCCTTCCTTTCATACCTTTTTTTTCTTGAGGTTTAGTTGTCAATAATAATAATATTTATGAAGAAAATAAATATTTGGTTCCCCTAATTCCTTAAAGAGAAAATATTTTCTTCTCCAATCATGTCATTTTTTTTTACTTAAAGGAGAAAGCATAATGATCTTTCTTATTAAATAATGATCAACTCTAATTCTTAGCAGTTCCATGTCACTTTAGACTTAATTCTGACTTTGCTAATTTTTCTTACTAAGCATAGGTGGCTTTTGCTAATTTGGTTAACATGAAAACTTTCTTCTTTCTTTCTTTTTCAACGTTATTTTGCTTAGCAAAGTGGGTTGGCTGTAGCACTAGAATCTTCGTGACCTCGCAGGTTTAATAGTTTGGTATTATCAAAGTTAGGGGTGTTCAACCGGATCCGGATCCGGA
>QEOT01000192.1:322978-341998 GCA_003123785.1 Pterocarya stenoptera
AACTATAATGATACGTCACTGACGAATCATAAACTAAAGCTAAACAGAAAAACAAGCTTACCAACATTCCCTAGCAAAGTTGATTCCTTCTTTCTTTGTTACGACCCTATCACTTTTCTGTAAAAGGAAAATGAGCAACATATGCATGCAACTTAAATGCCATGGGCCAAAAACTTATTACATAAAACTGTCTTTACACTGATTGATTATGAAATATGAATGAAGTGATACTCTCACATTTTTATTTTGGACATGACATCAGATGAGGATAACATGCATCGAGACTCTAAATAATTATTCTGATACCGAGTATTAGGCCAGACAAGTTGATGAACATAATTGCCCAGAAAAGAGGGCAGAGAGATCTGGGCTAGACTGGGACAGAACAAATTAAAGGTAAAAGAGCCAATTTGGGCTGTTGCTTGTGGGAAGTATTGGATCAATGGGGCATCCACTTGACTACCCCAATTGCCCCGGCATCATATTCGGGTTATTCAATTGACAATCATCCAAAAAGAGAGATTCTGGGAATTTTCCCCAAGACAGAGATCTTAGAGGAGATCATGTGGCATGCATTGACAGTATAGCCAATATAATTTTTTTTGTTTCACATGGTCCATTAAGAGCAAACTAATCTTTTAAATCTTTCCATACCTCACTTTTTTTTAGGAGAAATCTACAAAACTGGACGGTTGTTAAACGAAATGAAAAGGGTTTTATTCTAATTGCAACCTGCTATACCTATTTCTTCCCATTGGATTCTGAATTCAGCTCTGAAGGTGCAACAATAGGTCATCTGAATCCAAGAAAACTTTGTTGGCCGAATTTGAGATGGTATTCGCAATTTCTCTTGCAGCTTCAATCTTCCTTAAGAGTGATAAATGCTGGCTTGTTGGCAATAGCTTGACTGATCAGTTGGGCACTTTGGCTTCACCCTGGTGTACAGGGAAGGAAACAGAAAGAAGTGAGACATTTACTTGAACCACAATATCACCCCTAAATCCCNTATTCGCAATTTCTCTTGCAGCTTCAATCTTCCTTAAGAGTGATAAATGCTGGCTTGTTGGCAATAGCTTGACTGATCAGTTGGGCACTTTGGCTTCACCCTGGTGTACAGGGAAGGAAACAGAAAGAAGTGAGACATTTACTTGAACCACAATATCACCCCTAAATCCACAAAAAAAGGGACTAAGAAATTGCATGATTCCATTTTTACCCAACAGATTTAATCAGAATTAGAGGATTGAGCATCTTTTCTACCTTACCTGTGCTCTGATAATAGCACTTTTCTTTGTCTTGTTCAGCTTTTTCCACAATGAATTTAGCACTCTCAGCCTCTTGCGCAGCTACTTGTTTGGCTTCAATGGCAGCCGTAAATTCCCTCCCAAAAGTTAAGCTTGTAATAGATAGATCATCCAGTGCAATATTGAATTTGGCTGCCCGAGACACTAAAACCTCCCGTATTTCCCTACTAACAGCCTAAAGAACATAATGAGGTCTATCAACAGGTGTAAACCGAATTGTAACCTTCATATTTATAACCCATTCTAGAGTACCTTATAAAGAGCCAGATTATAAAAACTTTTAGGGACCATGAAGGAAAGAAAATAACTGATCTGGCACAGGACGGGTAAGAACTCAAAGCCCAATTTTTATCTATAAAGCAAAACCAAGATCCACATTAAAAATAGTCCAAAAGGATTAAGACGATGCAAATAATAAAATTCGACTCAAAAAACTACCTCAAGGAGCAAACAAGCTTAAGATTTCGGAAACTAATTTATAACGGTCACCATAACACCCAACATCCAGTATATGAGAGTAGTTATAAACACTTTACCACAAATCTATGACTTTGCATAGAACTGGTTCACAAATATGTCTAAGTACAGTAAAGAACTCCATGATAAAATAAGGAGAAGAGGGCACCTTGTCAAAGAAAGTGGTCATTTTTTTGGGGGGGGGGGAGGTTAGGAGATCAACAGATTTGCATGAACTCAAACTTTAGATGTAATAGAAGAAATACGGATAAAACTCCATTCAACTACCATACGGGCACAGAAGCAGCTCTAGAAAGTAGACCCCATGCAAAATTCATTAGGCAAACAACATTGCCAAAAAATACCTTCAACATAAGTAAAAACAATTAAAACACGATGATCCAGTGGTCATTATGTTTCAGTTTACAAATCACCTAGCATTGATACTGAGACCTACTGACTGATAGAAGTCATTGTATTCCAATCTTTGATGCAACGATGCTTCGAGTTCTATCATGAGCCAAAAGCGTTTTGCCTATAACCTGTTGTCCTTCTACTCAAAAGATAGACCGTGAAAAAGCATCTTTTACATTTCAGAAAACTTATTACTTACCATCGTTGTTCTTCACCTAGGATTATCCTGTTCGTAACCCAATAAAAAGCAAAATCACTGCAACAAAAAACAAGAGAGGCATTTTAAATACGAGTACCATACCAACATAAACTTAGATCTACAAGTACGGGAACTCAGACTACAAACCTAAAAACTTAGATCTACAAACATGTTTTTGCTGGAAGATTTTAAAAATAAAAAAACCCAAAAAGCAGATCTACAAATACAGAATCTCAGATCTACAAACACAAACTTAGATCTACAAACTTAGAGAGAGAGAGAGGAAGCTACCGAGTAGAGAGAAGAAAGTGACGTTAACGGACGACGTCACGACGGCCACTGCTAGTCACTGGCGGCGATGGATTCGGTGAAGGATGCTTGGGTTTCGTCAGAGAGAGAGAGAGCGAGAGAGAGAGAGAGAAGTGAGGATCTGAGATGAGAGGTGTCGACTGCGAAATGAAATTTCATAAAGTAAATTTTACTTTTTGACCTTTTGACCGTTTGTTTTGGGGAAGGCCTACGGGTTTGGGAATTTTAAGTTTAGTTAAAGCCAGTTACGGATATAACCGGTTAAATACCGGATCCGTAACCGATCCGGGCGGATTGTAATATTTTTAAATCCGCCCGGATTTAATCCGGGCGGTTATCCGTCCGGATCATCCGGATTTCTGGATTTTAAACCGGACCGGAAAAAAATCCGGTCCGGATGCACACCCATAATCAAAGTGTAGATTCAATGTTCACTGTATTATATATGCAATATGTTGTTGAGAAAGGTGGTCTATGTGGCCTTCTCAGAGTCAGACCTAGTTTGGCTAATCTAGAAGCAGCAAAGCTTAGCCACCACCCCACTACTGAATTATCTTCTTCTTTTTTGAGCCACTGCAGTTGTACACAAGTTTCAACTTCATCCGTTCTCAATTTAGTCTTAGATTAGCTATGAAATTAGTAGACTAAGATTAAGATTAGTTGCCTTCAAATATGCTAAATCTGCAGTTGTTGAACATTAATATATTTTTACACAACCTTTCTTTTTGTCAGTTTTGATACATGTCCTCTTAGCAGCATTAAGAGAATGGAGAAGATACAAGCAAGAAAGCAAGAAGTTTTGGCATGGAGTTAGGGGAAGAAGAATCTGGGAAGCATGAGTCATATTTTTAAGTGTGTGAAAATATTATATTTGTTCAGAAGATCAAAGCAAATAAATGTTATACTCACTAGTCATATTGAATTATTTGAATGTGGATTTGTGAGCGGCAAGTGGAGGTTTCGTGCATTAATAGCAGCAATGTGGGTGACAAAATCTTGTTTCTACAAAAGTCTTAAATTTTAAAGTGTTGAATCCAAGTTTTTTTTCAAGCATCATATAATTATATATCTGAATAGATGATAACAAATAAGTTCAAACATAAATGAGTCTCAAGCTTAAGTTGTACACATAATGAAGCTAAGCATATCAACGTATCAAGCATGAGCAACAAAGGGAACAAGCTTACAAATACCCTTAGAAAAACTTTGTACACCTCTTTCAAATTTTGAAATAGGATTAGGGCTCAAAAAAAAAAAAAAATCTTTTCTCATAAAGCATCAATTTGAATTTCTTACATGTGCATGATATATTTCAAAAATTGAAAGTTTGAAATTTGAATTTTTGAGAGATGTTTGATTGTCATCTTTCATATGTGCATAATAGGATTGAAAGTTTAAATTTTGAAATTTTGAAAAGTGATTTATGCTCTTTTTGACACATGCAAAAGGTAGATGATTTTGTTTGAAAATTTTAAAAAATGATTGATGTTCCTTAACTTCCTTTTGACATATGCAAAAGGTAGATGATTTTGTTTGAAAATTTTGAAAAGTGATTAATGCTCATTTTGACATATGTAAAAGGTAGATGATTTTGTTTGAAATTTTGAAAAAAGAATTTTTTTTTTTTTTTTTTTACATATGCGAAAATTATAAGCTTTTGTTTGAAAAATTCAATAAGTAAATGATGTTGTCTTTGACAATTGTAAAAATGAGAAACTTTTATTTCAAAATTGAGTCGTGCTCCTTTTTGGCATTTACATATTTTGAAATTTGAAAAGTAAATCTCATATGTCTATAAATAGTTCATTTGAGATCTTCAAAATTATAACACTACACATCAACTACAAGCTTTACAACATTCATTTACCAAAGGCTTTCAATATCAATTCTCTAAGCATTGAGCCTTAATACTTGTTCATTTTGAGAGATATATAGTTAATTTACGTTATATTGTTTTCATTTCTTGTATAAATGACTAGTAAGAATAAATAGTAAAAGAGTGTGTGTGACCATTGTTAGTGTAGCAGAAGTTCTACACACGAAATAGTTGAATCACTACTCGTAAGGTGATTGTTAGTGTAGACTGTGTTCTATACGGATTCTTTGAAGCGGTATTGCTCAAAAGTGTAATAAGTTTCTATCTCCACCTGAAAGAGATTGAATAGTGAATTTATACATTTTCAATGGTAGCTTAAGACGAAGACGTAAGCAGTGGGGCTGAATTTATCTAAAATACTGAGTTTACATCTCTCTTACCCTTACTCTTTTTATTTTTTGCTACTTAGTATTTTATTTACATTTTACATTGTGTAGTTGATTTATAATTGTTAATTTTTTAAAACAACCCAATTCACCCACTCTTGGGTTACTCATCTGGACAATAATTGGTAGTAGTGCAATGGGCTCTTTTGTAACATTAACTATCTTTTGAGGTATAGATCTTATGACTAACATTTCAACTACTTTTAGTGAAGGTCAATCTAGTGGTCGGCCTCCACTAATTTGTGGAGACAATTACACTTTCTGGAATGTTAGAATAAAAATATTCCTTCAAACTCAAGTTTGAGAAATTTGAAAAATTATAAACAGACCTTATATCCCAACAAAATTTTTTGATGGAGTAAATTCACAAAAGAAAAAGAAAAGTTAGATCATGAAGACAAGAGATCTCTAACTTGGAATGTGATGGCTACAAATTTGTTATATTGTGCTCTCGATTGGAATGAGTTCAATAGAATAATGATTTGCAAGTCGGCAAAGAGAATTTGTGATAAATTGTAAGTAACTTATGAAGGAATTTCGCAAGTCAAGGAATACAAAATTTCATTCGTGTTCATCAATTTGTTTTACTAACATTATAAACAACTTAGCAAATCTCAACAAGATTTATTCCAACTTGGAGATACCAAGAAAAATTCTCAACTCTCTGCCAAAAAGCTGGGAACCAAAAGTGATGGCGAATTTTGAAGCCAAAGATCTTACGAAACTTGAGGTAAATGAACTCATCGGATCACTTATCACCCATGAGTACACAATGAAAATATTAGAAGAAGAAGGAAAGCTAAAGAAGAGCTTGGCACTTACAACTGTTCCTCATAAATGCGAAAGTGATGAAGATGAGGAAACGAGCGACAAAGATGAAGAAGTTGCAATGTTAACAAGGATATTTCATAATTTTTAAAGAAAAATAAAGTTCTTCCAAGGAAATCTTTCAAAAAGTTTTTCAAAAAAGTTACAGATAAAAATGACTCTTTAACTTGTTACAAATGACATAAGCCTAGACATATCAAGGTGGATTGAGCTCTACTAAAGAAAGATCGAAACAAGGGTAAGAAATCAACTTAAGCTATTTAGAATGATGATTCAAGTAGCTCAAATAGCGAAACAAACAATGAAGAAGCGGCAAGTCTTAGTCTTAACAATTTTTCAATTGAAAGTCTTTCGTATGAGGAATTGCATGATGTTTTGGAAGCATTATATGAGGAACTTGAGAAATTGGGTATCAAATATACTACTTTGAGAAAGAAAAATTATTCTTTGACAAACGAAATTGATATTTTAAGAAAAGAAAAGATCATTTCAGAAAATGAAAATCATGAGTTGAAGAAGAAAGTGACTGATTAGAAAAGATTATTGAAAACGAAAAAATGAATTTTAACTTTTTAGTAGTCAAATATATGCTTTTGATAAGACAGGTTTATCATATTTTCCAAAACAAAAATACAAACCTTATAAAAACTTTTTTGATAATCATTCTAAATCAAAGTCTAGTATTCAAAACCATTTTCATAAAAATAACTTTTTCAAAGAAAGATACTATTATAATCACTCAAATTTTTCATATATGCCACATGTTATATGCAATTTTTGTAAGAGACATGTTCATGATTATCATGTTTGTCCTATTAGAAGAAAGCATACAATGACTATTAGGGCCATATGTGTATCTAAAAATCTTATTTCTTTTAATACTAATAAGTGAAGGACCCAAAGAATTTGGGTATCAAGAAAAATCATCTTAATTATTTTTGTAAGATCATGAAAATATTCATCAACGGAATCTCCAACAAAGGAAACTCCACTATGTCCAACCACCACCTCGCAAGGCAAAAAGGATGAGTTACGTTAGAGGCGGCTCTATCCCTCTCGCTGATGAGTGCGGGTCGGCCTTCAGCCGCCCGACGTATTCATCAGAGGAATCTTCATCAACATGATCTCCCCAATAAAATCTTTATCAGCGAAGTCTTCATCAACAAAATCTTTATCAGTGAAATATCCATCAACATAATCTTCATTAGCGAGATTTACATCAACATAATCTTTAACAAATGAATCTCCATCAAATGAATCTTTTGAAATAGAAACTAACACTCTGACAATGCATGAATGAGCAAATGAAAAGAAAAGGTAAGGAAAAGCAGGGGGACAAAACGAAAGAAAGGAAAATGAAGGAGCAAACGGAAAGAAAAACTAAGGAAAAACGATGGGACAAAATGAAAGAAAAAAGAAAAGGAAGGAACAAACGGAAAGAAAAACTAAGGAAAAGAGGCAGACAAAGTGAAAGAAAAGAAAAAGGGAAGAAAAAAGGCTCGGCGGGATAAAGCAATAGGAGCGAAAGGAACGGAGCTAAAGGAAATAGGAGCGAAAGGAAAAGGCGGCTAAAGGAAATAGCTAAAGGAAAGGTAGAAATAGAAAAAAAAGACAGCTAAAGGAAATAGGAAAGAAAAATAAGATCAAAGGAAATCGGAAGGACAAAGCGACGACATGAAGGCTTGGCGGGGTAGAACCCCACCTAAAGACTGACAAGCAGAAGAATTGATGGCCCTGCAGAATGAGGCGAGACGAATGGAAAATAGGCTAAGAAATTTCCATTGAACAGGTCCGATAGGAATTGGTGGGGTAACTATAAGCGGATTTTTCCAAGCCATGGAATTTCCTAGGCTCTGCCATTGGGGGGACTCACTAGAAGACAAAATATTAGAGAAGAATGAGGGACAAGAAGGGACTAAAGGCATAGAAGTGTCAGGAGGTATGAGAAAATAATGTCAGGAGAGGATAAGAGGAGATTTGATATAAAGAAAGGAAAAGCAAGATGTCGGGAGAGAAAATTAAAGAAGTGACTTAAAGCAAATAGGGGGCAAGAGATAAAAGGTAAGGGGAACCTACGGATGGGGGACTCTTTCTCTCGCTTTTTGGGATGACTTTGACTTCTTTCGAACTTCTGGATTTTCTTTCAACTTTGGGGTTCTTCTGCGATTTCTTCTTCAACCTAGGAGCTCCAGAGAATTCTTCTCCACCGAATGGATCTACAGCTTCTATTGTACAGTGAGAAATGAGAGGGCATAAGACATTGTAAACAAATTTATTATAGTGGAATCTCCCTTCTCCAAACTCTTGTAGACGTAAACCTAATGTCGAACCATATAAATCTTTGTGTTCATCTCTTTTTATTTTCTGCATTTAAAGACTATTTATCGCCATGGATGTATGAACCGACGCTGTACAGCTACATCAGACCACTGCCGGGGGTTCACACATAGCACCGATCGAGACCCAACTCTGAAGACCTGAGTTGCTGGGGTCTGGCCTAAGGGCGCTCGAAACACAAAGTTAACAAAAATATTTTGTGAATAGTAGTAAGATAGTTTGAGTTAATGTTTTATGGAGTTTTGAGAAAAGAAAGAGAAAAAATTAAATAAAAAATATTATGTCATGGGTTGAAGAGAGCTCGAGTCATGGGAGATGACGAGAGCTAAATTGGGTGAAGTGAGAACTATAGCTTCAGGAGGTTTAAGAAGGAAAAGGAGTCATTAAAGGTAGTTTGTCTTGGTGCAATGCAGTTGTTTTACAGGAATCAAGAGTTTGTGTTTTTAATTGGATGTTGTCGTTTGAATAAGTTGTATGATGTCGTTTTGTGTATGTAATTGTAATAAGTCAGGTGATGCCATGTTGTCTTTCAATTGTAAATGTAATACGTTGACGTTTTGTTCTTTTAATTATAAGTGTAATATGCTGCTGTTTAGTAAAGAGGATATAATTGGAGAGAAAAGGAGAGAATGTCATTGAAGTTGAACTATCAAATTCATCTTCTCTCTCTTTCAATCTCAATCTCTATCTCTAGGGGTGAAAATCGACACCTTCGGCGCGGTTTTTAGGCAAAACCGTCACCGATTGATGTATGAAAAAGGGGTGGAGCAACCGACCGTAACCGGTCGATGGAGAGTGGTAAACTGGCCGGCGTAGTTTCGGCTGATTGCCGTCGGTTTATCAGTGTGAACATTGGTTCCAACACTCAACAAATTTCTCAACACTCAACAATTCAGATTCAACAACAAACATCAACTATACAGATCCAAACAATAAATATCAAGTTGATTTCATCAACCATCCCATGAGAGAGAGAGAGAGACGAAAGGGAGATGAGAGATGGAGACTTGAGAGGCTGAGACAGACTGACAGAGGCTCTGAAAGCCCGAGAGGGAGATGAGAGAGAGAGGGAGATGGCATCACCGCATTGGAGAGAGAGGCTGGGGGGTGGCTACCGTTGGGGAGAATCTGAGTGAGGGAATTTCGAAATGAAGAATGAGGAAGAAGGCCATAGGGGTCTTTTTCCCTAATTCAAAACAGCGCTGTTTTGGCTTCAGCCAAACGGCTTCGTTGCATTTATTTATTTATTTTACAAACAGTGTCCCCAAAACGACGCCGTTTCACTTATTTGAGTGAAACAACGTCGTTTCTTGTACATATATTTGAAAAAAAAAATGATAGCTGACGTTGGTCGGTGTAGCGGTTTTTCCCTAGGTCAAACCACAACCGAACCGACCGACATCAGTTTTGCTTAATTCCTACTGTCGGCCGACCGATTCTCTATTGATTTCGGCTGGTTCCATGCTCCGGCAACCAGTCTAAGTCGGTCCCGACCGGTTTTGCGGTTTCTTGTACAACCCTATCTATCTATATCTCCTCTCTTCCTCCTTCTTATGGAGTTAAACTATCTTGAACACAATTAAGAGATTGTGGATTCATTACATATTATAAAATTAAAATATTATTTGAATATAAATTTTTAAAATAATTTTTATTTTGAAATTTTAAAAAATTTTAATTGTTTTTTAATTTTTTTGATAAATTAAAAAAATTGTAATAATCAATTTAAAAATATTTATGTTTAAGTAGTGATTGAGGTTGAAATAAGATAAAATAAAATTAGAAAAAATGAAATAGAATCATACCAAAACTATTTCCAACATCTGTTTAGTTCGGTTGCCAGTGCTACATATTTTCATTTTTTTTCGATGTGGTACGTAGAACCAAAAAAAAAAAAAAAAATTCATTACCAAGACAAAAACTCCATCGATTTGCTCAATTCGACACACACTCTCTCTCTCAGATATTGTTAAACAGTACCCTCCCTCTCTTCCTCTTCGTTCACTCCATAGGTGAGGAGAATCATATACTCATATAACCCTAATTTTTCTCCCCTCCCGCAGTCACTCACAACGCTATCCTCAGCCAGCATCAGGCGACTTCAGCCACACCGCTCACTTTCTTACTCTCCTTCGTAGTTAGCTTGCTCCGGTTCAAGGCTACCACCGACTCCACCCAGCGAGCTGCCAGCCACCGTCCGCGACACCACTCCACGGTAAGGCGATTTCTTCTCTCTCGGTGTTCAGTTTAACCAGAAACTCACTCTGTTGATACATTGAAGCAGCCAAGTTCCAGCACGCGTCGACACACGGCCCAGCAAGCAGAAGCCGCAATCTCCTCCGCAGCGAGCTCTCGTGCGCCACCATCCACTGTAAGCAATCTTTTTTTTTTCCTCTCTCTCTCTCTCTGGTCAATTCAATAACACCTAGCCCTTGCTTGCCTACTCAAACATTGAATTTCTCAAGGAGTAGCAAGGTGAGTAGCTCTCGGTTTCTAACTTTCTAATGTCAGTTATGGCTGTCTAATTTCGGGCCTATGCTTTTTTCTATCAATAAAGAAGAAGAAACAGACTGCTATTATGATACAGAGTCAACACAGATTGTCTATAATCTGCTTGGTTATCTTGAGCTTATTATTTGTTTTATTAGTTGGCTTAATTGACTTGACTCTTGAGCTAAATCAATTCTCGTTGTTACCTTATTAATTCATGTATGTTTTGATATTTTACTGTACAAAGTGGTGTCTAATGGCTATTGAACTTATTTTCCTTTTAATGACTAGGCAGTAATGTATATTTTACCTTATTAATTCTTAAATTTTCTAGGTTTATTTTATGATTTATTTTTTTGTCTTTAAGTTGATAGATGGCAAGTTGTTGCTTTTGTTTCATTAAATACGAACAATATATACACATATATATATAACGGTAATTCTGAGAAGGTACACCAGTACCACCTGTACCAAAATATTCTGTTCCTGAATTTAAAACTTTGATTGAGCTTCTTCTATGGCTGTTAGTTCTGTTATCTTCATCTATGTGGCCCTTTCTGCTTGCAGTTGGTATCTTCATCTTCGGTTAGTTTACCCAAGGCTTCCTCCCTTGTAAAAATTGGTGCAACTAAACTGGAGCTGAGTGGCTCCCATTAAAGTGGGGTTTGTGAAAAAGGTAGGGTTTTGAGTGGTTTGGGTTTGCAATGGTGGAGAGGAGGAAGCCTCTGGTGCTATCTTCCACCAAATTCCTTATTCATTCCGTATGTTCGTCACGACTCGGTGAAGGAGACCAAGTCTTGGTCACTGCTGAGGACGAGCCGCACAAAGATAACGAGTCTGGTGGCTTCTTGTTGCGGGCAGGGATTCTCAAATTCTCGAGGAACGATGAACACACTTTGGACCCCAAATTGGTTTCTGTCGACGACGCTGCTTTGGTCGGGCTCTCCACCTCTTGTCTTAAACGGCTATCAATAACTTCGGGCTTGCTGGTAAGCTAATTTCTATCAGAGTCTTTGGTTGGTTGACCGGGCTAAAGAAGGAAATGAAATTAGTCGAAAGCTTGAACTTTTGAACTTGTTAAGTCTTAGTGCCAAAGCAACATATCATTTTTTTTTTCTAATATGCCTAGTTGAGTGAAAAAGAAGAAGCATAGTGAAGTATTTGGATCATTGTAAAGACACTTTCCAAGAACTAAAAATGAAATAAATTAAATATCATGATTGAAAATCTTGATTTTTCCTTTTATCAACGGATGTCTGTTGGTGAATAACGAATATTTTATTTTATATTAATTCGCTAGAAACCCTGAGGGGTAGCTTAGCTAGTCCGGCCTTGGGTTTGCTCTTCAATGGTCACCAGTTCGAGTTCCCTTAGGACTACTAGAGGTTTACCTCGTCGTTAACTTCAAAGCCCCATGGGATTAGTTGAGGTGCGCGCAAGCTGGCCTGGACGCCCATGGTTATTAAAAAAAAAAAAAAGTAAGAATAATAATAATAATAAATAAATAAATAAATAATTGCTAGAGATATCTAGAAATGCAATTTCAATATTTTTAGTGATTGGAGCTTAGATTCATGTAATTTATATGATTTTGATGTTTGTATTGCTGAAAAGTTCTTATCGAGTTAGCTTGGTTTTCTAATTTTTGAGATACCATAGTTTTAAAATTTCAACACTCATGCAGAATCATTTGTTGAAATTATTATTGCTTTGATTTTTGCATGCACAAGTTGCTCATCAAGAATATTGAGACAAATGTGCGAAGAATTGCCCAGGCTGTTGTTTTGGATCCTCCAGGAACGCAAGTGTCACCTGGTTTTAGATTATCCACATACTGTACAATGCTTGTATTCCCTTCTGTTACTTTCTCTCAAAATGGTTGTCTGCCGCTGGACGATGAAGTTGCCTATCTGTCTCCACTTTTGGCATTCAATCTTGACTTGCACATATCATGCTTGAAATCTCTCGTTTACGGAGGGCAAGAAACTTTAGTGTCGTACTTCCAAGCTAAAGTAGACGAGGATTTGTCTAGGGAGACGATTGAGGGTTCTGTGATTAGTGTAGGGTTGAAGCCAGTGGATCAGTTTCCTAGATATGCTTCACACTTGAGGGCTTCTTTTGTGAAGATACCAGAATGTGGTATCCTTGAATCTCTCAAAGGAAGTTCATCTATTGAAACTGAAGATCGTCAAGATATGATTGATTTGGCACTGCAGAACTACTTTGAAGTGGATAGATATCTGGCAAGAGGTGATATTTTCAGAATTTACATAAATTGGAAATGTAATTCAATAACCTGCATTCCTTGCAACCAGGAGTCACAAAATAGTGGTGATAACATTATCTACTTCAAGGTAAATTCCCTCTAACCAATTTATGGTTGCACATATGCTTGAGGAATGTCATAGTAGTGCCTGTTTCTTAAATGATATAAATATTGGCCTCAGGTTGTAGCCATGGAACCATCAGAGGAACAACTTCTTCGAGTCAATAGCACCCAAACTGCCCTTGTGCTTGGGGGGAGTGTTCCTTCTGCTGTTCCCCCAGATTTGTTAATTGCTGGACCAAAAAGTTTTGCTCCTTTGCAAGGGGACGCAGTGAAAGTTTTGGCCTCTGTTCTTACACCAGCTCTTTGCCCATCATCTGTGTCTTCTAAGTTCAGAGTTTCTGTTCTTTTATCTGGATTGGCAGGTGTCTTCTATGTTTCCTGATCTGCTGTCTTTGTTCACTGTATAAATATGGTTTTTCAGTTAACCTACATTTTTCTACTAAATATCATTTTCAAATAATGAAAAGGAGGAAAAGAAAAAGAAAAAGAAAATAGCTTTGTAAGAAAAATGTTACAAAAAAGGGCATTGGTTTTGTTGGTGTTCTTGTGCTTGGTTCTGGTGGGTTCTAATCTTATAGTTGTTGCAGGATGTGGAAAGAGGACTGTGGTTAAATATGTTTCTCGTCGATTGGGCTTGCATGTGGTGGAATATAGCTGTCGAAGTCTAATGGCGTCTGAGAGAAAAGCTTCCGTTGCTCTAGCTCAAGCTTTCAACACAGCCCAAAGGTGAGGCAATTGAGCACGATGAGTATGATATATCCAGGTTTTGTACTTATAATCTATCCCTATGTTGCTTGCTAAATAATTTTGGAAGGGAATATGCATAGATATAATTGCAACAGGTTGTTGTTCAAGAGTTTCTTTAATAATCATGCCAAGGGAGTAGCATAACATTTATAAAATAATGCCGAGCTTAGTTCAAGAAACGGTCCATAAACTCTTGACGGGGTGGCCTTCTTTGAAGGCCTTATTTGCATCACTTCTTACTTTTTATGCCACTTGGCCTCTGACCATTTCACTGAGTAATGGTTATTCTACTTCTTGCTTCACATGAATTTGGCTTTTGTAACAGATACTTGCCCACAATTCTTCTTCTCCGCCATTTTGATGTTTTCCGAGATTTAGGCTCTCATGAGGGCTCGCCAAATGATCAATTAGGTGTCACTTCCGAAGTTGCATCGGTTATTCGAAAATACACTGAGCCAGTCAATGAGGATGACGGCACTAATTCTAAAGGAGAACCTAATGGTGGTTTTGTAAGATTCAACTATTTGTTGTGCCCTTATCTTCTTCTTATTAGACCTTCTGTCATATTTTGATATAATTTAATATTGTAATTTCATGAATGACTGTAAGCTAATTGATAGAAGTTTCGTACATTTCTTTCTATCCTTTCCTTTCTTCCCTCAGATGCTATTCCTTCCATCCCAAAATGGATTGGATGTATTGTTTTTTGCATTGTCCAATATTACTTGTAATTATGAATCCACTTTTTTCCCTCTCAGATTTGAACCCACCTTTCTTAGCCCAACTAAATCTATTATAGAAAGAGTATTGTGTTGATCAGTTTTTCATTAAAATGTGGGCCATTTATAAACACTTGTCCATTTTAGGATTGAAACATAGAGTTTTCTTTTTTACTCAAAGTTATGGGAAAAATGAACAAAAATAGGAGGATCAAAAGAGATGGTGTATGTATGGGGCAGAGAGAGAGGTTGGATAGAAGGCAGAAGCAAATGAACATCCAGGAAAAGAACGTCTCTCTTGTTATAGCTGGCATTTCTTTTTGGGATAAGTGAGTGTGTGGCACCAAGGGGAGGGAAGGGAGAGAGTCAAGCTACTGGTTCCATTTCAAGAGGCATGGCCCCTGGGTGAAGTTACTATTGTTTTAGGATCTTGCTTATGGATTTTTCTTCTGAAAAAGGCATGCAGTGCAAGTGATAATTTTTGTATCATGCCTCTTATATTGCACACTACTGGTTTAGAACTTCCAAAAAATGCCCCATATACCAGAGAGTGGTTTCTTTTATTTTTTTTTTTATATACGTAACCATATAGGGTTTTTTAAACAAGTAATAAAGAAAAGACTTCACTAAAAGGTGCAATCCAAGTACACAGGATGTGTATAACAGAGACACCTTTCTCTAGAATACTNGGGGGGGGGGGGGGGGGTGGGGGATCCAAGTGTTTCTTTCCCCTTCTGTGTATCAATGGAATCCAAGTTGGGAATGGAAATAACCATCTATGAAAATTTTTTTGCTACGTATATTAAGAAAGATGACTTTTTGTGCACTATGGTTTGTCAAGGGTGTTTACTCTGATACTATGCTGATGCAGCATATGAAGGTGTTGCTAGTTGCAGCTGCTGACAGTTCTGAAGGTCTACCACCAACTATAAGGCGTTGCTTCAGTCACGAAATAAGTATGGGTCCTTTGACGGAGGAACAAAGGGTTGAAATGCTGTCCCAGTCGCTGCAAAGCATTTCCAAGCTCCTGCCAAATGTAAGTGAACACTGTTATCTTACGTCTTTATGTAGCTTACTAGAGTAATGGTACATTTAATGCTTCAATGGAGGTTGTTAAAAGAAATATTTTTATGGCTTCCTTGTATGGGGCAAATGTGTACCCAGCATTTTGGTATAATGGAATCAGTAAAACGTGACATCTATTTCGTTGTCCATATCATCTTTCTAGAATATTTCTTTGGGTATGCCCAAGCATTTTTTTTGGTGAAAGATTATCTAATTGAATAAGTAGTGGAAGATGCATATGGAGCCTATGAATCAATGGATTTATCCCTTCATGTGTGTTGTGATTGGTTTTTCATCATTTGCAGCCATTAAGGGTCACAAAACTTCTTGTACATCGTTTTATATGAATATATTATATTACACAACCGATTCTTATTTAATTTCTTTTGATCATGACTGTTAACTTTGATGGGTTAGAATATTGCCTGTTGCAGGCTGGCTCAGAGGATTTTATCAAGGAAATTGCTGGGCAGACATCTGGTTTCATGCCCAGGGATATGCACGCTTTGATTGCTGATGCTGGTGTAAACTTAATTCCCAGGGTCAATGTTCCACATCAAAAGGTTGAGCCCAAGGAAGTAGATGGTAACCCATCTGAAGTTGTGCCTCAAGATTTGGGTAAAGAAGACCTGACTAAAGCATTAGAACGATCAAAGAAAAGGAATGCATCAGCATTGGGCACTCCAAAGGTTAACTAAGCCACTAAATTAGCTTCATTGCTGCTCTTAGTTCATCATTCATAATAAGAAGTTTGTATTTTAGTTTTCATTGTGTGGGAATTACTCTCGAGGAAATTTGCTTCTGATCTGGGATTTTTTTTCTATCCCTTCATTTACCATAGGTTCCCAATGTGAAGTGGGAAGATGTAGGTGGGCTTGAGGATGTGAAGAAATCAATATTGGATACTGTTCAGGTGGGTTTCACGCGACCTGTAAAGACTACTGGTTTTATTGGAATATTATATTTCTTATCATAATTTCACCCCCAACCTTCCCCCCACGCCCAAAAAAAAAAAAAAAAAAAGAATAGAGGGATGGGTGGAGGGAGAGATAGTGATAATGCAACTACTGGAGCTTCTGGTTTGATTGCCTATTCAGCAAATGTAAAAATCAGAATATCCTTTTTTTTTTTTTTTTTGCATTGAGGCGAACTTTACATTTTTTTGTACATACTCTAACAGCATACTTGAAACTGATATATTGCATCACGTTTGCTTGTTGGAAACATTAACCAACCAGAGTGCAGGACCTCAAAAAGTTGAACACTGTCTTTAACACCCTTTTCTAGGTTGGTCCTTTTCATCTCATTGTCCTGAAAGAGAGAATTGTATCTTTGGGCTTCTGAATTGTCCGGGCCAGTCTACTCACACAAGCTTTTGAACTTAGTGGTTCTTCAACAATATTGTGAAATTTGAAGAGTTGCTCCCTCAATCAGGATACTAAGTGTTGTTTTTACTTACGTGAAAAAGGTTGCTTGGTAAAATCCTTAATGTAAAGTTGCTCCCTTGGTTAGGTTACTAAGTGGTGTTTATACTTCAGTGAAAGTGGTTACTTGCTATTAGAAATCGTCAATGAAGAGTTGCTGCCTCAATTAGGTTACCAAGTGTTGTTTATACTTCTGTGAAAAAGGTTACTTGGTATTACAAATCTTCAATACTGACCCTTATGGCTAAGTGGTACCTCTCTCCCTTCATTGAGGTGGAGATCTTGGGTTCAGCATGTGGAAGGGCAGGGATTTTGGAGTGGAAAGGCCCACCTTTTGTAGCCTACCGCACCATTTGGTTAAAATAAATTACTACAGGTTTTTTTCTTACCTATATTAAAAAAAAAAAGAAAAAAAAGAAAAAAAGAGAAATTAATACAGGTTATTGAATGGATAATTAAAAAAATTAATGAGTGCTGGGTCAAATGGAACTTCCTGCACCCATAAACCCCTAAGGTCATGGGTTCAAGATCCATTGGGCATGTGTATAATTCACTGAAAAGGAAAAAAGCAGAATATTTGATCAAAAGAGGATTATGGGTTATTGACTGTCACATTGCTCAGAAATGTCCTTAGTGATAGATTTAATCTGAAAGATGACAAGATATTTAGGAGGTTTAAACCCCTAGGGGTTGGCTCAAGTGGTAAGAGCCTTGGTCTTGGTGGTATGCTCCCTTCTGGTATAAGGTTCAAACCCTTGGGTGCAAATAGTTTCTAGGGGCCATCGGACTTGGAGAATTTTTCCTTGAATTTACCCGAGGTGCACTTGCAAGAAACTTCGTGCCGAAAACTTGTGCACCTCCGAGATTAGTAGGGACTTTGTTCCGGACACTCGGTGCCAATAAAAAGAAATATTAAGGAGGTTTGGAGGGTCATGCATCTGTGAACGTGTCAGTATGGACTTATACTCCACCCAGTCGAATGCTTTCTTCTGGTTTATGCTAGGTTTCACTATAGAAATGACTAGATGACATGATGCTGATGGTCTCCATATATCTTGCTCATTTCATAAGACATAATATGAAATTTGAGAAGTAGGCTTCAAAGTCCACTTCTAGCTTGCACAGTAATCAGTTCTGATTGTTGTGATCGTTCTTATTTGTCATATATGCAGTTACCTCTGCTGCACAAGGATTTATTCTCATCTGGGTTGCGTAAGCGATCTGGTGTTCTTCTGTATGGTCCTCCTGGAACAGGGAAAGTAAGTTCTGGCATGCAATTGTTACTAATGACTTTTCAACTTACCTTCTCTCTCCCTCTCTGCTTTTTTTTTTTTTTTTTTAATTCAAAAACCTGTTTGATAACTTTTTTCACTTTTTGTTCCAAACTGCAGACTTTGTTGGCGAAAGCTGTTGCAACTGAGTGTTCCCTAAACTTTCTCAGTGTAAAAGGGCCTGAGCTGATCAACATGTATATTGGAGAATCCGAGAAAAATGTTCGAGACATTTTCCAGAAGGTAAATTTTTCTTGTTTTGATCAATATTTGTCACGTGTTCTTTATTTTCCCCAAATATGGCGTAGTCTTATGACCATTTTCTGCAACTCACTATTTATGATACTGGACATTGCTTTTCAGGCAAGATCAGCACGCCCATGTGTTATCTTCTTTGACGAGCTTGATTCTCTTGCTCCAGCTCGAGGGGCCTCTGGAGATTCTGGGGGTGTAATGGACAGAGTGGTTTCTCAGGTGAAAATGAATATTTGCTATAAACTTTGGCAGATTGTTTGTCTTGTTCCCTTTAGAAATACTTAAACCGGAAACTTTATCTTGTCACTAGATGCTTGCAGAGATCGATGGCCTAAATGATTCATCACAGGTAATTTATAGTACTTTTCATTCACATTTTTCCTGTAACTACTGTTTTTTTTCTTCTTTAACTTTAATCCTAAAGGGAGGACTATCTTCTTCAATCTTTATGGCTTCTAGGACCTGTTTATAATAGGGGCAAGCAACAGACCAGATCTAATTGACCCAGCACTTCTACGGCCTGGCAGATTTGATAAGCTGCTCTATGTGGGAGTTAATTCTGATGCATCTTATCGGGAGCGGTTAGTCTCTCTCTCTCTCTCTCTCTCTCT
>QEOT01000193.1:12568-38746 GCA_003123785.1 Pterocarya stenoptera
AGAAATATATATATATATATATATAAGGGAGCCACTCCGTCACTACAGCTTGATATGGTCTATTAAGCCACATCATAATTTTTTGAGACCTTTGAGAATATTTAATTCTAGAAACAATCATGAGCATTTCTTCTAAAGCCGTCGACAAGACTTCTACATTCCAAATACTTCTTCCTCATTCTTCTAGGCCACTCAGCTACCAACTTCTTGTCTATAAAGAGCATGCATTGTCTGAGCTAAAGGATAGTAAGAAATGTACAACAAATTCAAGCTCTCTCTCTCTCTCTCTAGCTCTAAACTTTTCTAATTCTCTCCATTTCTTAACAGAGAATATAGCTAACAACACTTACAATTGAACAACAAAAAACCAACTCTACAGATGATAACAGACAAATGTCACAAACCTGCCAGTACATGAAAGTTTGTATAAGGTTGCGCTGCCACCTGCATAACATAGCATTAGAATCCAGGACACTTCAGAAGTAAACAAAAACATAACAGTGAAAGGAAATGAAAACTTGCAAGAATTGAAAAGGGAAAATGTCTCTGAGAATCTCACGAGAACAGAGAGACAATTAGAAGGAAGCCAAGTCCAATCTCAGCATGTGAAGATACTATGCTAAGGGTGGTTGTGTTTGACTCCACCCAAACACATGGCTCTTCCAAGTACTTCCTGTCCATACAAAGAGGAAAATACAAAATCATTCAGTTACATATACCGAAAATAATAAATGGAATACAGGGGCTCACATGAGAATAGTTCAAACAATTATTTGTTTTAACTTAGGCATTGAAGATAGTTTGCAAGTAGACAAACTCTACTCAATAAAGACAAGGAAACAGCATGACAATGAGTCTGGCACATCAGACTGAATTAATGACCCTTCAGACTCTGGTCAGTTTCTAAACAAGGTAGTGTGGTAATAAAGTAATCTAAAAAAGCAGATGAAACTTCCCAAAGAACAAGTTGACATAAACAACTTCAATCCAACAGTAGTCAACAGCCTCAACCATAAATTGATCATCTCATTGGTGATTCTTCAGAAGCAAGGACTAGTCAACCAATCTATTATGTCCTAGTGCGTAGGTATGCATTATTAAGCTGAGAATATGGCAGGGCTATCCAGGTTTCTGTAAAAAAAATTTGAAGGGAGTAAACTCGAAGATAAACACGCCAGTAATGATTCAGGCAAGACAAAAAAGCAAGTCATACCATAGGAATCCACCCTCATTCAGAAGGTATATAGTTGCCTGTGTAGCACCTTTTAAGACAAACATTTTTTTATAAGTTTTTTTTATTTATAAATAAACAGATTTTATTAACATTTTTTAATAAGTTTTAGGACAAAGCATAACAATACATCGCCCAGGTGTAAAAATTAGTCCAATAACAGTGTGTACTTGGAGTCTTGATTTCCTAACATTTTAGGAAAACTATGGAATAGTTTATGGAAATTATATTAAAAAACATATTAGATGGTAGCATTATAAAAAATCTGAATCCTCAAAATAATCTACCATCCAAAAGCCCCAAGCATTTTTTGATAGTACCATTATATTTGTTCAGATTTGGCTCCAGGGGCAACAAGACGATAGAAAACCAAATAAGATACAAACAACTATAGTCATCAAGTGAAACCAAATAAGTGACCAACAAAACGTGCATACAATTAAAAGGTTTATAGCTCTCCTACCTGTACAAGGAGGACCGATTGAAATTACGCCTAAGGAACTTCGCAACATGTTCAAGTGCTCGACATAAGATGGGAATTAAAGAAACTGCAACAAAGATCACCTCATAATACTAGGCATGACTATGGAAAAAAGCTAAATATAACAATGGATAGAAGAACCAAAAAAAAAAAAACTTAAGAATAAGAACTGAAGGGAAGGTAAATAAGGATGTAAGAGACAAAGCAACTCTCACACTTGAGGCAAAGATTTGAAGTCACAAAGGTAAGGCAGTATATGAAGTAGATAAAATCCTTGGTTGCAATAATGGACTGAAAATAAACTTGCAAAGCCTGAAGATTCCATGCCCTTGGTTTCTGCAACAATATAAGATTGGTTAATTGATCTCAAAGAAAGCAAACTAATCATGGCGTGAAAAGTTACAAGGGCACAAAAACAGAATAAAAACTTACCCCATATAGAGAATACACAGAATATAGAGAGGAACATGCAGTGCCCATAAAGGAAAGCCGATATGCCCTTTGTGAAAGATTTCTAGGTATCAGTGGAAAAATTGCAAGCACAGCTACAACAAACACCTGAAGTCAAAAAAGATATATACGCAATATTAAAAAGAAGTTCAGACGTATGAACAAAACAATAATGGTACAAGGATCTTTCTTTCAACATAAAACGAATTCCCCTAAGTTTAAAATATTTTTTTAGCAGTTTTTTTTTTTTTTTTTTTGTGAGACTTCTCAAAGGATATAATTGCTAGATTATGATTCAGATGCACTAGAATTTGTTATTTTCACTCTGATCTACACTTGCCTGTAAAGGTATCAATTCTTCAATGAGACTACAAATCCGTCATAAAAGAAGAAAATCATGCTTGAAAGAAAAACATGAACAATGGCAGATCTGCTAGGACTTTGACTAGAAAAACAAAAAAAAAGAGTTAAAAAAGCAAAAACTCAAGCCCAGATGGGTGAATTTAAAGATTCTCTATTAGGGCTGAAGAATTTTCCATCTGGACCGGAAAAACCGACCAGACTGGGCCAAAAATTCTTGTGGTCGGTTTCAGTCCATCATTTGTGGGACCCAAGGGGTTCAGTCCGGTCCAGGGGTATGTGATTTTTGGACCATATAAAATGTTAAATAATATATGCTATCAATTTTTTTTATAAGGAAAAAAAAAGTACATGCTATCAATTAATAATGTATCATAAATCATATGATAATATATGTAAATACATAACACATTCATACATATTCTACTATTTACACTTAATTAAAGTAATTATATAATTTTTTTAAAAATCTAAGTTGCAAGCAAGCATGAATAATCTATGTACAATGAAATTATTTGATATTCATTAACTATATATAAAATGTTAAAATTTTAATTGTAATATTGGACATTATTAATAATTATGCATACTAAAGTCTAAGTTAGTAAGTAGTAACTTTTTTTTTATAAGTAAAAATATTATATATATATCAATAAGAGTGACCAAGTACACTAGATGTATACAAGAAAACATCTAGCCCATACTAGAGAGTCCTTAATGACCCAAAAAGCCCTTGAAACCTACCCAAAATACACCAAGCCCGAATTGGAATGTAACACATCTCCCCAACCCTAGCCCCTTGTTTCCTGTAAAACTAATCCTCTACCCGAAAATCCCACTTCGAGAACGTCTTCACAATGCCCTCCCTTTAGTGTTCCCTCAACTTAAGCTACCTCCCTTAACATCGTAGTTGATTGCCCATGAAAGACGCTTTAACTCACTGCTATTTGGTTTCAAGCGCATGGCTCACCTCAATCGCAGTGAGTAGTGCTTTTAATTAGTCTTCATATTCTCCATGTGAAAGCCCCAGGATTTGCTGAAACCCGTTAACTTTATTCATAACCCAATCCGATGGTGAACCCGCTATACTGTTTATCGGAGGAAGAGAAACCAGGAGAATGACATTATCCCCAACCACAATACCCAACTGCACTCCCGACTCTAAACTTCCCCCACACGAGACACCAATGACAAACCGATAATTTCCTTCCCACCATATGGTTGCTCGATAGTTATATGATTGTTGTCCATTGTTTCTGTCACCATTACAGGTTCCTCACCTCTATCAACATTGCTTGTATGTGCTCCACCCCCCGACAACCCTTGTCGTGCCACTTTGTCAAACCCTACTGCTCCCTCAGGAGACATAGAACAGGTAGGGGAAGCACTACCTTCTGTTACCCTGTTTGCATCTTCTAAAAGAGGCTCGACTGTTTCTTCCAAAGTACTCAAGACCCTGGATGGACACCCGTCTTCAACTAAAAATGAACCCTGGACAGAAGTACCAACCCCAACTACAACTTGTGCCTAAGGCCCTACTGCTCCCTTAAGAGGCATAGTGACATTGGCATGGACAAAGATGCCAGCGCCCAACGACCCTATCTGTGATGGCGTTGAAACGCTTTGCCAGCACACTTGTGGCCTTCAAACCCAAAGGATCTACCCCCCACCCTCATCCATTCTCGACCCACCACCAAAACCCATGACTAGGTCTAACCCCTTATCCACTTTAATCGTCAGATCTCTCACATACTCTATAACTCCCTTCAGTTGAGTTTTGACATCCCACAAGACCCCTATACTTCTCCCAATGTCACTTGACGGCTTTTGTCTCCTACAAGTGTCTTACCCTTTCCTTTTGCCGCTGAGCTAATCTCGGCCGGACTACCCACTAGTGACCTCAACACCACAGCGTACGAAGCACCTTTGAATGAGGAAGGTCTTTCCACTGTTTTTTCATCAACAAACTCTCCACTATTTGCATGCTTCAAAATAGTGGCTTGGATTCAGTAACACTTTGAATGGACTACAGAAAGCCTTTCCATCCAATGCCATTTGCGCCCTCCAGAATCACCAACAAACATTTCCTCCTTCCATTCCGGAATTTTGAGAGTTGCCAAAAGCTACCCCTTGCACTAACATGATGTTGAATGATAAAAACTCCATTATCCATCTTAGCTCTCTAAAGAAACCTTCATGACAGTTAAGTTCTAAACAATTCTCAACCTCCTTAGCCACTCACGAAGTTGTCATCCCACCTAGACACATGAACTTAGCTATCCAACTGAGACGAATCCACATCGCGAGTCGTCATCGTCATATCCCAAATCCCAGATCAGAGAAACCCTATTGCTTCCGCTTCATCCTCCTAAGGAAAAAAGCAGATCTGTGCCCACTGCAAATCAAAGGCATAGACATAGAATGGACTCCCGGTTGTCGGAGGAAAACCGACAATGGAGTCGCCGGAGTCCGTCGATCAAGTCTGTGGAGGTGGTGGAGGCAAAGGCAAAGGCTCAGGTCGCAGTGCCCCTTAACTGTGTTAGTGGAAAAAACAAAAGAAAACTCCCAATTGTCGAAGGAGGGCCAACGTCGAACACCCCACAATGGAGTCGCCGAAGTCCGTTGAGCAAGTATGTGGTGGTGGCGGAGGCAAAGGCTCAGGTCGCAGGTTGTCAGAGGAGGACCAACGTCGGAGGCCCTTCAATCGAGTCGCCAAAGTCCTTCGGTCAAGTCTGTGGCGGTGGCGAAGGCAGATGCACGGCGACAATCATCGACACCTCCGACAAAGAGAAATAGCGAAAGAACCAATTCGTCGGAAAGGACTGACGCTGGACAGCCCTCAGTGAGGACACCGGGGCCTATAGGCATCATCTGTGATGGAGGTGAGGTGTCACGCTCCTATCGAAGGTGGGTGAGGGGTGGTGGTGGGATGGATGTGTTTGGGTTTTCTCTCGCTCACCGTGTTAGGATTTTCCCTAAAGTAAAATATGTTAGCTAAACCTTAGAGTGAAGGGTTTTAAATAACTCTAACCATAGGGTGAAGGATTCTCAATAACTTGGGAAGGCTAATAAGTAGTAACTATCAACATCATAAATATAACTATAATTAAATATTTATTTAATGAGTTAGTTACATAATCTACATTAATAATTCACTTAATTTTAATTTTAGTAATTTAAATAATTTTTTTATTAAATTATTTTGCAAAAAAAAAAAAGATGAAAAGAAATTGGGCAGGATCGAACAAATAGACCGGACCAGTCCGGTCCAGTCCAAGGTGGGAAAATCCTAGACCGAAGGGGTTTGGTCTAGTCCCAGAAACCCCCTCCAAACCGACCGGACTGGACCGAATTCACTCATAGTCTCTATTGTTTTGATATTCCATATGTAACTCAATTATTGTTTTGATCGGTAATGGAAATGAACAGAGAAGTGGTGGGAAAGGATTATTTATCCAAAAGCTAAAAAAAATTATGTAACTCTAGAACAAGGACTATCATAATCCATAGAGATGAACATTCAACTCTTCCAAATTAGCCTGTCTTCTACTAACGTTGGCAAAATCACACCTTTTACAACAATTATCTGTCTACAGACTGATATATGACTTTTTTACTGTCATCACTACTTGTACTTGGTATCCCTCTCTTTTCCCTACCTCAATAACAATTAAAAGATCAGTTCCAAAGTCAACAAGAAAAATAAGAACCAACTTTAAGGAAACAAATACAAACGTAAAATTTATGAACAGCTGGGGAGAGGAATCTTGTGAGTAATTGGAATAATAAACACACGCAAATTCACACACAACTTTATGCAGCAGTTTAAAATACATGGATGCATGCATAAATTAGAATTCAATGTACCCAAGCATTCATAGAAAACTGAATGGTTTGCTGATCCCAGTGTAGAGAAGTTGGATTTGGGCCCGTAGTTGCCGATGTCCCTGAAGTTCGAGTCGTTGGCCCTACAGAAATATTACGGTTCACTTTAAGGGCAACAGTAATTTTAAGGCTAGTGAAAGAGAATATAAATGTATGTGAACTAATAAATTTGTAATCTTTTAATTTCAATTTCAGATCAATAGCAAAATCCAAACTTTCAACCTGAGTTACGTGGTCGAGCTTGGTCATTTGAAGATGTTGTTGAAGCAGAGGATGGAGCTGCTGGTCTTGCTGGCTGAGATGAACCAGTAGAAGACATAGCATCGACCACGAGATCAGGATCCTGCTTATCAAATCCAAGAATCAGAAAAGATTGCCAAGGTGCAAGCAAAACTAAATGATATGTACACAAACAAAAATATGAACTCATGTCTTTTCCATAACCTTTAAAGAGCATGTGTTAAAAATCAGACACTACAACATGGCATGAACCCACAAAGCAATCCCTCATCCCATCATAGGGACAGAATCTTAACTGTAAAGGGTAATTCTTTAATTAAAATATCCATCTTTTGGCATGGTAAAAGGATAATTTCTTTTTTGTACCTTGAGAAGCAGCCACGCAGGGGAAGCAATAGGAAAGAATGTTGATTGGTTTATTTTTGATCCACATGATAAAGATACAACATTTAGGATAACAACTAACTATTCAATATCATTTATTTATTGGCAAGTCATGCGCACACCCAATGTGTCCTTGGCCCATGATCTCACCCTCCCCATATAAGAACAAGGGAAGTGTCATTTGAGCCATAGCTTTGGCAATCTCTCAATATTCAAACTTTTATTCTTAAACAAGGCAAGTCAAACGAGGAGTTCCACAGGTTAAGCCAAAATACTATAATCTATACAGATCCAACGACATCCACACACATGCACATCTCATGTCCAGGACCAGATTTGGAGAAGAAAAAGAAACAATAAGAACCCTTCGAACCCACGTAAACTCCAGATGCATGACCCCACCCATTAGAATTGTGTGTCGGGTAATTCAAGGGAACTATGTCCAGAGTCGGGAGTGCAGTTGGATATTGGTCTGGGGATAATGTTGCTCCCTTGGTCTCTCTTTCTCCAATAGCAGATTGGATTCTGCCTAAAGTTAGCAAGATTCAGCAATTTGTGGGAATTTCACATGGAGGATTTGAAGACCAATTCAAAGAATTAATCACTGCGATTGAGGTAAGCCACGCGCTTGAAACCAAATCAAGTTTCAAGAAAAACAGGGAGTTACAGCGTCTGCATTGAGCAATCAACTACAACGCTAAGAGTGGTAGCTCATCTAGAGGGAAGTCCAAAGGGAGGACATCGTGAAGTTTTAGTTGGGGTTGGGTTTTCGAGTAGCGTTTTAGTTCTACGGGAAACAAGGGGTTGGGGTCAGGCTTGGTGTATTTTCGGTTGTTTTTCACGGGCTTTTTGGGTCATTGGGGTCAATGGGCAAAGTGTTTTCTTGTATACATCAGTGTACTTGGTTATTCTTTTTTTCTATATATAATATTTTTGCTTATCAAAAAAAAAAAATTCAAGGGAACACCAGTGCAGAATTGAACCTCTAATTTCACAATCCAAAACTCATCCAAAGCTCAACCTTTGACCACTAGGATGCATCCCAATGGATTCATAATGATCTGCATTACAGATAGTTGATTTTTATGTT
Source organism: Pterocarya stenoptera (assembly GCA_003123785.1). NCBI lineage: Eukaryota > Viridiplantae > Streptophyta > Magnoliopsida > Fagales > Juglandaceae > Pterocarya > Pterocarya stenoptera. The sequence continues at coordinate 20,690 of QEOT01000193.1, forward strand.
ATAGGGGGAGAAGGGGCCCACCCTTACACCAAAAAAATTGACTGCTGAGCCATATGAGGCAGGAAAGGCTCAAGTACCGTTCTAAGGGAAGAAATTTAACTGCCTATTCTGCCCAGGGAGAACATGCCATTCAACAGGGAGATTCTAAAATTGCAGAGGCTTGGTTCAATCAAGCAGCTCAGTATTGGAAACAAGCTATAGAGCTCACTCCAGGTAATTATATTGAAGAACATAATTGGTTGAAGATCGCAAGGGGTTTCAAATAAAAGCACTCTATTTATTTCTTAAATTATTTAATAGTCTTTAGAATTTTTATATTTTTCTATTGTTAAGGCTGATTTGAGTTGAGTATTACATTATGTATTAAGCTTTCTGAAGTTGGGATTGACAATTATTTAAATTGAGTGTAACATTACAGACTGTTGATCATGACTAAGAGCAAATATAAAGAAATGACTATGAAATATGAACCAGACCCCTTAACCACCTCTACTTCCTGATTTAGCCCCCCTGAAAAAACCATCCCTTTTCTCTCCATACAAACCAGGACACCAAAAAAGGATGACATATCCTAATAAATGTCAACTTGAGAAACAAGCATAAGCTTTTTTGGAAAAAAAAAAAAACAAACACTAAACTTAGTCCACCCAAACCCAAATCCTTTTATAACAGAACAACTCTCATGGGAATGAAAACAAATAAAGAAAAATTTAAACCATATATCAGATGTCTAAATGAAAAAAAAAAAAACAACAGCCCAAGAAGAAAGGACCAAATACAGTGGGAATTGAATCGACATCTAATTGCCACGAAATTCAGTAACCAAACATACATTAACAGAAGAAAAAATAATATTTTTTCATAGGTAAACATTAACAGGAGAAAAATATTCAACAATTTGAAATCACAGATTCACAGAGGCCTAAAAAATAAATCCACGCAACCTATGTCAGATTAACTAGAACCAAAACCCCAAAAGATAAAAAGGATGCATTCCCGATATCAATTTTTTTTCTTTTCGACAAACGAACTTCATGGTTTTCAGTCCTAATTCTTTAAAATACCGCTCAAAACTCGGAAATAAAGGACAATTCTAATTCCATAAAAGAGAAATTAACCCACAATCAAAGACAAACAAGATGCGGGATTGATGGGTCAGTCTGCACACAATAAAGACGGCAATTTTTTATATAAGTAAAAGACGGACAATAAAAAATTAACAAACAATGTATCAAAAAAAATTAACAAGCCCAACTATCTATCCCAACAAAATACAGACCAAATACAATCAAGAACCCAACTATGTAGAAGAAACAAATAAAAACCCAGTTGGGATTCATGGGTCATAAGCCCTAACTCTTAAGAAGACAACTTTATCGTAAAATCAACAATAACAGAGAGGAATTGTGGGGAGCGATAATTGTACGGACGATGTAGCGCTGGTAGAACTTGCGTTTGAAGTGGTCAACGACATCGGGGCGGGAGGCCATGTTGGGAGGGATGAGGACGTTGGACCAATATTCGGCCCATCTGGAATCGTTCTCGTAGTCGTAGGCCGCCGCCGCTATTCTCTTCACCCTCTGCTGACCCTCCGGTGACTCTTCACCCATATCTCTTTCTCCTCCCCTTCCACGACAGCAATACCACCAACACCGCTATATGCTAATTTTTCCTCCAAACTTCCAACAGTCTAGTCATGGCGAAGTGACAACTTTATGAATTAGAATATCCAGAAAATAAATGGGATAATTACGTATTCAAAAGACTCGCTACAAATTAAAAAGAAGGAAAAAAAAAATAGAATTAGTAAATTAGTAAATTTAAAATTTATAAGAGAAAATTATTTTTTAATAGTAATCTTTAGGATGTAACCAATCTGATTTGATCTGATTTTAGATAAATTTTGAGACTGAATTGGTATATGCCGATTTTGTATTTTCAATAGTCGATACTGCACCAACTACCATCCTAAATCTGTACTTTTGGTTTTACCAATTCCAATCCGGTTTGATCTAATTTTTCAATTTTTAATATATATTAAATATCTAATTTCTTATATTTATATAAATATTAGTAATACACTAATATTATTAATATATAATAATATTATCGATATAGTAATATTATTATATGTTAATGATAATATAGTAATTAATATGCTAATGTATATTAGTATTACTAATATATTTATTAAAAAGAATATGTTGATAATTTATTAAGCTATAAAGTGTAATTAATATATATTTTATATTTAAAACATATGATCCAATAAATGTTCATGTTTAAGTTTAAGATTAAAGTTTTATGTTATAAATTATAATATAACATTATTTCATATATAATTATAATTTATAAAAATTATATATAATATATAAAATATTATATAAAATATTAAAAATTAATTAAAAATATATAAATATGCAAACTGGTTCGGTTCGGTCCTAAAAAATATAAAATCGAGACTAGACCGGTTATGATCAGTTTTTAAAATGAAGGAACCGATTCCAAACCAAATATACAGTTCAAGCCGATTTTCTGTTCTCAGGTTTATTTTTATAGTCCTAGTGGTCCTCACTTTTTCCAAAATTAATACTCAAAGACTACGCACTCTAGGACTCTAACGCTTTGTTTGGAGGTTGAGATGAGATAAAAATTCTATGAATAATAGTGAAATAATTTGAGTCAAGATATTTTATGAGATTTTGAAAAATAAGAGATAAGAAATTAAATAAATTACTTTTGTATTTTATTTGAAAATAGATGAAAGTTGTAATGATTAGACAAAAAAGTTAATCAATTGAAATTAAAAGGTATTTGTATTTGAATGATGTTTGGATGTTGAGAAACCAGCCCCTAGGATTTGTTTGGATGTTAATATAAGATGAGACAAGATAATAAATTTGTGAATAATAATTAAATGGTTTGTGAATAGCAATGAAATAGTTTGAATTAAAGTGCTTTATTAGATTTTGGAAAAGGAGAAAAAAAATGTTGAATAAAAATATTATAAAGTTAAAATATTATTATAATATTATTTTTCATTTTGAGATTTGAATAAATTTGAATTGTTTTTGTATTTGTTTAAAAGTTTGGAAAATTGTAATGATTAGTCTTAAAAGAAAATTATATTTTCTTTTTATTCTTTTTTTAATATCTTTAATCATTTAGAAAATTAAAAAAAATTCCTAATAATCACTTTCTTAATCATTAATTAAAAAACATTTTAAAAATAAAAATTAAAAAGAGTAATAGAAAAATAGTAGAAGAGTGGTAAGGCTATCATTGTTTTTTTTTAGAATACTCCGAGTGATATGCGGAAAAAGTCGATTATTGAACATTGCTTTCTCAAATGGAATCCTACCATTGTTGACTTGTAAATTAATTTATGGGCACTTTCTTCGTATTGGTAAAGAAAATAGCGAGATTGTTGGTTCTAGAAAAAAGAAATAACGTTCATCATCCTAACTTTTACAATCTATAGTCACATTTGTTAAATCATCGACAAACCATTTAAAACATTGAAAAGTAACGGTAATCTTTTTCTTAGATTTTTTTGAAGATATAACATTTTAAATAATTTTATATGTAATCATTTAAATTAATGTCTCTTAAAATAAAGTAAAGATACAAATTTTGCGCATGAAAGTTCTAAAATTGTATATAACATTACTCTTTAAAAAAAAATATAGACCTGTAATTAAAAATAGATTTATCCTTTTGGATTGAGAGATGAAATGATATTGTTTTAGATAGATTGAATAAAATATTATTTTTTAATATTATTATTGTTTTAAGATTTAAAAAAAATTAAATTATTTATTATATTTTATGTAAAAATTTTAAAATTTGTAATAATGAGATGAGCTGAATTGAGATCACTTCTCAATCTAAATATGATTTAGAGGCCGCCTTACTTTTTTTCAGGCGACTTGCATAAACTTTCCTTCTTGACGTAGACATGCTCAAACATAAGATTGAGAATGAAAAAAATAATCTAAAACAATAAGAGTAGATTTATGGGTTTGGATAGTTATCTCAATCAATCTCATACTATCTTATCTCTTCTCATTTACTTCTCAAATATCAATTAAATATAAATATTTTTTAATTTTTAATCTTTTAATTTTTCTTATATTCATTATATAAAAAAATATCACAAATTGATGTGGTTTGAAGTAGTTCGTTAGATTATAAAGTTACTTTTATTATAAAATAAATATAATAAATCAGATGAAGCCACGTCAATTTGTATGATTATTTTGTATAATACGGATGCTATATCCATGATTATTTAGTAGTGCTATTTTTTTTCCTACTCAGACTATTTAACTTTACTGAATACATGTTGTACTTCACGAGTAGTGCTGCTAAGACTAACCAAATATCTCTATAACATCACTAATGTGAAAGACATGTACGAAAAGTTATGGTTTAATTTTTTAATTTTCATTTTTTTTTACAAGTAGCCTTACGCGGGCTAAGAATCGATTATAGGATCATATCATAGATTTGATTTTTTAATTCATAACCTCGAACCATTTATATCATGCTTAGTATTTGGATGGGAGCAACTTCTGAAAACTTATGTGGGGGAAACAAACATCTTCTGGCACGGTTGCTTCAGTTGCCCTATGCAGCACATAGATTTCACCACTCTTCAATAAGAAAGTGAAATATAATTTACAAGTAGTTGCAGTAATTAGAAGCCTGCTAATGAATCTTTTGTTTGCTCTCTCTCATGATTTTTTCCTAACACAGAACGCTTTCAGACTCAAATGTTTCATTGTCTGCAAGATGAGCGGCGAGAAGCCTGTAGGATTAATTTAGCAAGCTTTGAGTTGTCAAGGTTGCTACGTATTTCTTCGTCTCCTTCTGGAAAGACATCTTGTCTCCTTCCTGATAACAAACCATGCATGTGCAACCCATTCTCTAGTTCAATGGCCTCTTCCAAGCTTCGTACCACTCTTTCGAAGCAAAGATATCGTCCGCTTGCTCCATTATCCATTGCTTCGTAAACATAGACATGTGCCTCTGCCACTTTTTTAACATCTCCGGTAGCTAGGATGCCTTGTTGTAGCATGCTCTGCCCACCTTTGTTTCAAATATTATTAGAAACATTAACTTGTGAACTTTTTTGAAGTAGAAATATTATTTGCCGGCATAGGCTTGAAACTCGGGGATGGCAGATTCATCACATCTTGTCATGTCTTTCCGACCAAAAATTGACAGGAAGTGGAGAATAAAACTAAAGGGGAAATATCAACTACCTTTAAGGTATGGTACAGAGGTTTCTTTGTGAGCGTTTGGGAATGAGGGGGCCATGATCAGTCCAGGGCAGAGAGTAACAAGCTCCACTTTCATTTCTTTAGACTTCCTCCAGGCAACTTTCTCTGCTATAGTCTTGCCCAAGGCCAGCCAAAGCTGTTCATCACAACAAATGAAGAAACCATTATCAACTACAATCAAGAATAAAGTCGTGCCCTTTGAACTAAGAGAAAGACAAACAATGTGTGGAAAGGATGGAACTTTCAACTTTAGGTATATTTACAAAATCATGGGATAGGCATAGTAATTCAACCAATCTAGTTAAGGTGGGAGTTTATTTTCACAAGGTGAAAGATGTTTAGATAAAGGCTGGCAACCTAGTAGAGAGAGAGAGAGGGCTTGAGAAATAAAAAGGTTCAGGAAACAATAATAGCACCTTTTCAAGTGATAAATTGCTTTCAGTTATGCTGTTAGTGATCATTTAGAGCCTTTAAAAAGGATGGTGCTGAAAGATAACAGTCACTGATTCAAATGATATAATGATAATCCATTATGCAGACTGCTAATGATGAGGCTTCTAATAGAATCAATGAAATAAAATTAAAAAAAAGTTGAAAGTACCTTGTTTTCTCTGCAGAACCCTTCATCACTCCAACTAGTCTCATCAACAACCCTCTCCACACTGCCACCTTTCCAGATAGAAGAAAGAAGAGATGATGTAAAGATACATCTCTTTTCATATGCTGCTCTACCACAAGCTTCAATGACATTCGTTACTCCATCAGCCTCAAGAGGTACCATTCGTTCCTGAAAATTATCATGCAGTTTGTATAGAGATAATAAAAAGGTCACTGGCTTAAGAATTGCCATGCACTCGGGATGAAAATCAAATCGTTTAAAATTTGGTGATTTTTTAAACCCACTTCAAAGTGAATTATTGAAGATGCGATGATTATACTTGATAATTGAAACTTTTGTAGAGTGGAACTTACTGAATAACCAGAGACCCCATGTGGATCAACAAAGGAAGAGGTGTGAAAAATAGCATGACAACCTCTAAAAGCATCGCAGAGGCCCTCCACATCTCCAACGTTTGCTACTACAACGCTTTCTAGTTGATTTATACCTTCATCTCCTATCAGCTCCCTCAAGTCCTCAAAATCCACTATTGAATAAAATTAAAAAATAACATGGCGTGAAACCACAAAGTCTACCAATAAGGTTGTAATATTTGGTTGTTCTTTAAATGTCTACTCAAAGCTGGCCTTGGTTGGGTCACTGACAGGCTGACAGGAGCCATCGGCGAGAATAATCATTTTGAATAATTCTACTTATCATCCTCACACATCACACACTAGTTATTTTAATTTTTTAAAAATTTTTCCTATAACAAATATGTGGTGTATGATTGATAAGTAGAACAACTCAATTAGTTTAATAAGAATAAAATAAAATAATAAATAATAAAAGTAATATTAAAATATGTAGAGTGTGTGGTATGGAATGATGAGTAGCATTCCTCAATCATTTTTTTATATGCGGTTAAGAAAAAAACCTTTTGAGGGAATAATCATATATAAGAGAAAAAGTAAAAGTAAAAAACGAAATCAATCACATACCAACATAAAATTTACGTGGTTCAATCTATGAAATTACAAAATATTTTATTCAGATGAAACTCGAATGCAAGGTGTGGCAATATGGCGGCCGTACAAAATAATACAATATAGATAGTGAAACGCTAATTGATGGATAAATCCTAATTAGAGGGTTGGGTTGGTTGAAGAGCTTAAAACGGATCCAAGGCTTTATTGAAAATCTACCAAAAAATTGCAATGAGTTTTTATCAGATCTATTCATCAAATCAGACCGCCATGAAACAAAATTAGGCTCCATGCAAAAATGCAAGCACTGATTAGTTTTTGAGTGGACTGACTCTATGGAGACATCTTTGTACTTTGGGATGCACCAGAAAGGATTTTTTTTAGTTTCGGGTACCATTCTTCCTCATTAGTTGTATATAAGGCTATAAGAAGCAAGCGCAAAGAATATAGAAGGAATCTTTATCCACAGTGAGACTCACTATCACCATGGTTAGCCTATTTTCTTTCTATTAAAAAAGGTTATTTTCTGTAAGTTGGTTGATCAAACCAATATATGATTTGCACTGATCAAAACATAATTTTCTGTAAGTATACCTTGATTTTGGATAGTGACACGAACCGGGTAACCGTGAGCCTGAAGCTCCTTCACTATGTGAGAACCCAAGTAAGAATTCCCACTTGTCACACATACCAAATCCCTCTTTCTTGCACTCAAACTGCAGTTGTTTGGATTAGTAAAGCAACTTTCTTGTTTCTGCTTCAAAGCTAGCGGCACCATCAGTTTTATCCTCGCCATCTCTCTCTCTCTCTCTCTCTCTCTCATTCCTGCATGGCAAATGGTACTTAATTGATAAAGGAGGGGCTGCTTCTAATTGGGTTATATTGGTAGATGAAGAAGATTAGCTGGAAGAGCACGAGGCTGAGTGGTAAGTGCATTGCCAGACTACAGAGCTCCTTTTGCCCATCCCTCCAGCGAGTCAAGTTAATCACACGATGCAAGTTTCGAGTGGGCCAAATTAAAATCAATTTTCTTGGCTAGTATCACATTTGTGGGTATCGAGATAGACGAAAGTATCATAGAACTAAGATGTTTAAAGTTAAAAGGCATAGAAACAAATTCATGATTCTTATACTGGTATTTATTACTGAATCGTGATATGTCCCACGGGCAGCCCTGCACAAAAATAAAAAACAGAGAGCAACAGTGTCTCATGTCACTTTGCTTTAATTGTTTACCAATCTCAATGTTTATCTCATTATCGTTGATGAATTAAAGAAAAGTACTTTTGTAAAAATAAATAATGAAAAATACAGGTGCTAGGAAAGGAAATAGAGGTCCCTTTTTTCTTGCTAAAAACATCCTCAACTGAATAGAAAAATCACTTAAGAAAATGTCTATTAAATTTTTAGTAACGAAAAGGGACCAAAATCGAGTATAGCTTGCAATACATAGACAGGAATTGTTAATTAGTGGACCAACAGATTGGACAACATGGACCCTTAGACATTGTTCAGGTGGTTGCCAAATCGTGATGGACCCGTGTTCTATCCTTCTTTGTTTTTTTAATATTTTCATTTATTTATTTTTGTTTCCTGCTAACTGTAGCATGTAAGCTTTAAAAGAGGCTTTAAACCATTGAGTTGCATGCTTGATGAGTTGGAATCAAATGGAGTTCTTTTTCATTCGTGGGTTTTGAAGCATCTTGAGCGCAGAATACGCTTAAGTCAGGCCAATTGGCTTTTATAATCTCCAGGTCACAAAAGATTTCAATCTAATCGAACGAAGAGCTTGAATAAATCAATATAAAGAATACAAACAAACACTGTCAAATATCTATATATATATATATAATAAAGAATACAAAATCACGGACCCTTGTAACAAAAAAATTGTTAGTTAAGAGAACAAAGAACTGGAGCAAATACGGTGCATGAGATTTACATTGAACAAGCAGCACGACCTGATTGCAAAGTAATTGTGTGCCTCAAATCTGGTCCCAAGATGGAGAGCAGTTCACTCTTTTTTTTTTTTTTAAATAAGTAGATGGAGAAAAGTTATCCCTTCAAGCACAAATTGAAAGGCCTATATTTGCCATAGTCAGCCGTAAATTGATTTCAACTGCCCCACACACCTGATGCATTTGCAGATGAAGGGTTTCTGCGGTATCCATGCTCTCCACTCCTCCAGCTACTCTCTGTTCGATTGAAGAACTCAGAACTGTATTCCTGGCTACCAAATGCCATTCTTTGAAACATCCTAATTTGTGCAGATTGTTCCGCTGGATCAAATAGTTCACTTTGGCCAGGTTTCATTCCATTGGTGAGATCTGAAAATTCATCCAAAGACTCTAATGCTCTCACCACCTGAGATGGGGGCAAGGAAGAACAAAAAATTCATTAAATCCTACTGAAGTACAGACGAGATATTGAAGATATATGTCATTTATACATAATTACCAGACTCATTCTTGGCCTTCTTGCAGCTGAATGACGCACACAAGCTGCAGCTGCCTCAATCATCCGAAACATTTCATTTCCAACATAGTTCTTTTCCAGCCTTGGATCTACCAACCCTTCGAACTCTTCATCTTCAAGTGCTTGAGCAAGCAATGGACGAGCCTGAAGAAAATTTCTAATTACAGTTAAACTGTGCAATCTAATTACTGGCCAAAGACCCCAAATTCCAATTCTACCTCCTCCCTCTCCTTTAAAAAACTCAGTAAAAGTACAGAGTACAAAAGGTGAGGAACAACAAATCCCAAATCGGACTAAATGTGTTCATCCAGTCAGCTGGAATATTTTAAGGAAAAAACTGGTGCGGTATTTGCAACATGTCATATTTTTGGACTTACCCATTCAACTAGGCTCTCATCACCCAATGGCTGAGAGGCATCCACTGGCTTGCGGCCCGTAATCAGCTCCAAAAGCACAACCCCAAAGGAATAAACATCAGACTTTTCAGTCAACTTGCCACTTGTTGCATATTCTGGAGCCATGTAACTGGAGAATTGTATAATTCCATTCATCAGAGACATAAAATTTGAAAATGTGACCGTGACACACATCAACAGTGTAACATATTCCAGATGCCTGCTTCATGTTACCTTTGAAGTTTGAATGAAAAGCATGTCATATCTAAACATTTGTTTAGAAAACCTTCCAATGTCAATTGTAAAGTTTAAATGAAGTTGCCTGGTGGTCAAAGGGATATATACTGTTGACCTTTAAAATGTCAATAGTGCTGCTAGTTTTACCCATGAAATTTACATCCAAATCTTAAGCTTTACAAGACACAAACACAGAAAGAAACATGACCTACAAGAAAGTTTGTTTAGTCATATAGGAGACAACACAAGCAAACAAATAAGGATTACCTACCCAAAGGTTCCCATCACACGTGTGGTTACGTGAGTATTTGAATCCAATGCTAACTTTGCAAGCCCAAAATCTGCAACCTGTTAATTAGAAACACATCTTTTAGGAACATAAATAACTAGTAACACGAAATTCAGGAGGGAGAGAAATCAGATCCAGCTGCCATGTGGGCTGGAATATAGAAGGCATGTTAATCATCTTGAGCTTACTCCAGAGCCAAACAGGTTTGTACAAAACAGAAAACGACAAAATACCCAGAAAAAGAAAATAAAACAGACACTCAAACAAATAATACTGCAAAATGAAAAAAAAAAAAAAAACATGCAGAAGATGAAAAAACATTTTCAGGGGATAATGAATAGCAGTTGGAGGAAACCATCTTGATCCAGATGGATGCAAATTATGTTTTTTTCAAGAAAATAGAGGCTGGAGAAATGGGCATACCCGAGCATCAAAGTTGCTATCAAGAAGGATGTTTGATGATTTAATATCCCTGTGAATGACGCGGGGATGGCCTGTGATAAAAAAAATTGAAACAAAACATTAGATACAAATTATTCAAGATGGGTTTGCCAACTTATATTCTTAACGTACAGCAAGCTTTCCAGAACTTGCTGGCCCCCAGGATTGTAGATTACCTGACTTTCAATATTGAACATGCATATGATAATTACCCTAATATACTTCTAAAATCTTGAGACCAAATTTGTTTATTTGTTTAATCCCAACCATAAGATGTATCAGGCGCACTTATCTAGAGAATATCTTGTTTTACATTTAATTAGCACAATATTAAATGGGAAGAACATGACAAAACAGACAAGTTCACTGTTTCACGGACTGCCCTGATACCCATGTATGCATGCAGAGTTGACAAAACAAAGGACCTGATAATTTTCAGATGTAAAACACATTTACATAAGAAGCCCCTAACAAAGAAAAGAAAATTACAGTCTTCGTGTAGGTAAGCAAGTCCACGAGATGCACCAGCAGCAACCTTCAGTCGGGTTGCCCAATCCATAATGGGCCTGTCCTCACCTGAAAATATTTCATTTAGGTAGTTAGATGCATATTACAATTTTGATTGGGGAGTCATATGCAGTAGACCATCAAAGCTAAACAACTCTAAAATCCCTTTACTTTCTAAAACATGAACCCTACTAAGAAATTGTTAGTGGTCCACCATGAATGGTTGATTTTGACCAAATTGAAAACTCTTGGTAAACGTGCTTTGGACCTATTGTATTTGCAAGCCACGTGCATAAAAATAGTTTGCTTATGGACAATATGGCACATGAGTTCTAGATTTTACTTTCAATTTTTAAATAAAGGCTTCCAATTTTTTTTTTGTTGTGTTTTTTTGTTCCTTTTAAGTATCATCTAAGAAGCATTACTTACCATGGAGGTGATAATGAAGAGTGTCATTTGGGACATATTCGTAGACAAGTAATCTTTGATGCTCTGATATACAGTAACCCACCAGGGAGACCAAATGACGATGGTGTATTCTGCTAATTATCTCAACTTCTGCTCTGAATTCACGCTCTCCCTGTCCACCACCAATTTTTAGTTGTTTAACAGCTACCTCTTTTCCATCTGCCAAGACACCTTTGAAAACACAACCAAATCCACCTTCACCCAAAAGGTTCTGTGCTGAGAACCCATTTGTGGCATTGACTAATTCTTCATAAGTGAACCATGACCGTGAATTGCCTACACCGCTTGGCTCTGAAGGTGTATACACAAACTCTCCAACGGAGTCATTTCCGAATAGGGGAGCTGGAGAATAGGGCTTCAGAAATAATGAATCTGGAGAGCAAGTGCAAGCCCATTAGGACATATGCATTGAACTCAAACCCTCAGTGAGTTATATCTTGCTAGCTAACTCAAAAGCATAATGAAACTGAAGCTGAAATGCTCTATGAATGAACAAAGAATGAATTAAAACTAAAATTCAGATTCTTGAAAGAAAAATCTGAAATAGCATTTGGACTTTGCCACACCATATCCACGAATCAAATTTTTCCGAAGCACGTGAAAAGAAAACAGAATCAGTAAGATTGAGATGCTTTTAAGTCATAGGCTCCACAGAGACATGCCAAATTGAAAAAGAGTGTAATAACTATTGTTCTACAATTTATGTCAAAAATCGAAAATCTACAAGTTCATGGAGCTCTTAGCAATAATTCTTACATGTATATAAATTAAGCAGGTTTAAGATCACCAGTTTAATATATTAAAAAAAAAAAAAAAAAAAAGCATAGAAGCCACTAGAAGCCAAGAAGAATTTACTTAAATACCTTGAAAATAAATAAGGTGAAAACAAGAAAGATGTTTAACCTGAATTCTGGGAGGAGGCAAATGGAGAATGCATGGGGTAGCCTACATTCCTTCCAGTTATCCTTTTCTTGCGTTTCTGTAAGAACCACACGGCCATCACAATAAGACTAATCACTAGGACCCCAACAACAACGCCAATTGCCACAGATCCTACTGTGCTTGACCCACCTGTATTTGTAGATCTTTCATTTTCTGGTACATGAGTAATAGAAGAAGGTGCAGTTGACTTACTGGGACTTCCAGCAGCAGAGGAATTACTTGGAGAAGCAGGAGAAGAAATCAGAGGAGGTGAAGGTGAGGTGACTGGAGGAGGAGGTGATGCCAATGCCGTATCTGGGGTAGGAGGGGCAGCTTTAGATGGAGGAGGTGTATGTATAGGAGAGGGAGGAGAATTCGTTGGTGACTTTGCCACTGGTGGAGGCGGAGAATCGGAAGAAGGCGGTGCCGGGATATTGGCAGGAGGTGGTGGAGATGAAGAAGGTGACGAATCTTGGGGGGGAGGTGGGGATGGCACTGGAGGCGTAGGAGAGGCTTGGGGAGAAGAAGAACCTCCAGATGGTGGTGGTGGCGGTGGTGACAAATCTGGAGGGGGTGGCGAAGTTGCTGGAGGAGGGGTAGATGGTGGGGGTGAAGCTGGAGGGGATCGGGGTGAGGTTGTTGGTGGGGAAGGTGGTGGTGGTGGTGAGGTTGGAGGGGGAGCTGATGCTGGTGGGGGTGAAGCTGGCGTCGATGGAGGAGGAGCGGCAGAGACTGCTGGTGGAGGAGACTGAGGAGGTGGGGTTGAAGATGCCGGGGTGGCAGGAGTCTGATTAGGCCTGGATTCTGTAGGAGGCGTGGAAGTTGAAGAATTTGATGGAGAAGGGGAAGAAGGTGGTGGTGGTGAGGTTACAGAGGACGTTGGTGAATCCGCAGAAGGGGTTGTTGAAGCCATCTTTCTATGATTCTCCCCTAACAATGAAAATGCACTACTACACATCCATTACCAAATCTGAAGTATCAGAGTAATCAGCAAGGTCGAAATGCCTCATTTTTCCTCAAAAAAATACAGCTCCACATCACACCAGTGCTCAATTCAATACCTCAAGAAGGCTTCCTCATGGCAAAATAGGTAAACACAGTCGTATTCTCTCAGAATTGAGAACCCCGAAAAACCCAATTCAATAAGCCGACGCAAAACAATCTACCAGAATTCCTTCATTTGGAACACCCAGATTCTCCAAACACTAACAAGCTCGGAAAATCCCAGTATAGAAAAAATACCGAGCAAAAAACCCTTCTGCCAACACAATACGTGCCAACAAACTAAAAAACTTGGAGCTTTAACTCGACCATAAACAGTAGACCGTGACAACTAGAGCCTAGAACACTACTGGGCTAATGCAGCACTACTCTCCAAATATTCTAAAAAACTCATTGAAGCCATACCTACGCTCCTCGGTTGTAGGCGTTTTGCAACTTTGTGAGAACAGGTTGGAATCTTCGAATTCCCCTGGGGTTCTCGAGAAAACTTCTTTCGTGTAATGGACCAATGGCGAAGAGGTTTAGTTCCCACCCACAAAATATGGAAACCAGACGTGGGGGCGACTACCAAATTGTCCTCTTCTTACTCTTCCTCAGTCTTCACATGCAAAGAAAGGAGAAAATCTTGAAGAATCAATCATTGATATGGTGGCCATAAATTTTACCATGCGTCATCATTCTTCTTTATTTATCCCACCGGGCACCCGGCTTTCTATGTTTCTCGTTTCTCTTTACCTTTCTACGATATTCTTCTTACCTTTAAAAAAAAAAAAAAACCAGTGAAAGCTGGCTGTGACGAAGGAGAAAGCAACGCAAATAAAGTCAATGAAAACACGAAGGCAACTGCAAGAGCCGCGTTTAAAGACTTTAATATTATTAGAGTTACCGTTCAGATTGGTGATAATGCGTATGATTTATTTATTTATTCTGAGTCTCAAACTGTGATGTTGTGTGGAATGAGATCACATTGACCAAGCACCAACATTAAAACAATATTTATACATTGCTATGAATGATTGTGATGGGGGAGATCATGGGAGCGTATAATATATTGTTTGTGAAGGATTTATTTTTCAACTAACCAGATTCTTCAACCCGAAGCTTTGTGCCTTTTTGTTGAGCTAATGACGGAACCAAGCCCCTTTTTTCCTGCAGTGACAAGCTAAAGGCTTTTTCTAAGCCCCACCGCCCAACAAACCTATAATATTACTTTAGAAAATATATCAATCACACGTTTGGAAATATGTATTTCAACATGAATTTGTAACATATACTGTTGAAAATCTTTATCTTATAACTTTGGCTTGTTCTCAAACTATCAATCCTCTTATAATTTGTCATCTTTTTTAACATTTAACCGTTAAATTCATACGACGTCCGTCTATTTTTGTCCATCTAACGGTTAGATTTTTTAAAGGTTATAAATTACAACTAATGTAATAATTGGAGTGTTAAGTAACAAATATTTTTCTTTCGCTTCTCGGCTGTGGGCATGGCGCGGGACTCATTTGGGTTTCGCATATGGGCTCCTTACATTTGGGCTTAGCTAGAACCTGATCCATGGTTGCCATAACTGTTGGATCTTTGCAATGTCTCACTTGGGTTTGATCCATTACTTATAAAAAAAAATTTCTTAATTGGTTTGTTTATTCTTACCTATCAAAGTTCTAGTTTTCACCCACTTTGTTTCATGTTTAATAAAATTTGAGATGCAATATTTGGGGGTTTCAAGTTATCTCTAGGTAAAAGTTAAGAGTTCATCCTTACCTCCAAAATAGTCTAGGCCTCAAAATGTGAAAATAGAAACCCAAGTTTGAATTTCAAGGTCATATAACGAGACAAAGAAATGTCTTTCACTATTTCAGAATGATTGTTTAATACACACATCTTTTTATTTTTTATGGTTAATTAATTTTTTCAAAGACATCTTTCATTCTTTTCTTCACTTTTTTTTTTCAATACTAGTTTGTGACAATTGCTGAATTTTGGTTTTCCAGCTTGAATGCATAACAGAAGGTTTTGAATATTTGAAAGAAAGGTGTTTGCCGAATTGCCGCAGTGTGAGGACTAAAGAAAAGTCATCAAATTCCATAGTAAGTTTGAATCATTTTGATCTTCTACCATATCATTGTGAGTATGTGAACCTTCCATCTTCTACAAATCCATCACCACATAGAGATTATCTCAAGTTCTTCACTATTAATACTTATCTTCAATATCCTACAAAATCAGATTAAAAGAATATTCAATTTTACTGGTTGATTTTTTTCTTGACTGGTTGATTTTGTTATCTCTCACTTGACAATAGAAATGCAAGTTTACAGGTTTGAGTTAACTAGAACCTGATCCATGGTAAGTTTGAATCATTTTGATCTTCTACCAAATCATTGTGAGTATGTGAACCTTCAATCTTCTACAAATCCATCACTACATAGAGATTATCTCAAGTTCTTCACTATTAACACTCATCTTCAATATCCTACAAAATCAGATTAAAAGAATATTCAATTTTACTGGTTGATTTTTTTCTTGACTGGTTGATTTTGTTATCTCTCACTTGACAATAAAAATGCAAGTTTACAGGTCTGAGTTAGCTAGAACCTGATCCATGGTACATTTAGTACATAAGAACACTTACATAAGAAGAAAAAATATATATACTAGTCAATGGTTACGGCCTAGTAATGGTAGAATGGAATAATCCCCTGAGAGGTGGTAAAATATGTAGGGAAGGACTAAATGGATTCTGCCCCCAAAAATTACAGAAAAGAGTCTAAAAACTACGCCATAGCATCAACACATAAGTTTTAAGGCCTGAACCTTCATAATTCATCATAATATGAAACACATAAGTGATAAGGATAAGGCTCATGATAAGGACTTTGTTTTAGGATTTACAAATATGAACTTTGATGTTTTTCAGAATTACGCATAGCATCAACCCAATCATCATTGTCTGTAATTAATGATTTTGTGTTGAAGCTAAGCTAAAGACGTCGTGCACCACGAAAAATTCTGGAAAGAAAATTTTCACTTGCCCAAACTATAACACGGTAAAGCAACTTATCATGTTAATTAAATGATTTATTAAATCATTTTAATTAAATGCTCATACTGTGTGCAGGGAGAAACGAGGAGATGTGAATTTTTCGTTTGAGCGGATATACTTCACTTGTTAGAAGAGAACATTCGTACAAGAGAGAATAAAGTTTGAAAGATAGAGGATAACGTATTGCTGCATGAGCATGAAGTTCATAAAATAAAAGATAAAGTACGAGAGAGAGAACTCTTCATTTACATTGGATAAAGTTTCTAAAAATGCAAAGATATGGATGGATCAGCATCAATTCAATATTAGCGTCATTAAAGTTATTTTTTAAAAAGTGTAATACCACTAGTAGCATGATAACTTTGATCAATCATTTGTGATTAGGGGTGTAAAAAAAATCGGATATGATCGAATTGGTGGGTTCGGTCCGGTATCAAGTTTGGTTCGACCAGTTCGGTCCGGTATCGAGTTTCGTTTGGTCCAGTACCCTTTTTTTTTTTTTTTAAAACCAGTCAAAATTGGTCTAGTTCTGATTTTTCTTTTTCTAAAACCGGATCGGACCAAACCAGACTAATTCATATATATATTATAATTTTTTATATTGTATATCATTTTTATATATAATATATAATTATATATAAAAGAAATATTCTTTGCATCCCCCCGGTTCGGCAACACACACATCCCACACGTTACGTGGCAGGCCGGGTTCAGTAAACCGGAGAGAAAATTCGAAATCCCCCCCCCCACACTCGGTCCCTCACTCTCGTTCCCTCCCTCCCTTTCTCTTCCACTCGACGAAGGCCCCCCATGCCCTAGCTTCGACGCAGAAACCCCCATCCCCACTCGGGCCCTCCCTCTCCTTCTCTTCCACTCGACGAAGACCAAAAAAAACCTCGACCCCCTCAGATCTCTCATTCCCTCCCACTCGACGAAGACCCCTCCCACAGAGACGCTTCCCTCTCGAATCACCCTCGGATCTCTCTCCCACTCGACGAAGCCCCCTCAGATGCATCCCAGAGTGCATCCCGAGTCGATTTCATCGTCTCAACCCCATCTCCCGAAGACCCCTCAATCGTTCGCACCCCACTCAACGAGGCCCCCTCAGACCCCCCCTAGCGAGCTCAATTCGCTCCTGAAGCCCCCTTCGGACCCAGAAACTCAGAACCAAAGGTGCGTGCAGAAACTGAGGACCAAAGGTGCGTGCAGAAACTCGGGACCAAAGGTGCGAAATTATTTTGTTGACCCTTCAAAATTTTGGGATACCGCATTTGTTCTCTATGTTTCTAGAGTTTACACCGTACATTTTTACTCTGCCATTTCGACTCTGGCAAGCCCTCATTTTTCTTCTCTGTTATGCTAACATGTTAGATATTGATATGCTTGGATAATTTGTATTGATAT